>BSBM01000223.1:3677500-4087500 GCA_027924585.1 Larix kaempferi | reverse complement strand
TTTGACATAGATAACCTCCCTAGTCTCTTTGTGCAAATTGATCATCCTATCTTCTAGGTTCACCTTTAGCTCAGTGGATTTGTTCTTGTTAGCTAAGGCCAAGTTCAAGGTGTTCTGGGCATAGCTCTTGCTAGCTACCAAAGACACATCTTTATTGGAAATATTCCTCACCTCTTCATACAGTTTAGAATCCTCTGAGGCTGCTACTGTGCTCTCTTTATGCTCATCTAGTAGTTCAGCTCTACTCTTGTTGGGTGCAACAACTTCAGTGGATGTTTGGCTGAATACATATTCTTTGACTTCAAAAGTAGGTAGCTTAATCTTCACTTGTTTCTTTTTTCCTTGACCAGCTGTCACTGGTACTAACTACTGCTCAGGTACTTCTACTTTCTTCCTTTTGGGAGCTCTTTCTATGTCATCATTTATATCCATGACATCAATTCTTTCCAATTTTTTGTACCCTCCAAAGCCACTGGCATGTTGGTTGTGGAGCATGATCTCTCGGATTCAAAGATATTATTATTCAGCCATTTTTGTACGCCATCTTTATATGATATGCAAAAGGACTGTACACTCACCCCAACAGGGTGTGGGGGGGGTGAAGCCTCCCCCACCGGGGTCTGGGGTTTGTTTTACGGGCCCATGGTTTTGGGTAACTTGTGGTATTTTCCCATGGTATTCCCCTTTATAAGAAAGACATTGTTATATGGATAGGGTTGATGTATTAGGTATTATGCATTGTAAAGATAGCTGGGATCGAAATGAGAGACTATGAGATAGTGAAGAGGAAGTGCAATGGATGTGTTGCATGTTGTATCCCTTCATTTGCTAGATGGTATAATAATAATGACTGGAAATTTTAGTATGGACATAACCCATGTTGGGTGAACCACGATATATTGGTGTCTCTCTTGTAATATGTTTGTGTGATTGTATTTGCATCTTGTTTATTGTTTATTGCTTTGCGATCATGTTTTTCTAACATGGCAGGGGGTATGAATTCTCGAACTGCTAGAGCCAAGCTGGAGCTGCCAATTTGTGGTAATGTGGCCTTCTACACCAGAGAGGTGGGGTCATCCTATACATCTATATCCATCTGACTTTTTCCGGGATTATCTAACAAATTAGTAGTCTCATCCAACCCTTTAATTTCAAAATCTATAAAATTATTTTCTGTTACTTTCTTTTCTTATGTCTGAGATGATGTGGTGGGGGTCATAATTGATGGCTGCCTTTGTTCTAAATCCCATATCTCTCATAATACCTTCAATGGTTGGAAGGGAAGTCTTGTTTTTAACAATGAATGGGCCTACATCCCATGGAAAGGTGATATCTGAAGCCTTCTTGTCATCCAAGAAATGTTCGATTTCCACCTTCAGCTTCTGCCTGATGAATTCCAGTGTAAATAATATAGGGGTTAGAAAAGATGGAAGCACATAGGGTGCATGGGAAAACCCATAAAATATGATTGTTGTGCTATGTTCTAAGAGGAACTAGTCACCTATATTCTTCTTTGGAGAAGGATGCAACATCTATTTCATTTCTGTTAATACCCTAGGCAGTTTCCTTTCAAAGATAACATTATAGACTTTAGACATGATGTTGTTCATGAACTGAGTGTAGTCTGTGAGTTTCTCCCGAGTGAGCATCATCTCAAGCATCTGTAATTTATCTTCATTAAAGGACAGGAACATTCTCAACAGGTATGACTGGAATCTAAAGCTTCTAGTTTTGGGGAACTCCACTAGATTAGAATGGATATTCTCAGCTAGGTCCTCATCAAACCTAAGACATGCACACTGGATGGACTAAATGGGCTCCTCAGGCTCAAGAGGACATGTGCTCATGACAAAAAGTAGGCTTATTAAAGGTTTAGTGATATACATGTCAGTATGTAATCCTAGGAACTGGGCTAACATGGTGATGACACATTTGGAATCTTCAGTGAATAGAATGAATTCACCAAGGAAAGGTTGGTTTTAGAAGGAGACATTTGGCTGCAGGCTAGAATGGAAGAAAACTTGCTTAAGCTCGGTTGGGGCCTGTCTAAAATGATGAATTAGGGATTCTTTTGTGTACTCTTTGGATTTCTAGCAAAAATCATCTGGGATTGAAAGGGCTTTCCTAACAGTGAGGGGGTTGACTTGGCACAGGATCTTAGAGCTGGATGCGTCCATAATCACCCTCTCAGAGGAGGAGTAATTGGTGGCGCACCAATCGACGAACTCAGAACAATTTGGGGTTTGGTCAATTGAAAATAAATGAAAAAAGACTGGTAAACCTTATGCACATCTATATTCCATTCCCTAATGATCTTCAACATGTCTTCAGCTATCTCAATGGAGTTGTTTATCAACACTATGTCGTAAACCTCAGCATCTTTATCCTCAAACAAATCACCTATCCTCCGGTATTCAAAACCTGGGGGTTCTATCTCACTCAGTTTAGCCATTTAAATAGTTTTGTATGGAGACAGGAGGCCTACCTGGTTATCAACAACTAGTCTTAGAAACTGGCTGAGTTGTCTGCTTCTACACAGTCGCCTTATGTAATTTTCCGATGCACATGAAAAATGGTACTCAGATCCTCATGCAACTACATTTTTATATTATTTCTATTTTCTTATTAGTCTTGCATCTCTCATAGTGAAAAAGCTTCCGATCCATCAATTTGCACAATCAAATCTGCACCATGGATCTCTGTCCCTGTTTAACCCCCAGGGCCCTCCGTAGTCTTCCTCCTTCAAGTGCTGCCTTCCTTGCACTTTAGATCCATGAAACCACCGTCCACCGTCGAGCTAGCTCTCGTCCACATCTTGACCGTCAAAAGGTGTGGCCCCTACCAGGTTCACAGATTTGGAAACATTGATGCTTCGTGCATGTTCAATCTGTGAACACATATTCCATCATAGATCTTAACTCCACCAGATCTACACCGTTTCAATATGCGGGGCCTACCAAAAATTCACAAATCTGAAAATTTCCATTCCCCGTGCATGTCAAAGCACTGAAGTACCTGATGGTCGTAGATCTGTCCTTCTTCTTGTTGATCAGATTTCCAATTTGCTCGTGGGCTAGCAAACTCCGCCCACGCTTAAACTACCCCATCTTACCTTTGCAAAGCTTCCTCTCAGCCGTCAATCTTTATTGCCATAGATCTATGCCCTTCATCGGTGCCACCATATAACTGGGGGAATATTTCCACATTTTAATCCCCTCTACAATGCTAAGACTTAGGATTCTCAATCGTTTTCCTCCCAAACCTAGTTATAAACCTTCAAAGCTTCTCCTCTCAATCCTCTAGGTCATATGACTTGAAAACCTAGGACCTTCTCCAGTATTTCTAGGGGTCTAACCCTTCCACTCATCCAAGACAAAACTAGTGCAAACAGTGATGATGATGATGATGATGATGATGATGAAGATCATGATGAAGATGTTGTTGTTGTTGTTGTTGATGATGATGATGAAGACCATGAAGATGATGGTGAGGACGAAGACAACGACGATGATGAATATGATAAAGATGGTGATGATGAAGTTGATGATGATGACGATGATGAAAAACATGGATCTTACCTATCCAATGCACTTGTTGATCACTTGGTGGATGATTGAGAAATTTTTTGAGTGCAAATTGTGAAAATGGTGCTCTCTTGCTCCGCGCATGCGATGGGTGAGTGAGGCTCGGCCGGTTGGGTGAAAATAGAACAACTCTGCCATGTTTTTTTTAATTATCTTAACAGGAGCCTGTGCACGCTCAAAAGCATGAACGCGCAATAGCGTGCATGCACCCCAGTTCGGTACCAAACCTAACAACGCGTGCATGCACCCCAGTTCGGTACTAAACCTAACAACGCATGCATGCTTCCTTAGGAATGTGCACGCCTCTGTTTTATCCTTGCTAGTGGGGCCCTATTGCAATACTTTTGGGGAGCATCTTTGTGCACCCACCCTTACACACTTTTGGTGCTATGCAGAAACCAAAAGATTCTAGAGATATTGCATGACCTCTTGCCTTAGAAAGATCAGATCAGTCATACATCCCGCAGTTGGATACAGATGTTATCCACTAAGTTGCACTTAGGTGGATTTCCAGTGAGCAGTCAAATACTTGAACAATTAAATTGTTCATCGCATGTGTTCATATGTTAACCAGGCCATTTTCAGGCCTTTTTGTAAATTTACATGTCCAAACCCCCTGGGGGGAATTGTAATAAGTTGGTCTAAGCATTGGATTTTTGTAACAGGATTGGATTACCTTAGGTTATCTATCAAGGGAATACTCTTATTGAATGCCTCCACCATACCATTAGCTTGAGGGTGGTAGGGTGTACTCTTATGGTGACTAATGTAGAATTCTTCAGTAAGGGCCTCTATAGTCTCGTTTAGGAAATGTGTGCCCTGATCACTCATTAGAATAAGTGGACATCCAAATCTAGTGACAATATTCTCAAAAATGAACTACGTGGCAGTGACAGCGTCACAATTCTTAACTGGATTCGCCTCAGCCCATCTGGTGAGGTATTCAGTAGTTGTGATGATGTATCTTGCACCGGTTCTCTTTCCTGGTGGGTTGATAGGTCCCACAAAATCAATGGCCCCCTTATCAAAAGCACACACTATTATCTGGGGTCTTAGCGGCATTTCATCTCTTCTTGAAGGTTTTCCTGTTCACTGGCACACATCGCAATACTTGCAAAATTCCTTAGTATCCTTGTGCAATGTTGGCCACTAAAGACCTGCGGCTAAGATCTTCTGCACAGTAGGATTTCCTGCGAAGTGGCCTCCTGCGGTTCTTGAGTGCGCTTCTGTGATTATGGAATTCTTCTCATGCGGTAAAATGCATCTACGCAAGACTTCATCAGGGCCCAACTTATAGAGCTGGCCTGCTATCAAAGTGAAGTCTGCGGCTTTGACAACAAGTTGTTTCTTCTGCTGCATTGTGAACTCAACTGGTGCTTGCCCTGTAGTGAGAAACTCAAGAATATCAGAATAATACTCATCTGCTGCTTGAACAGAAAATAGCTGCGCATCGGGCAGATTGTCCTCCAAATTTGTAGGTTCCTCCCCTGACTCTATCCTAGATAAATGGTCAGGTCCTGCATTCAATCTACCTGGCTTCAAAATAATCTCAAAATCATACTCCTAGAAGAGGAGTAGCCATCTGCAAATTCTTCCCCCTAACACTGGCTTATTGACCAAGTACTTCAAAGCAGAATGGTCAGTATACATTTTAAAATGAGCACCCAATAGATAGTGTCTGAACTTCTATAAGGCATACACCATAGCGAGTCCTCTCTTTCTATAGTGGTGTAGTTCTTCTAAGCTGTAGACAGCTTTCTGCTAGAGTAAGCAATGGGGTGGTCAATTCCTCCTTCTCCCGGTTGTGTCAGTACAACCCCCAATGCTATGGAAGAAGCATCTACATGAACATGAAAGGGTTTTCTCGAGTCTGGGAAAACTAGAATAGGTGCTATGACCATCTTTCCTTTAAGTGTGTCCAAGCTCTGTTGGCATTCTTCTGTCCATTGGAATTTCGAATCCTTTTTCAGCAATCTTTCCATAGGCGCAGTGATGTTTGCATAACCCTTGATAAATTTCCTGTAGTATCATGTATGTCCCATTGTAGTGCGCAATTGTTTGACTGAGTTGGGCTCAGGCAAGTTAGCAATGATGTCAACCTTCGTAGGATCCATCATGAGTCCTTGTCTGCACACAATGTGACCCAACAAAATACCAAAAGGAGCACAAAAGATACATTTTTTCAAGTTAAGAGAAATCTGATACTGTCTACATTTTTGTAACATCATCCTTAGATTCCCTATATGGTTCTTTAGTAAACCAAACACAGTCCAGTCATCAAAATAGACTTCTAGAAACTTATGAAGGAACTCTTTAAAGACAACAACAACGACTCTAGAGAAAATAGCAGGAGCATTTTTAAGACCAAAGGGCATTACCGTATACTGGAATGAGCCCCATTTAGTCGCAAAAGTGGTCTTATGGCGGTCCTCTGGATGGATTCTGATCTGATGGTATCCTGAAAAGCCATCAGTGAAGGATTAAGCCTCTTGTCGTCCAACATTGTCAAGCACTTCGTCTGTAAAGGGCATAGGGAATGGATCATGCGTTGATGCGTCGTTGAGCTTGCGCAGGTCCACACAAATTCTTATTTCACATTTTTTCTTTTTCTCTTGTATCACCATAGGACTAATCCAATCACTTTCCTCTACTAGCTCAATGATACCAGCTACGAGCATCTTATCAATTTCTTCTCTGACCTTTTCTTTATATCACAGGTTCAACCTGTACGGGCGCTGTTTTACGGGCTTAGCGTCTGCTTTCAAAGGTATGCACATAACTCCTAATCTCCTAGGATGCCTTTCATTTATGTAAACTTGGTAGGAAAGATATCCTGGTACTCATGTAGTAAATCTGCAATATGGCCAACAGTCATCGTCCCAATAATCTCCTATAGAGGCAAACTTGGGTTTGGCTTCTGTACCAATATTAATCTTCTTGAGCTTGATGTGTTCTGTAATGGTAGGGATATCAAGCTGAGGGCCTTCGACTTTGCGCTTCCCTTCTGACTCTGGAATATTGATGTTGCGAGGATCATCATCCTCTTCTCTAGTGGTGAGATTATAGCATTCCAGGGCATGTTCCAGCTGGATAGCCCAATCTGGTTGAGAATACTCTGGTAAAGGACATCGTCCAAATATCTTCTTTCTAATACACTTTAAAGCCTGATTGATGCTTGGATGTTTTGACTCAAAGCTGAAAGTGAGTTGAAAACTTTCAATCATGAGAGGCCAAGTGATAGTGCCTCTGCGCAATTCTGTTTCAGTGTACCAGTTCCTTGGAACTATATCCAACGTGTGGATGAATAGGTGAACCCACTCATCCTCTGGAATATCTGACCATTGCTGAATACATGCTTCAACGTGTGACCTGGGGTCACTCTATCCATCGTATTTGCACAAAACTCCTACTGTAGTCTCTTGAAATCTGCGCAGTATCAACCTGCGACAGTCTTGCCATGTGTCAATATTTTCTTTATGCGCACCCCACCATCTTGTGGGTGTAGCGCGCAGGGCTACATCCAATGCTTGTATGCACTGCTCATCTGGGATTACTTGTTCATATGCATGTATGAATTCACTTACTCCAGTTAAACCATCAAAGATTGGAGTGTTATTCAATTCTGTGCCAATCCATCGAATGGATTTAGTCGTCATGGCGCAACGCCTTGCAGAAACCTCATGTAAGCGATTCTGCCAGTTTTCCAGTCCTGCTTCTGAATTTGATGTGCACAAGCTATCGCATCGCCAGCTGATATGGCCATCCGTTGTGGGATTGACATAATCATTATGACTAGCAGTCATCTGATACAAACTTTCCATGTGGCGCACTTCTTCTTCTGCTCGAATGGGTTCAATATACTGTGGTCCTTGAAGGGGATCAAGTGGTGCAATGACCCTAATCTGGTCATCCTCAAAGGTCATCTGTCTTTTCTTCAAATTAATGACAGCCAGATTATCAAATGCCCAGTCTATTCCTAAAAGTGTTGGGTAAGGTCTACTGTCATCCAGAATTTTGATTACTTCAAAGTCTGCAGAACTTCTTACTCCCTCAATATCAATGGGTACATTGGGTAATCTTCCCAATGGAGAAACTAGTTGCTTATTTGCTAATCTCAGATGGATAGGAGATCTGATAAGCTGAGGACTACCCATATGTTCCCAAGTTTGCATGGTGAGAACATTAACTTCTGAGCCTAAATCCAAAATGACTTCATCCATTTCAAATGCTCCAATCTGCACTGTGAGTCTCATCTCTCTTCCAGTTCTAAAATGACTCCTGATCTGATGAACAACACGCTGCGCTGTGTTCATCGAAGCAGATTGTTGACACTGATCCAACAGGTGTTGGAGTTCCATAGTTGCTTTTTCATTGCGCAACAACTTTAAGCAGCTTCTTAGGAAAGCATGAACACTGCCTAGTGTATCCTCCGCATCAAGCCTTCCAGATGTAGTAGCCTGCTCTTGTACCAGGTTCTCTTGACTTGGCACATGCGGTTTGATATCATTGTGCGGTAATGCGACAGAACTTGACTCTCTTGGATCTGAGAAATACTCTCGAGCTTGCCTGAATGCTTCTTTTTGCTTCTGTAGGTCAAGCGGGGATGGTTTAATATTAGCGCGGCACACCCATTGTGTTGTTGGCTTTCCAGTTCCTGACTCTGGCACACCAGGCGTTGCACCACTGCGCGTCACTATATTAACTGTGGGATATGGTTCTCTTTTTTCTTCTACAATCAACTGAATATTTTGGTTAACCTGTGGCTTCTTTTCTTGCATCTTGGCCATCAACTGAGGACATTCTTCAATAACATGATCGTAAGATTTACAGTATCTGCAGGTGGTTGTAGGGTTTTGGAAATCCCTTGCATAATGGCCTTGAGCTCCGCAGTTATAGCAAGTTACCTGTCCTCTTCCATGACCAAAACCTCTTGCGCGTCCTCGGCCCCTATAATTTCCTCCTCGGCCTTTGCGAGCTGGGTCATACTGCGGACCTACTGTGGGTCCCCGTGGTTCTGACTGTACTCTATAAACATCATGTTTTCTTTCTATCATAAGATCATATGCTCTACAATTGTTCTCATCATGCCCTACTGATTTACAGAAATTGCAATATAGATTCTTTGGGGTTTGTACATTATTTTGTAACAAGTGACACTCTTGTGGTCTGTGGCCTCTAGTTCTACAGATTTCACACCAAGGCCCTTGAGCCTATGGTAAAGGGTTAGGTGCTCCGGTTGCAATATAATCTATGAAAACAGGACAATGGTCCTTTGAATGTCCTTGTGCTCTACACTTTGTACACCAAATTTCTTCTTTAACATCCTTTCCTTTCTTAATATCATTCACCTGCAAAGTTAGGTTTGCTATTTGGTTCTGCAACTGCGCAACATCGTTGCTTGTTTCAGCAATTGGTGAAGCTTCTAGTTTCATAGCCATCTCTAGAGCTTGTTCTTGAGTAGTGAGATTCTGTTGCATAAGAGGAAGTCTAATATGAGGAAGCAGCGTAGCAATGAACCATTCCTTATGCTGCTGCGGTGCAAAATCAAAGCTTACTTGATCTATCAAGGCTTTGAACTTTTGGTCAAAGTCCCATACTGATTCTGTAGGTAACTGTTTTATGTCTTTGAGTTCTGTTATGCACTATGATTCTGATTTAGGTTTCTTGAATTCTTTAATCATAGCACTTCTTACATCAGCAAGTGTCCTATTCTGTGCTGCTGAGTATTTCATAAGCCAGGTTAAGGCTCTCTCTCTTAATGTGGTTTCTAACTAAACCAGCTTAACAACATCATCATTAATTTGCTTAATCGTCCAAATGGATTCACATAGGAACCAGTGCTGCTCAGGGTCTTCTAGCCCTGTTCCTCTAAAGGTTGGTAGCTTCATGTCATCACCCATCCTTCTTGCGCTAGGTTGACATGGAGGTGCTATGGAACTGCCTCCGGGATGGTTAAACACAGGTGTGGCTGAGGTACTAGAAGTATCGTGCGGGCTACTAGAGGGTGTTACTGCGGGGTTATGCCGAGCCCCGTCTGGCTTTTGCGGTGTAAAGGGGTGATAAGGGATATGAGCACTCCCTTGTCTCTCTATATGGCTCGCTCTACGAGCTCGGCTATCTTCTGGGATAGACTCAAAAGAATGCTAGTCGAGGCCTACTTTATACCGTTTTCCGCTACAAGTGCAACCAATAACTTCAAGATCACTATCAGAATCTGCGAACATTACTTGTCTATGCTATTCATCGGAAGCTATGCATAGTTTTCCTTTTTCATATAAGAGCATTTTAATCCACAAGTTCAGGGAATTTAAGAACTTACCCCTATATGCTTTGAAGAAGCTCCTCTCGGCCTCACTGAAGCTCTTTCTCGTATCTACTGCAAACTCGATGATGAATCCTTCCAGCAGACTGTCCAACCAAAAGTCTACTACGCGGGACAAAGGATTATCTACCTGCTTCAAAATGCT
Source organism: Larix kaempferi (assembly GCA_027924585.1). Classification (NCBI taxonomy): domain Eukaryota; kingdom Viridiplantae; phylum Streptophyta; class Pinopsida; order Pinales; family Pinaceae; genus Larix; species Larix kaempferi. The sequence goes on along the minus strand of BSBM01000223.1, from coordinate 4,077,449 downwards.
AACTAGCTCAGGCGTCCAAACGATAGGTTGATCAACATGCACAGTGGGTGTAGTATCTTCTAGTTTGGATACCCACTCATGCAACTCGAGTGCAAATGTTACAAAGAATATTTCGTGAAGGTCAGTATAAATATGCTTCTGCAACCAGTCCTCTATTTGAATCCTAGGGCTTCTATTTTCACGTTCAGCGAACTCTCTAGCCTTTGAATCAAACCACTCTTGAATTTCTTTAGCTGTAGGATTCCAGCACCACATTGCCTTCAAAATAATAGGGTTAAAGCCAGCAATGGAACCATTTGTTGGCTGCTTTCTGGACAGACCCATGTTTTCAGGATGCGCAGCAACAAACACCCCTTTGGCGCATTGGCCCTTTCAGCAACGAGCTGCGCAGCAGCTCGAAGTCTCACCCGAAGTGGATATGGGGGGCTAAGGAATCAGGTTTCCTTAACCTAGGTGGTGTGGAGTCTACAGTCTTCTCTCTTCCCCCCCTCGGAGGTAACCCCTGAACAGAGCGTCTTACTCTTTCACAGGTCTCCCAGTGCTATAGCGCTGGATCTCACTCTTCTCGACCGAGCTGCACGGTAGCTCCACACCTGCGCACGAGTCTTTTACCCACTACCTCCGATACACTATGTATCATCTCTGCCCTTGCGCCACAGCGCAGTAACACACTCCTTTAGCGCTGCGGCGATAGTGTTCTTACAGACTCCTTCGACAATGCACAAGTACAACTTCTAAGGGAGCTTCCAGGATTTACCTTACATAATCATTCATAAAGATAGTGAAACATTCATAGAAACATAGACAGTAAAGCAAAGAAACGCAATCACATAAAGCATCACCACAACAACAAGATTTATGTGGTTCACTTCCAGGAGGGAAGCTACGTCCACTGGAATTGTGTTTTATATTATCTTGAGATGGGGACAACATAGTTCCGCTGTGCACACAAATGCATCCTTAGATATTTTTGGGAAACTCCACGCACACAGCTGGGAGCCCTTCTCTTATATCTATTCTCTTCTTCTACAGATATTACTATAACAAAGACATACAATTACATCCCCCTCTTAGTCCTCTTGCGACTGGTCGATACATGCAATGGCCTTTACGCCAAGCGGTCTTCTTGCAAGATCGCGGCCTTCTTACATACACAAAATGATCATTAACAACTTACAAAATACAGCAATACAAATGACTTAGACGTCAACTTAGACTGTGTGTAACTCAGCAACTATCTAACTCTTTTCTCTAACCTTCTAACCCGTTTCCCTTTTCAATTACACATATATATAGGTGGCCCTGAGGGTCGCACCTTTACAAAACTGTGGGCCTTTCCCAACAGTGATCCCCAAAAACCCTAACCGCGGACATGGCTAGGTGTACTGCAGGCGCCTCTTGCAGTCACGTCGTAGCTTCCTGTAGGCTCCGTGATTTTCGGCACAGATCGCGGTTATGGGCACCACTTCATCATTCTTTGCTCCTTGTCCTTCGCCTTCAATGCTTCGGCCCATTTCTATTCCTTGGTCCGAGCAACCATAACTTCCTATACTTTGCCTTAATGAGGGTAGCTGAGCCCTCTATTCCGCCGCTTCATTTATTGTGGTGGTTGAGCTTTCTACTCGGCCACCTTATTTACTCTTTCCTTTGACTTGTGCGTGCGAGCTCCATGATTTTCGGCCCATAATATGCGGTGAGCTCATCCATCTGGCGCCGTACCATGCACTGTTCATTTCTGCCCAAAAATGGTGCTTTTCCCCAAAATTAGCACTTTTCCTTCAAAACTTAGTGCTTTTTCCCCAAAACTGGCAGCTTTGCCATAGCTGCGGCCTATGCTCCAACAGCACATATATTGGATCTGATTTGCTTTCAAAGTCTACTTTCATTATATATCTAGATCCATAAATTTTATACTTGAAGTAGTCATTTTTACTGAAAATTTTCCAAGTATAAAATCTGTAATTTTTTTTTTGTATTTTATTTGATTAACCCACTAATTTGTATGTTTTAATCTTGCTGGTTTTTAGCAGGTCCAAGAAAAAAGAGAAGGAACCTCTGGCCGATTTTCACTTGAAAGTGCCAAAAACACATTCTGAGTACCCTATTTCAGCAACCTTTCATTCTATAAAATTGTAAGCCCTTAGATCCTAGTTTAAAAGGACTAAGAGTCACTTCTTCCAGCAAGCATTATAAAATTTATTAAACCAAAACAAGTGGGATACACAATGCTCACATCCCATCCTCCTGGGGGGATTCACGTTTTCCTTTTTCTTGGAGTGAATTTTTCTAACATTTTGTGCAGGGTGTATACTTTGATTAAGTAGTTAATTTATGTTTTATTTTCATTAAATAAATCCAATCTCATTGCCATGAAGTATGCTCTCACCTCCACACAAAGGCATTTTTGATTAGTGGAGGTTGATCAGAAAATGACACATAGATTCGGCAAGTTTATTTTTTTTATTCAAGTTATTGTTATTTAAATTTAATATATTTCAAGCACTCAAATTTGAATGAATATTTTTTTGTTTCTCAAAGTATGCTCTTTCCCCTTACGGCCACTGGCCTGGTCCTGGGGAAACTAGAAAAGAATGTAGCAACTCATTAATTCTAAAACACCTAATAATAAATCACATTAATAAAATTAATAACCCTCAACATAGTGAAAATATGACACTTGAGCATTGAGTAATGTGTGGGGAAATTTCTCAAAATAAGCGGGAACCACTAGAGAGTCACCTCAGGGCACTGTTAGACTACATCCTTGTTGGTGTAGTGTTGAACATGCTCTCGAGACTCGGCTCTAGCCCGCACGTCTTTATGAGGATCCACCTTTTCCCAAATTACGGACATTACTCCTTGTACCTCACGGTATATTAGGAGCTCCCATTTTCCCTTTAATTAACTCATCCTTTAATAATTCTTAAAATTGATCAAGAACACAATTGCAAAACATTTACTTTTACATCAGCATTCAATTTGATTCCATGGCACTGGTCTTTGATATTGGTGATTTACTTTTAATTATATCTTGTCGTGATATTTATATTCATATGTGTTCTAGTCATTTGTATCTTGCAATAGTCTTGATCAAATATTTTAATTCCAAAAAACTCTTAAATAACATTTTTTCATCCTGTTATCTCCCCAAATAAATTTGTCGAGTTGAGCCTTTTAGATGATGGGATGTCATTTGAAAATTCATTTCTAAATTTCTTAAGGCTCATTATTGATATCTTTATGCATGTAATAAAGTTTGAAAAGCATTAGATTGGGTTTTCATTTCAAAAATTTCAAAAGACAGGTTTCGGTAGCTAAGCGCTTATTTAAAACGGTCCCTAAGCTACCGAAAGCCCTGTTTTCGGCAGCTTAAACGAAACTTTCAAGGCTCTCCTAGCTACCGAAAGTGAAAAGACATGCAGCGTGAGTCAGGGGGCAGTTTTTGTAGTTTTGGTGGCTTAGGCGAACATGTCAGATTGATTCATTAGCCACCTAAATAGAGATTTCGGTAGCTAACAGAAATCAAGCTCAGACCTACTAGCTACCGAAAGCCTAAAAATCACAGGAAATTGCCATTTTTTGCACAGATCCAAGTTTTATCATTCTAAAGGGCATGAGGATGGTTTCTAAGTGAAGGTTTTAATTAATAGGATCTGTTTCAATGTGCTATTCCAGCTTTGAAGGTGTCGGCAAGATGGAAATAATGAAGAAATGTGGCATTTTTTACTGTCCCAAGTCATCATGTTCAAATGACGATTCTGAGCGTCTGGAGAATCGTTTTTCAAAATTCTTGGAGGTTTTTGTTCCCAACATGTTATAGAACAATAAAATCTCCCCGTTTTCCTACAGGTGTTTCAGATTGAGAGAATCGAATCCATCACTGAGCCCCAATTTTTGGATCCCAGAATCTGCCTGTTTGACACATTTTTGTTAAATGCAGATCTCGGGCAAACCAAAACGAGTTTCAAAGATCTGAGAGAGGTTGTTTCTCACAAAAAATAAATGCACAATAACCTCTTTTATTTTATACACAGGTGTCACATAGCTGGATAACGGAACCCATCTCTAAGCCTCTTTTTTAGCAGTTTCAGCAAAAGTGGCGTTTTTACTGTGCAGAGTCATCATTTTCAAATGATGATTCTGAGCGACTGGAGAATCATTCTGTAAAACGCTCGGAGGTTTTTCTTCCTAACACGTCAGAGAAAAATAAATTCTCTCAGTTTTCTTACGGGTGTCACAGATTGGGAGAATCAAATGCATCTTTGAGCCCCATTTTCAGTAGTTTGGCCAATTAAAAATGGTTTTTCCTGGTTTGTTGAAAAACGTTTTTGGATTTTCCATCTGGAGTAAATTTGACCCAGCTTCTTAGGATATGGGGAGATGTTCGAAAGGATATAAATCCTGGAAATAATGTAGAACAAGGGTTCGATTTTGGAGAGACTTATTGATATTTGTATTCTCAGACTATCAGTGACTTCTCAGTAATATAAGCTTCTTTTACTATTTGCTTTCAGATTTTCTTTCTCATATTTTTGTACTCGCAGTGGATGGTTTATTTCGTGCATGTTCCTTCATTTATGCCAGATAGTTGTAGTCCTGTCTTTGCATTGAGAACTGAACATACATGTCATTTATTTGTTGTGATTAGCCATTTATATACATATTTCTGTGTATGAGTCCTGCTAATACGATAAAGATTCACTCCCCTTAATCTTTTATCAACTCTCTGAATAGCAGTAGTCAAAGCCTTGTCTACCTGAGTGTCTCTATGTGTGTTCCGAGTTTGTGAGTTTTGATCTTAGTCATCCAACTTGATCCATATTTACCCCATTGTTCAAGATAATTTTAAGTTACCAGGCTCTTCCGAGCACAACCTAGGAAGACTCCTGGAGGGATAAAAAAATGGCGCCATTTCTGGGGAGAGGAGATTAAAGCTCAACTTCCCTGGGAGACGACATAGATCCAACTTTGATGATATACAAAGTATGGACACTATCTTGGTTGTAATCATCTATCTGGTGACTCCATGAAGGACGGATTCAGTGGCGACTCCACAATATTCAGATGTCAAAAGCATTTGCTGCTCTTTTGGCTCAGAGGTTTTCACCTCTCAACTTCTATTCAGATCCTGGTTTCCCACATCCAGTACCTGATATATCAGAATGGGGATATTTTCTGCCTGTTTTCGAAGAAAGCAAAGAAGACAATCCCACAGAACACCTCCTCAAGTTTCATGAATGCATGGACCTATTAGATTTGCAGCATGAAGATGTTCATGTTTTCATTGTATGGTGATGCACGTCAGTGGTATTTTTCTTTACCTCCTTCCAGCATTTCATCATTGAAGTATTTTCACAGAGCATTCACTGAGCACTACAAAAGGTATTTTTCAGATGAGTTTGCATTTGGTAACTGTTGTGATGAATATGAATTACATTATAAGGTTGACGATGTAAATAGAGATGGATCTCTCCCTCACAATATGCAACAGCCCTCCATTTATCTTCAATATGTTGTACTTTCCCATCAACACGAACTAGAAAGGGATAATAAAGAATCTGAAGGTTCTTCTATTAACATTATTTTTGACTTTCATCAATCTAAAGAATATGCTGAAATAGAAAACACTTCTTTTTGTGATCAATATATTAATAATCTTCAGGATGTTAATAACAATATAGAGGCTTTTGACATTGTATTGAATGCATCTGCTGACTTATGGTGTCAAGAAGATTTGCAGACCAAGGGAAGTTACAGTTATCACGAGAAACATGATTTTCATGAAACTTCTAATCTTCAGTTAGAACATCAGGAGGACTCTCTTTCTCCTTATGAACATGTCAGTTTAAATTTAGATGAGAAGGTGATTATGAGGAGGAACCAACTGATATTTTTCCAAATCTGTTTCAAGATCCAATTGCTGATAATTTCTTGCAAGAATCTTCATCCCTGTCATTAGGATTTTATCATGATGTTCCTACATTTGACAAATACAACGATGAAGAAGAAGATTTTAAGTTTTGTGAAGATTTATCCCCTTCTGGAATTTTATTTAGTTCCACTTTTCAACAAAAGGGTGACCAAAATGTTTTTCATGATACATATTTTCAGACTCATCTTTCTTTTGATAATTGCCAAGAAAGTGATGCAAAAGATCCAGAACATACATCTTCTTTTTTCTCAGAAATTGTCAGCTATAATAGGCTAGCACATCAAGATGATGAAACTAAGTCACAAAAACATGTCAGAGGAGAAGACATATATGAGCAGTTGAAGGTTTTGAGACATTATGATTGTGATCTTGATTTCAAAGATCCATTTGCAGCCTTACTAAAGTCTTATCCTTCAGGCTCTTTTCAGTTTTCATATTTTATCATGTCACTTACACTTGACATAAAATGTGATTTCCTGAAAGAATTTTTGTGGTCACTGTTATGCTTTTATTATTATCTTATAATCGGTGGAAGAAAGGGAATTCTTTCAGATAAGAAGTTACTTGAATGGTTGTTATGGAAGTCTTCCTTCACTTGACCAAGTTTCAAATTTGGTTAGAGTAGAGTAGCATAGAAGAATAAGCTATTCATACGATCACGTAGATTGTTTTCAGTTTTTTCGAATAAGCAGGTTACAAGCAGATTACAAGTTTGTAGAGGCCAGATGACTCCATAGCCCAATGAATGCAAGGCATTGCTAGCATGTTTACAGTTGAACATTTGTGGACAGATTGCATAAATTTGGTAGCAGTTTAAATGACTCCATGCCCAATGGAACACGAGACTAGGTTCTGTATTTTGTTTATCCAGGGAAGGCATCAGATCTGTGGTTCTTGAAACCTCACAGGGAGGCTTTCATCCCCAAGTAGGAGCCAGATGTTATCTCCCCAAATAAATTTGTCGAGTTGAGCCTTTTAGATTATGGGATGTCATTTGAAAATTCATTTCTAAATTTCTTAAGTCTCATTATCGATATCTTTATGCATATAATTAAGTTTGAAAAGCATTAGATTGGGTTTTCATTTCAAAAATTTCAAAAGACAGGTTTCGGTAGCTAAGCGCTTATTTAAAACGGTCCCTAAGCTACCGAAAGTAGGGCTTTCGACAGCTTAAACGATACTTTCAAGGCTCTCCTAGCTATTGAAAGTGAAAAGACATGTAGCGTGAGTCACGGGGTAGTTTTTGCAGTTTTAGTGGCTTAGGCGAACATGTCATATTGATTCATTAGCCACCAAAACAGAGCTTTCGGTAGCTAACAGAAATCAAGCTCAGACCTACTAGCTACCGAAAGCCTAAAAATCACAGGAAATTGCCATTTTTTGCACAGATCCAAGTTTTATCATTCTAAAGGGCATGAGGATGGTTTCTAAGTGAAGGTTTGAATTAATAGAATCTGTTTCAATGTGCTATTCCAGCTTTGAAGGTGCCGACAAGATGGAAATAATGAAGAAATGTGGTGTTTTTTACTATCCCGAGTCATCATGTTCAAATAATGATTCTGAGCGTCTGGAGAATCGTTTTACAAAACGCTCGGAGGTTTTCGTTCCCAACATGTTATCGAACAATAAAATATCCCCATTTTCCTACAAGTGTTTCATATTGAGAGAATCAAATCCGTCACTGAGCCCCAATTTTTGGATCCCAGAATCTGCCTGTTTGACACATTTATTTTAAATGCGGATCTCGGGAAAACCAAAACGAGTTGCGAAGATATGAGAGAGGTTTTTTCTCACAACAAATCAATGCACAATAACCTCTTTCAGTTTATACACAGGTGTCACATAGCTAAAGAACTGAACCCATCTCTGAGCCTCTTTTTCAACAGTTTCAGCAAAAGTGGCGTTTTTAATGTGCAGAGTCATCATTTTCAAATGATGATTATGAGCGACTGGAGAATAATTCTGAAAAACGCTCGGAGGTTTTTCTTCCTAACACATCAGAGAACAATAACCTCTCTAATTTTTCCTACAGGTGTCACATATTGGGAGAATCAAATGCATCTCTGAGCCCCATGTTTCAGCAGTCTAGCCAATTAAAAATGATTTTTCCTGGTATGTTGAAAAACGTTTTTGGATTTTCCATCTGGAGTAAATTCGACCTGAATTCTCAGGATCTAGGGAGATGTTGGAAAGCCTATAAATCCTGGAAATCATGTAGAACAAGGGTTCGATTTTGGAGAGACTTATTGATATTTGTATTCTTAGACTATCAGTGACTTCTCAGTAATATAAACTTCTTTTACTATTTGCTTTCGAGTTTTCTTTCTCATATTTTTGTACTTGCAGTGGATGGTTTATTTTGTGCATGTTACTTCATTTATGCCAGATAGTTGTATTCATGTCTTTGCATTGAGAACTGAACATACATGTCATTTATTTGTTGTGATTAGCCATCTATATAAATATTTATGTGTATGAGTCTGCTAATATGATAAGGATTCACTCCCCTTAATCTTTTATCAACTCTCTGAACAGTAGTAGTCAAAGCCTTGTCTACTTGAGTGTCTCTATGTGTGTTTTGAGTTTGTGAGTTTTGATCTCAGTCATCCAATTTGATCCATATTTACCCCATTGTTCAAGACTCCTGGAGGGATAACACATCCAGAAGAACTAAGAGCCTAAAACCTTAGTAACATTAATAGGGTCTACCCCCTTGGATTCGTTAGGAGTTAATCCTAAACGGAGGAGTCAGTATCAAGTGACAGCACTTGACTCATACTTTCCCTCAAGGACTCACCTAGCAACTTCAATATTTCTTCTGCGTGAATGCCAGGTGCGTAAGAGGCGGAAACACTAGTCAAAATAAACATTGTATCTAGCATAGGTGTAATAACGGACTCAATTTCATTTAAAATAAAAACTATAGAACTGTAACCTATATCATATATTTATCATCTAAGGATTTTCATGATAGTGTATCACCAACCCATCAAAGGAATATGGCTAAGGGCGCATCTCCCAAGCCTCTGAGAGCAATCTCTCAAGACAAATATCAAAATGACCAAAAAATGTGAGAGTGGTGTGCTCCTCTTCTTTTATAAGATGAGTTGAGTTCCAGATACATTGAATTTGGACACCCTCATTAGCCATGCTCCCTCCTTGACTGCTTTTAGCATCTTCCGCTTTTACTTTTATTTTTCCTAGCTTGGTTTCCTTTCTGATTTGGACTGCTTTTTGGCTTTTGGCAACATCTATATTTTCCTGGATTTTCTTTGCTTTCATGCTTTTCCTATGCTTTTTTCTGCTTTTCTAATTATTTTTGCTTTAATAAACTTTCCTACCTTTCTACATGCGTTCTTCTTTTCAGAGTTTCCTGCTTTTGTGTTTCCTTCAACCTTTTAAGTGGATTTATGGATTTTCTCGTATTTTCTTATAGTTTCCATTGTGGATGACAACTTATAGGATCCACAAGACCACTTATGCACCCTCCTTGATCCACCTATCCATTACAACTCATAAATATTTATTAATATTAATAAATAACATGAAACCATGACCCACCTTCATTTATTTAATCTACATGGGTGACTAAACCTAAAATTACCCCCTTTTAATTAATAAATGCCAATTTGTCACTAGGACCCATGGGGTTGAATGGGATGGTGATTTTATCATGGTTTCCTCAGGGTGGTGACATGAAACCTTGTCACATTTCTTAGGAGTTTATTTTCCTTCAATTTTTCCACTAGTGATTCTTCCAACCTTAGGAAACCATCCTTAGGATCAACAATTAATCAACCTAAATCACCACCTAGGTGAATAAACATGAACCAATCTAGGTGACTTAGGCAATTGTGGTCCAGGGTTGATTTGGGGACATTACAAAAAGAGACCTAAAATATTTTCAGGATATGTAGTACAATGAGTCACATCAGTGATTAAAAACCCTCTACCTTTGAGGAAGCCTCAAAGTAGCAAGTATGGAAAGATTCCATGGTAGAAGAATACAAATCTATCATGAAGAATGATGTGTAGGAAATGGTTCCTAAACTTGACGGGAATTCAAAAGTAACTTCCAAGTGGATTTATAAAATCAAGCATGCAGTTGATGGAAGTATTGAAAAGTATAAAGCAAGATTTGTGGCTTGTGGTTTCTCACAAAAAGAAGGGATGGAATATGGTGACACATTTTCTCCTACGGCCAGGTACACTACTATCCAAACCATAATTTTCCTTGCTTCAATTTTAGGCTGGAAAATTCATCAGATGGATGTAAATAATTCCTTCCTCAATGGTGAGGTTGAGGAAGAGGTTTACATACAACAACTTGATGGGTTTGTAATTTATGGGAAGGAGTCCCATGTATTCAAACTTAAGAAATCCTTGTATGGGATTAAGTAGGACCCAGGGGATTGATATTCAAGGCTTGGAAGCTATCTTCTGAGCTTGGGCTTCTCCAAAAGTGAAGCTGGCCCCAACATGTACTTCAAGGTTGTGAAGAACCAACCATTAATATTGGTTCTCTATGTTGATGACTTGTTCCTTACTAGAGAGGAGAAAACGATAGCTCGGTGCAAGAGGGATATCACTTTTGAGTTGGAAATGAAAGACTTAGGTCTTATGCACTATTTTCTTGGTCTAGAAGTTTGGCAAATGAAATATGAGATATTTCTTTCTCAAGGGAAGTACATAGTTGATGTATTGCAAGATTTGGTATGATGGACTATAAGTCCATGTCTACTCCAATGGTGTATAATATAAATAAGCTACATGAGTTAGATTCCAGATCCGATCTAGTGGATCCTACCATGTGTAGACATCTCATTGGTTCCTTGATGTATTTGATACACAGTAGACCAAACATATGTTATGCAGTGAGTATCTTGAGTTAGTTCATGTCTCATCCAAGATATAGATATTGGGTTGTTTCCAAGCATGTGCTTAGATACCTTTTAGGTACTATTTCTTATGGACTTAGATATGCTTCTAGTGGTGGAGTGATGTTACTTGGATATGCCAACTATGACTAGGGTGGTAGTATTGTGGAACAAAAGAGTACATCCTGATTTTTTTTTGCTTGGTATCATCTATGATATCTTGGTCCGGTAGGAAACATGGATCCACATTCCAAAGTGCTATAGAAGCAGAATATATTGCAGCTAGTACCACCTGCCGAGAAGCTGTGTGGCTTAGGAATCTACTTGATGGGTTGTTTAGTGAGAAGATTGAGACTGAAATCATTCGTTCTGACAATCAGAGATGCATTAATCTCTCAAAAAACGTTGTGTTTCATGACATATGGAAATATATTTAGATGAAGTATCACTACATCAGAGACATGGTCTAGATAAGTGTCGTAATAGTTCAGTGATACCAGTGAGAAGATTGCATATATGTTGACTAAGCATCTATCTGTGATGAAGTATAGGTATTTCCGAGACAAGCTTGGCATGGAAGAGAATTCCTCCTTGACTGGGAGGGAGTGTTAAAGTTACATCATCATGAGTCATTCTCTAGGTCAATCTTGCGTGTCAATATTGAGCATCATCTATCAAGGTAGTACCTTATAGGAGCCTGAGTTGGACTCAAGAATATTGGAGAAGAATCTTGAGTTCGACTTAATAATGGTTAAGCTTCATATGTTGAGGCAAGTGCTTTTTTTGTCAAAGTGATGATGTTGTACAATCTTGATATTAATTCTAAGGTCTTGTGTGTCAAGACATATCCTCATGTGTTGATGTGGTGCCTCATGTGTTGAGGTGATGCTTTTCATGTCGAAGCATGTATGGTGTGTGATGTACTACTAACCATGGTTGAGCTATTACTTCTCTTCTATAGATGGGACACCTCTAGAGTTAATTACTTTAGAATATAACCACTTGGAATGATAGTAGGACAATATGATCAAATCATTGGGAAGATCTCCTTACTATATTTGATATGATAATTAAGTTGGAACATGTGGACCATGTAGATAAGACAAGAGATAAAGATAAGATGTGATAAGATATGAGAGATTTGAATTGCACATAAAATAATTAATTAAGAGAGAATTCGAATTGGTAAACCTCAATAAATCAAAGGAGAACTCAAATTGATCACTACAATGATGTTAATGAGAAAGAATCAGTTAAGAGAGTTAACCAAGTGATGACAAAGAATATCTAGTTAAGTGTTATTGCATGACGACACTTATGTTAAACTAAAAGACGACACTTATGTTAAACTAAAGACAACACTTGAGTTGTGACACTTAAGTTAGCCACCTAACGAAGTGGAAATATTTCACTTAAGGGGCGAGTTCATCCTAATACTCAGTTTAGTGAGTAAATGCACTGCATGAGAAGTGGGGTGCTCTTCTTCATGCAAGATTGATACATCCATAAGGAGGGCGATTTAATACTGATGTTGGAAGATAAATTAGAAGCTGATGCATGTGAAGAATGTACAAATATGTTATACAATATTGATGAATTCAATGTGAAGTGAATTCTCTTCCCCCTTGAAGGAAAGGCACTTCTATTTGTGTAGGATATTATTCTACGTCTCTCTTCTTTGTCCTTCTCTTTCTCTGTAAATGCACCAGGGTTGCTTGATGTAAAATACATTCTTTGTTATCTATCAATATACTAAGGAAGGTTTAGTTGAGGTTTTCTCCCTCAATTCATAGAGGGTTTCCCCAAGGTAAATTCACATGTCGAATGTGATTGTTTATGTGCATGATTGTTATTTGATTTCAAGTATTATTGCATTTATGAATTAAAGATAAAAAATAGCAGATACAACTTTGATTATCACAATATATCAAGGTAGTTTACATAATTTGATCAAATAGTCCAACAATTAACTTCTGAATCTACATTGCTTCATGATTTGCATCACTAGCTACAATATAATCTTCGTTTGTAGTACTTAGTGCTACATAATTATGCTTCTAGATAAACCATGAAACAATGGTTGATCCCAAGATGAAGCAACACCCGGAGGTGCTCATTATGTCTACTGCACTGCCTCCCCAGTCAGAATCTGTATAACCAAGAAGCAACACATCACCACCTGAGACATATTTGAGACCATATCCAAGTGTACCACACAGGTACTTGCACACATGCTTTGATGCCACCCATTGCAACTACCTCAAATCAACCATGAAATGGATCAAGGTATTTACTGCAAAGAAAATATCCATCCTAGTGTTAACCAGATACATCAAGGATCCAATAATATTTCTATACATAGTGGGATCCACCAAATCTTAATTTGAATCAAAATCACCCAGCTTCTTTATATGTGTTACCATCGGTGTAGTCATGGACTTGTAGTCCATCATACTGAATCTCTTCAGGATCTCAAATGCATACTTCCCATGACTGAGGAAGATATCATCTTTAAATATCTAACACACTTCCAATCACAGGAAGTAATGCATCAACCCTAAATCCTTCATCTCAAACTCAGAGGCTAACTCCCTCTTGCACTCAACAATGAGATGCTATGCTCTAATAAGAAATAGGTCATCAATATATAGTACCAAGATTAGAGGATAACTATCGAAAACCTTGTAGTAAAGGTTGGGATCCACAACACTCTTAGTGAAACCCAAAATCATCAAGTATACACCAATCCTAGAATACCAAGCCTTGGGTTCTTGCTTGAGTGCATACATTTATTTCTTCAATTTGCATACATGGTACTCATTCCCTTGTATCACAAATCCCAGAGGTTTCTCTATGTACACCTATTCCTCAATTTCACCATTGATAAATGTGGTATTTATGTCCATCTCATATAACCTCCAACCCATCATTGAGGAAAGTGAAATGACAGTTCTTATAGTAGTGTACCTAGCCATTGGAGCGAATGTATCCTCATAGTCCACTCCCTCTTTCTGAGAGAATACTAGGGCCATGAAATTTGATTTTTGTTTCTCAATTCTACCATCTGTTGTATGCTTGATCTTGTAGATCCACTTGGAATTAACCACAAACTTCCCCTCAAGTCTAGGAACAATCTCCCACACATCATTCTTCATGATGGACCGATACTCTTCCATCATGGCATCTCTCCAAACTTGTTGTTCAGTAGTGTCACCTACCCAAATTCTAAAAATATTATTTTATTGGCAAAATACTTTATGTTAAATTTTAATTACAATTTTTTGTAATTATGACCAAGTTTGGTCAAGGATGAATGTAATTACTGATTATTATTATTTAATAAGTTAAATTAGGAGACAAACACCCAAGGGAACTGTTAAATGAGTGTTCACTAACCCACTAGGAGGAATGGAAGTTGTGAGAAGGTATGGGACAGATGGCAGCATTTGCACTTCACCACTAGCTGTTGGTTATGGGACAACTACCCCTAAAAATGTGGCATTATCCCTCAGGTGGGTGGGAGTGAGAAGGCAGCTCATTAAATGACCAGTTAACCACTAAAAGTCCTAGGTATCCTACATAAGGCAATTCGAATTGAGCAGGAAGCTCTCTTACAATATTTTATGTAGAAATATTCCTCAAGTGCATCAGGTGATCACTGAGAGATTCGAATAGGGAGGTTATGTGAGAGTGCAACTGTAAGTCTGCTAATTTCACTGAGAAGGAAAACCAGAGGTGCTGGTGCAGGTCTTTTTTATTGTTGAGTCTTAAGGAATGGATAATCTATATTCTATTGCAAGTTGATGTACTAAGGCTTCTACAGAATCTTCCTCCTGGTGGTTCAGTGAATAGGATCGGGGGTCCTCAGGAAAGTAACTTGGCTGTCTTCAGGAATTGGTTGGGTGGAACAGGTTCCTTGGGCTGTTTGTTTCTCCCACAATTAACCAGGTTTTATTGTTCCTACTTTTGTTTAAAGCTTATTGTTTCTGCTTAGTAGAATTATTAAACTCTGTTATGTAAAAGAAGTTATTTTATTTTCTGATCTAAGTATGATTCTGAATGAAAAATCTTTGTGAAATATTTGATTTGATAAACATCTCTATATTTTTCCCCATGCCATTCTCTGCATAGTACTCTAGTATAGAGAAGCAAATTAAGAAAGATAAGTGATAGGCAGAATGCCATTGATTAGAATAATGATTACAGTAGTGATTCTTGTTAAGATTCTGTCCTATAATGAAACACAATAAACATTATAGTATAGCATCAACAACAGTACAACATTCATTTAATTAACACATGAAAGAAAAACACAGTATGTTTCTGCATAGTTCTATATATTTCTCTTAACTCTATTTATTTCAGATAGTAAGCAAATGCACATCAATATTATACATTTCATGTTTTCTTTAAAGCAATTGTATTTTTCAAGAATTATAGCAGCTATAAGAATTAATCTCTATATAGATTTCTTACAATCATACATATTTTATTTCTCCACTAAAATTTGCTTTTGATTTCAACTTTCAAATATCTACACGGTTGTATCAAACCCTAAGATACTGCAGACCCTAGTTCTGTTCACACAGTTCATAAATTTTCTTCTCAATCCTTTCCTAAAACCAAATCAAACACTGTAGTATAGCCAAACCAAAAACACTTGACAGCCGAAACTATTGTCATCATATTTTCCAAACCCTAACTAATATTTCGAGATTAATACAAGACAATAAACTTCACTTATTAGAAAGCACGATTTTGTACTATTGACTTTCGATATCTCATAACCCTAACATTAACACATAGACATTATCGAAACTAATTATTGCAAATATTAAATCTTGAGTACAAAGCTCAGTACAAGCCAGATAGCAATCGGAAGCTACAGGTAAGGTTTCTTTCATAAAACAAATAGAACATTGAGGCACATCCAATACGAAAACATTTAACAGTCAAACTATCTCATCAAATTTCCAAACATGTTTAGCAACAACGAAGATGGAGTACAAAAACAACTCTACAGCCAACCATCGTGGCTCGGCACACTTTAACAATTATTACACAGTTTTCTTACCCATAATTTTAAAAACATAATTGTCCATTGCAAAGAAACAAGCCATTGTTTTTAAGTGCAAAAGAACCCTCGGTTCTTGGTTTCCATTTAAAGTATATAACAAAGAATTACATTACGGCCTTACAAGGTTCCCAACAGTGCACAGAGTTACCCTCATCATCTTTAAACATTAAGCTAAGACCGTGGAACAACCAAACTACACAAGGTTTTACCCTGGACTTTAACAACACGAAAACGAGAACCAAGTTCTCATCAACAACACAACCAGGCATCAAATAGCCAAGTGGCAAGTTAAAATACTGAGATGTTACCCTCTGTACAGTTTGAATCAAAACAAGACAAACTTAAAACTTCGCATTCGGCCATCACTGAAATGAGTCGAATGTTTCTAACTCTCGGCATATAGAAAACACCATCCAAAGCACCTACGAGGTTTTTGAGAACCACCAAAGCTTACCAGGAAGCCGTAGCAACATTCCTTTCTCAAATATTTCACTCAGCAACCTCATTACAGTATTAATTCCTCTGTAACGAAACACTTACCCTTAAAAATTGATACTTCGAAGTATTAATGCACTACACCAGTAAACAATGAATTATGTTGGCATTTGACAGCAACCCTAAGTTAACACAGAAGATGATTCTCACGCACAGGAGAATCGAACCCTGTCCGAATCACATTCATTACACTGGATGGAGAAACCCCATCACTACAATGGTGTATCATGGGTTAAGTGCAGAGAAATTAAGCCTGCAACTATTAAAAACTACCTCCCACAGGTCACAGGATCAAAACCCTTGAGAGGAACTCTCTCCAACCCTACATTTTGGAAGCCTATCAGCCTCAACTCTAACGTAACAACGAAGACCGGGAAACTCACTACCATTACATACAACAAGGTTTAGGGTTACATAATCAATTATCAATATCTGGTGAGATCGACGAGCAAGGAGATGCCAACAAGCTACGTTGAAAGCCGAGCAAACATTGCATTGATATCTCATTAATTACAACAACCACAACATTGCCAACACTGCCTGCTAAGGGACATTACCGTGTACAACTCGGAGGAGAAGCGTTATGGAAACCATGCCCAGCTAGGATTCCTAGTTGTATCATCAACCAAATTTCATGTGGATGGACTACGTGGGTTGACAACAATAAATTCCACTAGGGAGTTTGGTCAAAACCTTTAATATTTGATTGGGACACTGTCAACCTTCCATAACAAATTTATTACCTATCAACTTATCACTTCATTAATGAGATTATTGTGAATGCAATAACATACGTTAATAATACTTAGGACAAGAGCTAGGTCATATAGCATAGTTCAATCTATTGCTATAGTATTAGTTTTTCAAAGGTTTGGATACATCATGTAATTGATTTCAAGTCATTGCTAAAGTTTAAAAATAGATAGAATTACATCGTATTCAATTGTTTGCATATTATAACCATATCATTGTATATTGTAATCATATCATTGCATATTGAAAACCATATCATTGTAAATTTAATGCATATTTTATATAGTTCAAAGTTAGGCATCGTAATATTTGAAATTACATGTCAATGTAATATGCAGATGCATAGTAACTATAATATAAATCTACTTTCATTTCTATAGTTTTGCACAAGAAATAGGGTGAAGTTTTATAATGCTAGTTCATAGCATAATTACCATATTCACAATAAACACTATATGATAGCCATGTAGGAAAAAGACTATTGTATCATCATAAGTATAGTTTAAATGTTGACGAGATACACTCTAAAGTTAAGTTTTTAGTACAAGCACTAGTCACTATACCTTACATTTATTAACTGAGCATTTAAATGATAAATTGAGGACTTAGAGTAGTCGAAGTTCTGTAGACACAAAACATAATGATAGTTCAAAGGTATAAACACTTTTTCTACAAGTTTTCTAATAGCAGTATCAATAGATATTAGTATCACTGTTTTAATAATAATGACAGTAGTCATATGTTAATAGATGTAGCATTATTATCATAACACATGGAAGAGTTGAAATTATAATACTGAAGAGTTTAAATGTCAGTGCATAAACTAGGATTAGAACCATGTATCCATACCTCTAGTAACTTGTGTCACAGGGAACTACTTAGCATTCTAATTTTACATTGACGATGAATTGAAAGACACAAGTACTCTTAACACATGTTGTCATAGGATTTCTCACCTACAGTCTATGCATGGAAACAAGATTCAAATTCCTTAGCTAAACGTAGCTAAGTAAACTCCAAGGTACCTCGTAGGACCCCTTCATCATCATACAAACAAACTGTCAGCACTTCATCAAGAACATCATAACAGTACAAAATGTAAACAACATGTAATCATATTTAGAACTTAAGCAGAATTGTAAATTGTATTCTTATCCATAATAATAAAAGGTCTTTCGTTAAGGAGATTAACATCCACTTAAATCTGAAATAGCAAATACAATTATATCTTATTAATTTGAGAAGTATGATGTGACATTGTCATTAATGATCTTATTTAAGAAATCAAATTACTTTATATGTTCCGCATTAATGACTTTGATAAATATTGCTATTATAAAAAAATTTAAAATTTTGGTATTTTTCGGGATGTTACATGTGGTATTAGAGCTCATGTTCGAAATCTAGGCCTGAAAAAGGTCCAAGAACACGCAGCAGAAAATTTATTACAGCAAAAATTTTACTAATTCCAAAAATTTAAACTATTTTGTTATACATAAATTATTTTGAGTTACAGGTATGGAAGGATTAGCTGAACATTTAGAAGACAAATTTCCACCCAACAGTCATAGCACGGGACGACATTTCGAAGGAGAAGAATTCCATGGCGAATTAAACGACAATTCGTCAGAATTGTTACGAGCATTTCAAGAGTTAAAGGTAGAAATCAGATTTGTAAAGCAAGACAATGAGAAAATTTTGAAGGCACAAGAATAACTAAATCAAGTACTGTTCGAACAATGCCTAATTGATGAACAGAATAAAGAAATTGAAAATACTTCCAAGATTGAAGATTTACCTCATCCAAACAGAAGTAAAAAGATGAAAACTAATGATGCATACAGCATTTCAATATCATCAGAAGCTGCCCATGAAAAATGGAAAAAGAAAATAAATTATTCAAGTGACAGTAGCGAAGGGGACTACAAACCCAAAAGAAAAGGTCACAAACAGTATGAGCAAATTTTTGGGGAGTTCAAGAAAATCAAACTGAAAAAGGAGAGATAGTAGAAGCTTGGCTGTCCGACATGAAAAACTATTTCCAAATATATGATTATTCTAAATCATTGAAGGAAAAGCTGACAATCTACAACTTGATCGGCAAGGCGGATATTTGGTGGCAAGACATCAAAAGAGTGAAGGGCATCAAGGACAAGGATGTAAACTGGAGTACTTTCAAACTATACTTTAAAAAGAAGTTCTTATCGGAACAATACTATGAAGAAAAATCAAAGGAGTTCTATGACTTAAAGCTGGGAAGTATGAACATGAAGGAAATGAACAGTAAATTTTTGAATTTACTGAGATATGTTCCATACCTCGTCGAAGAAAAACCAAAGATCCAAAGATACTTGAGCTGTCTACCTTTCAATATCAAGGACATAATCAAGTATGACAATCCAAAAACCTTAGAAGAGGCCATGAGGAAAGCAACTTTCTGTTATGACACCAATTGGAAAAGAGAAGGAATATCAAACTGGAAAAGTCATAAACCCAGCAATTTTGAGCTGAAAAAGAAAAATTTCAGGTATAATGGGAATTCTGGTAAAAAGAAAAATTTTCAGAATCGGAATTTTCAAGGAAACAATCCCAGAAACAGTCAGCAGCAGAATTTTACAACTCCTAGAAACACTCCTAATGCTACCAGGACTAATGATCAAAATGCACCTATCGAATGTTTTGAGTGTCAAGGTCCTCATTATGCATCAAAATGCCCCAAGAGGAAGTGGACAGCTAACAACATTCATTCTATTCAGACTGAACCTAGTATTGGAGACTTGGGAAGGGAGATGCCCAGAATTAATGCAACACTCGACAACAGACAAGCAGATCATCAAATGTCTATGGTAGAGATTGAAGGTATGCTACAAAATCATCCTATTACTATTTTGATTGATCCAGAAGCTAGCTTAAGTTATATATCACGAGATATTGTAGAAAGTTTTAAATTGAAAACATAAAAGTTCTGTAAATCTTGGTTAGTTAGACTAGAAATAGGAACAAAGAGAAAAGTATCGAATTTTATTGAAAGTTGTGCTTTATCCATGAATCAGTTAAAGACACAAACCAAGTTGAATGTTTTACCTTTAGGATCCTATGATATTATAATCAGAATGGACTAGTTAGAAGCCCATCATGTCATTCTGAATTGTTATGAGAAAATTTTTACATGTTTAAATGATGAATGAGAAACTATAGAAGTAAAAGGTATTCCAAGAAAGACATCCCTTAGACAGATTTCAGCCATGCAAGTGAAGAGGGCAGTTAGAAAAGGGTGTCAATTATTTACAATAAATGTAGTAAACGATGAGTTTATTTGTAAAGAGGACAAACTGAAACTAGAAGACATACCTGTCCTAAAATATTTCAAAGATTTTTTTCCTAGGGAGATTTCAGGATTGCCTCCTAAAAGAGATCTAGACTTTACCATTGAATTAATACCAAGAGCAGTACCGAATTCTAAAGCTCCATATAGGATGAATATATTGGAATTAAACGAGTTGAAATCACAGTTGAAGGAACTGATTGATAAAAACTATATAAGACCCAGCGTGTCTCCTTAGGGAGCACCTATTATATTTGTTAGGAAGAAAGATGGAACCCTAAGACTGTGCATAGATTATCGTCAGCTGAATAAGATGACAATCGAGAATCGATATCCGTTGCCTCGCATAGACAATTTATTTGATCAACTGCATGGAGCAATGATATTTTCAAAGATTGATCTAAGGTCAGGATATCATCAAGTGTGGGTGAAGGATGAGGATATTTTCAAAATAGCCTTTAGAACTCGATATGGACATTATGAGTTTGTAGTCATGCCATTTGGCTTGACTAATGCCCCGGTTGTATTTATGTGTTTGATGAACAATATTCTGCACAAATACTTAGATAAGTTTGTTGTTGTGTTCATAGATGACATTTTAGTGTATTCTAAAAGCAAAGAAGAGCATGACGAACATCTACGGATTATCTTACAAGTTCTGAGAGATCATCAACTATACGCTAAGTTTAGTAAGTATTACTTTCACAAGGACAAAATTCAGTATTTAGGACACATAGTTTCTAAGGAAGGAATCTCAGTTAACCCCGACAAGATAAAGGCCATTAATGATTGGCCGGTTCCTAAGGATATGTCGGATGTAATATCATTTATGGGTATTATTGGATATTACAGAAAAATTATAGAGGGTTTTTTAAAGATTGCAAACCCCATAACCTCCTTACAGAAGAAAGGGTAAATTTGTGTGGGATCAGAAATGTTCAGATAGTTTTAAGAATTTAGAGTTACTAACTACAGCACCTATTCTGAGGATAACAGATCCTAATAAGGATTTTATAGTTTGCACAGATGCATGTAATGACAGACTCGGTGGAGTCCTAACACAAGAAGGGCATGCTGTGGCATACGAATCTAGAAAGCTGAAAATACATGAGAAGAACTACTCTACTTATGATTTAGAGTTATTAGCAGTAATTCATGCTTTCAAATGGTGGCATCACCACCTTATTGGCAGAAAATTTACCTTGTTAATAGATAACATGGGTCTGAAATATTTATTAGATTAGACAAATCTGAATGCTAGACAAGCTAGATGGTTAACTTTTCTAAGTGAGTATGATTTCGAAATTTAGTATATTAAAGGGAAAGAGAACAAGGTTGATGATGCATTAAGTCGTAAAGCAAAACTGAATTTTATTTCAGCCATCAGTACTTACTCAACAGATTTAGAAAATCAGATCCTTGAAAGGAGTGAAACGGATGAAGAATACAAAAAATTACAAGAAAAGACAACAAATGACAGTTCTGAAAATTCTATGGCAGATTACAGTTTAAAGCAAAATGGACTATTATTATACAAAACTAGATTGTATGTACCCAACATACTAGAAGTAAAAAATTCGATTTTAAATTATATGCATAAAATCCATTACTCTGGTCATCCAGGTTATCAGAAAACCATTACTATGCTATGGAAAGAGTACTATTGGCCCAGAATGAAAGATGAAGTAGCAGAGTACATAGCTAAGTGTTTGGACTATCAAAAAGTGAAGGTTGAACATCAACATCCGACTGGACTGTTGCAGCCATTGCCTATACCTAGCTGGAAATGGGAAGTGATAAGCATAGACTTTATTATTGGACTACCCAAAAATCAGAAACAAAATGACTCTATCATGGTGGTAGTGGATAAACTCAGCAAGGCAACACACTTTATACCTGTGAAAACTACTCATAAAGCTCCAGACATTGCAGAAATCTTCATGAAGTAGATTTTTCGATTACATGGTATACCGAAAGTGATAATTTCAGATCATGACTCTAAGTTTACTGGAAACTTTTGGAGGTATTTATTTAAAGGTATGAATACAACCTTAAACTTCAGCACAACATTTCATCCACAAACGGATGGACAGACATAAAGAGTGAATCAGGTATTGGAAGACTTATTGAGAATGTATGTTAAGGATCATCCTGGTAAGTGGGAAGACTACTTGCATTTAGCAGAATTTGCATATAATAACCATTATCATGCATCAGCCAGACTTAGCCCTTTTGAAATTCTTTATGGTAGGAAATGTGATACACCTGTTTCTTGGAATGATCCAGTAAATAGAGTGTTGATGTATATGTAACTCCGGAATGTATTTCACATATATGTATATTGTATTCCTATAGAGATGTTATTATTCCTCTATACGGACGTGTCGTCATTTATATTGTAAGTGTCGTAACTTATACTTGATGGGTTATTAGACCACCTTGTTGGGGTCGGCCCTGTATAAGTCATGTGGGTCAAAGGGTTATTAGACCACCCTATTGGGGGTCGGACATGTGGGTCAAAGGGTTATTAGACCACCCTATTGGGGGTCGGCCCACTCAGCATTATGTTATGTGGTTAAGTTCGAGCCTACATGAGTTAGGTAAAAAGGCAAGTCAAGTCGAGTATAAATAGAGTGCGGGAGGCACTCTATTTGCTCACTCACTTCTCACACATGCAATAAAGGAGGAGTGGCACACTTATGGAGGAGGAGGATCTACTGCTAGGTTATGTCTATCTCTCATGGTTGGTTGTATCATTGCTCTATCTATCTCTGAGGAAGTTATTGGGGTTTTTCACCTTTATGGTTTTCCCCAAGTAAATCTTTGTGTCTCTTGTGTGCTTGCATTATTGTCTCCATGATTGATATGCTGTAGATATGCTGTACATGTTGTTCTCTTAGTTAAGATCCTAGATCAGATTGAAGTAAATTCAGAAAATTTAACATGGTATCAGAGCTAGCCTGAAAGAAGGCATGATATGGCATGTATGACACTTGTTGCAATTACGATGCTAGGGCTTGATATAGCAAAAACCCGTCGTCGTAGCACTTTCGCTATAAATCCGTTTTGGAGAATTTTTCGGATCTGAAATTGTTACAGGACGAAGATTAAATCTCCAGGTACCTTGTGTCCAAAGGAAAACCTCTAATTCGTTTTACTTTGTGATTTATGATCTGTGCAATATAGGGTTTCTGCCTCTTCCAGATCTAAGTTAAAATCAGGTGACCTTGGGAAAAAGGTCATAACTTGGGCTAGAAAGATCGAAATGAAATTTCGTAAAAAGTGACAGGTAGTACATAGACTGTACTATCTCAGAAAACTTTTTCAGAGGCCGAAGGTGAACAACTAACACGTGGCACGCTGTACAAGTTCGCTCTCCTGTATTATCCCAAAACAGGTCACGTTGCGACATTTGGCATAACTCTCTCTCAGAAAATCCAATTGAGGTCAGACCTATCAGGATGGAAAGCTGACAGGTCAGGCTATCTCAAGAAACGTTTTCAGACCCTGTGGATAAAAAATTTCAGAGTTACACCAGAAACAATCAGGTACATATTTCTGTCAAAACAGAATTATTTTTTGGTACCTTCATTCATGGCTTCCGGAATTTAGGGCTTTGGAGAAAGTTGGAATTTTTGTAATCAGAGACCACGGATGAATGCTACTCATCAAAATAAAAATTTAGAGACCAAGATCAGAATTTTTGGTTGGGAAAAAGGCCGGGCTTGATCAGACCCTAGTTCGGGACTTTGATCAGGAAAGTGGAAAATTAGGGCTTCTGTAAAAATGGGAATTTTTGAAATCTGTGACCACGGCTGGAAGCTCCTCAGAAAAATAGAAGCTTAGAGATTTGGATCAAAATTTTTGATTGGGTAGAAGAGTGGGATTCATCAAACCCCAGTTCAGGGTCACGTCTAGTGAATCCAAAAGTTTCAAAGGCAAAATTGAGGAGTGAAACTTTGCAGTTTTCAAATTCTGAATATACCGGTTTGATCAGCTCATCAAGGCGCATATTTCTATCCTTTCGGAAGTTTGAATTTTTGGGGTTTCTCTAACAAACCCATATCCAGCTCCAAGTCCAGTTCTTGCAAATCAAGTGGATAGGGTTAATCCTAGAAGAAGATGGATTGGTCGCCTGCATAAGTGAAGGAGTTCCTGTTTCAGAGGGAGATAAGGCTAAGGCTTTACATAAGGAGATTACAAGCGATCTCGACAGGTATGACTCATCGAGGTATGTTTTAAGATTTGTTCTTGATTAAGTTTATGGTATTTTTATCTTCATGTTATTACGGTTAATACAATCTTGATTTTTTTGTCGTATCACCTTAACAAAATTATGAATGCATGATAGAAGATATGCATTGGTTAGGGTGTTTACACTTATAATTGTACTAATGCATTATGGTGGTGTATGAGGTTTATGTTGTCTACTAACATGAAATGTACACCAAGAAAGACAAATCATGTTCCAGTTCAAGAACATATGATCATGATGACATGAGGATAAAGACTCATCCATTGTCATGGATCTCATAGAAGATCCATTTACGAGGTATGTATAACTTGGTTTTATAATGGCTAACCTATGAGATATACAGGTTACTAGCACAAGTCATTGAAGAAGAACAAGAAGACATCATGTGAGTATGTTAGACATAACTAACTAGCATACTAATCCAGGTATGTTTTTCCTATATCAAGATAGAATCCTACCTTGGGTTAGGATCTTATACTATTGTTGATAATGATTATTCATGAAGTCATAGGTTTGAATAATCATGGTTGTATGCATATTATGTTTCTTACCATAATTGATGATATGACTAACCAGAAGAATCATGAAGGTATAGGTTTGAATAATCACAGGTTTTATGCATATTATATCTCTTATCTTGATTGATGATTCAACTAACCTGAAGAGTCATAGGTTTGTGTAATTATAGGTTTAGATATGTTATGTTTCTTATGATTTGACTAACCATAAGAATCCTACATAAACCTTGAATAATAATGCTTACTATTTCTATTTGAAATGATCATGACTATACATGCTTGAGATTATTGTGTTTTAATAGTATACTAATGAATGTATGATTTTATATTAGACCTAGAGGATAACACAATGATGATACTAACAAGCATGCATAGGGATCGATAATGTATATAAGTTCAAGGACAGGTAATCCAGGGAGCAAAGATCAAGAGGGAGTACAGTCCAGTGGTTTATGAAAGGATGCAAATATTCAGAGGGAGTTGTCCATCTCTCTACATTCCACAACAGCAAGGTGTAGAAGAAGCTACTGCAGATTAGGACTCTAGCAGCTCCTGCAAGAAAGCAAAGACTCAGAGGGAGTCCACCCAATGAACAAACAAAGATAAGTATTTTAATTATCATTTCTTGCATATGTGTTTGTTTAAATAAAATTGTTCAATGATGTATATGCTCATGTTCCTAGACTTAGGATATGTATTGTGAATATTAGAATAGTTGCATTGATGAACAGTATACTACTAATATACACGGCTAAGTGGCCTATGGCACTGTACAACATTCCATTGCTACTTATCTAGAATGAAACCTCTTTGCTGACATGTTGGGAGTTGTGCACACTCTTAACAATGTTCTGGTAGAGATTGGAAGGCATCTAGAAAGTTACGGGATATGGATAAATGTTGTATTCAAGCATTGGCTAAGATAATTGCATGACTGTATGACATATTTATTTATGTGTAAGAATTTGTTCTGAAAATTATGAGATGTTTCTAATCATGCAATTTAACCTATTTTGTAGAAAAGACCGTATATCTTCACCTACAAAAGGACTACAACATTTGTTCAGCAAAGATATTGAAGTTCCCAGGATCTGGGATGAAGAAATGGAATGCCATGATCTGTCGATCATGAAGAATGATGTTTGGGATGTAGTCCCAAGACGTGAAGGGAAGTTTGTTATGACTTCCAAATGGATCTATCAGATCAAGCATGTTGCAGATGGCAGCATTGAGAAATATAAAAGTGATGAATTAGAAGATGCACCAGATGGATTTCAAGACAGCATGGTGTAGTCATATATGTGTGCAGAACTTGGTATGGTAGGATAGACAGCTTTCTATTCATTTTGGGATTTACCAAGAGTAAAGCGGATTCCAACCTTTACTATAAGGTTGAGGAAGGCAATCCAGTGATACTACTTTTGTATGCGGATAACCTGTTTGTTACAGGTGAAGATAGATTGATTACCGACATGCAACGGAAGCTTACTGCTGAGTTTGAGATGAAGAACTTGGGGATGATGCACTATTTGTTTTTGGCATGGAGGTGTGGCAGAGTGTAGATCAGATCTTCCTTGGACAAGGGAAGTATGCAGTAAGAGATCTTGAAGAGGTTCGGGATGATGAATTGCAAGGCCATGGCCACACCTATGGCATCAAATCTGAAGCTTCTATGTGATGCCTCATCTGAGCCGGTTGATGTCTCTTTGTATCATCAGATGATTGGGTCCTTGATGTACCTAACGAATACGAGACCAGATATTTGCTTTGTGGTGAACAAATTGAGCCAATTCTTGACGGATCCGAGGAGTGTTCACCTGGTTGCTGTAAAGCATGTTCTGAGGTACCTGAAGGGTACAGTGGATTATGGGCTCAAGTATGAAGCGAATCAAAATTTTAACCTGTAGGGTTATGTTGATTCAGATTGGGCTGGCAGTGCTGCAGACAGGAAGAGCACATCTGGGTGTTGCTTCAGTATGAGATCAGGTGTGATCTCTTGGTTCAACAGGAAGCAGTCCTGCGTGGCACTGAGTACAGCTGAGGCAGAGTATGTTGCAGCTTGTTCAGCTAGTTGTGAGGCAGTATGGCTACGGAAGCTACTGTCTGAGTTATTTGATCTTTCGTTGGAGGCTACTGGTATCTTCTGTGATAACCAGAGTTGTGTGAAGCTGTCCGAGAGCCCAGTGTTTCATGACAGGTCGAAACACATAGAGATCAAATATCATTATATCAGGGATATGGTGCAGAGAGGAGCTGTGAAGCTCCTGTATGTTGCGACGGACGAGCAGATTGCAGATGTGCTGACGAAGCCACTAGCCAGGGTGAAGTTCGAGTACTTTACAGAGAGGCTTGGCGTTCTTCAGATCAAGGACACTTCGAGGAAGAAGTGATGGACACATCTGTTGAAGCCATTCCAAGCATGTTGAAAGGAGGATCCTTCACATGGCTGTGGATGTAAGCGCTGGATGATGAGCATCAGGATGATGTTCTGGTTTCTGCTTGGATATGATCAGTTGGATCATTTTTATGTATGTATGTACGCATCATGTTGGATGCTGGATATGATCAGTTGGATCATTTTTATGTATGTATGTACGCATCATGTGGATGCTGGATATGATCAGTTGGATCATTTTATGTATGTATGTACGCATCATGTGGATGCTGGATATGATCAGTTGGATCATTTTATGTATGTATGTACGCATCATGTGGATGCTGGATATGATCAGTTGGATCATTTTATGTATGTATGTACGCATCATGTGGATGCTGGATATGATCAGTTGGATCATTTTATGTATGTATGTATGCATCATGTTGGATGCTTGGACCATGTATTTGTATATGTATCAGGTGGATACATTGTATGATCAGGTGGATCATGTATGGTGATATGTATCATGTATTTGTATTTGTATCAGGTGGATACATTGATGATCAGGAGGATCATGTATGATGATATGTATCAGATAGATACTTGGTATGCATCAGGTAGATGCATTGATGATCAGGATGATCATAGATGACGAGCTTCAGGATGTTGCTCCAGATGACATGCAACAGGATGTTACAGTGATGATCAGGATGATCATAGATGACGAGCTTCAGGATGTTGCTCTAGATGACATGCAGCAGGATGTTGCAGTGATGATCAAGATGATCATAGATGACAGCTTCAGGATGTTGCTCCAGATGACATGCAGCAGGATGTTGCAGTGATGATGATCAGGATGATCATGGATACATCAGGATGATGTATGGTGAGTATCAGGTTGATACTCTGTGGCCATGGATCAGGTTATGCAGATGAGCATGTAATCCGGTGCCCTAGGAGATTTGAAGATGGTCTTTCAAGGTTTTTCTTATGGCATGTAATTCGGTGCCCTGAGACATCTGACAAATGCTCTTTCGAGGTTTTGCTCTGGGAGGACATGTAATTCGGTGCCCTGGGAGATCTGCAGATAGTCTTTCGAGGTTTTGCCTATGGCATTTAATAGCACCCTGGGATATCTGGCAGATGCTCTTGCGAGGTTTTGTCCTATGGCATGTAATAGCACCCTGGGAGATCCGATAGGTTGGGCAATGTGCCCGTAATCAGTCCTAGGATGCTCTTGCGAGGTTTTGCCATGACCACATATAATAGCGCCCTAGGAGATCCTACAGGTCAGAGTTGTGTACCCGTAACATCCTGGGATGCTCTTTCGAGGTTTTGTGGTGGGGTCACATGTAATAGCGCCCTGGGAGATCCTATAGGTAGAGCTATGTGCTCGTAACAGCCTGGGATGCTCTTTCGAGGTTTTGTGATGCACGTAATAAGTCCTGAGGATTCCACAGTATGGCCAGTGATGATGAAGACCTGCAGGTGGTGGGCCTACATCCAGTATGAAAAAGTACTGGCTCTGTAGAACTTCCTATGACGAGTAGATTCAGAGATTGATTGAGATAGCAGCAGCAGTGACGATGATGATGACTCGATGACGATTATCCAGTGACGATGATCCAGAGAAGATGACTTGTGCTAGAAGAACTGTGCTGAGAAATACCTTCCTAGTTAAGAGGGAGTGTTGATGTATATGTAACTTCGGAATGTATTTCACATATATGTATATTGTATTCCTATAGAGATGTTATTATTCCTCTATTCGGACGTGTCGTCATTTATATTGTAAGTGTCATAACTTATACTTGATGGGTTATTAGACCACCTTGTTGGGGTCGGCCCTGTATAAGTCATGTGGGTCAAAGGGTTATTAGACCACCCTATTGGGGGTCGGCCATGTGGGTCAAAGGGTTATTAGACCACCCTATTGGGGGTCGGCCCACTCAGCATTATGTTATGTGGTTAAGTTCGAGCCTACATGAGTTAGGTAAAAAGGCAAGTCAAGTCAAGTATAAATAGAGTGCGGGAGGCACTCTATTTGCTCACTCACTTCTCACACATGCACTCAAGGAGGAGTGGCGCACTTATGGAGGAGGAGGATCTGCTGCTAGGTTATGTCTATCTCTCATGGTTGGTTGTATCATTGCTCTATCTATCTCTGAGGAAGTTATTGGGGTTTTTCACCTTTATGGTTTTCCCCAAGTAAATCTTTGTGTCTCTTGTGTGCTTGCATTATTGTCTCCATGATTGATATGCTGTAGATATGCTGTACATGTTGTTCTCTCAGTTAAGATCCTAGATCAGATTGAAGTAAATTCAGAAAATTTAACATAGAGTTGTTTTAGGACCTGAATTGTTGCAGGAGTTAGAACTAATTGTGAAACAGGTACAAAGAAATCTAAAAGATGCCCAAGATAGGAAAAAGAGTCAAGTATATATTAAAAGAACTCCTAAAGGGTTCCAGGTTGGTGAACATGTGTTCCTCAAGGTAAGACCAAAAAAGAGTTCATTGAAACTAGGAAGCTCTGCCAAGTTGGCACCCAGGTATTGTGGTCCTTTCGAAATATTGTCAAGGGTTGGACCAGTGGCATACCAACTGGACTTGCCACCAAATTTAAAGATACATAATGTTTTTCATATATCATTTTTAAAGAAGTATGTACATGATGCTACTCATGTTGTAAACTAGAATGATGTACAGGTGGGACAAGATGGCGATTTTCAGGTGGAACCGGACTATATCATCGAAAGGAGGGAAACTCTACTTCGGAATCACACCATTGGGTAGGTAAAGGTGAAATGGAAGCACCTTAGCCCAGAAAAGGAAACCTGGGAGTTGGAGAGTAGTATGCAGGAAGCATAACCAACTCTGTTTCAGGAACACTCATAGAGTGATTAACCAACATCGAGGACGATGTTGAGACTTAAGGGGGGGTGTATGTCACCTACCCAAATTCTGAAAATATTGTTTTATTGGCAAAATACTTTATGTTAAATTTTAATTACAAAGTTTTGTAATTATGACCAAGTTTGGTCAAGGATGAATATAATTACTGATTATTATTATTTAATAAATTAAAGTAGGAGACAAACACCCAAGGGAACTGTTAAATGAGTGTTCATTGACCCACTAGAAGGAATGGAAGTTGTTAGAAGGTATGGGACAGATGGCAGCATTTGCACTTCACCACTAGCTGTTGGTTATGGGACAACTACCCCTAAAAATGTGACATTATCCCCCAGGTGGGTGGGAGTGAGTAGGAAGCTCATTAAATGACCAGTTAACCACTAAAAGGCCTAGGCAGCCTACATAAGGAAATTCGAATTGAGCAGGTAGCTCTCTTACAATATTTTCTGCAGAAATATTCTTCAAGTGCATTAGGTGATCACTGAGAGATTCGAATAGGGAGGCTATGTGAGAGTGCAACTGTAAGTATTCTAATTTCACTGAGAAGGCAAACCAGATTTACTGGTGCAGGTATTTTTGACTGTTGAGTCTTAAGGACTGGATAATCTATATTCTATTGCAAGTTGATGTACTAAGGCTTCTACAGAATCTTCCTCCTGGTGGTTCAGTGAACAGGCTTAGGGGTCCTAAGGCAAGTAACTTAGCTGTCTTCAGGAATTGGTTGGGTGGAACAGGTTCCTTAGGCTGTTTGTTTCTCCTACAGTTAACCAGGTTTTACTGTTCCTACTTTTGTTTAAAGTTTATTGTTTCTGTTTAGTAGAATTATTAAATTCTGTCATGTAAAAGAAGTTATTTTATTTTCTAATCTAAGTATGATTCTGAATGAAAAATATTTGTGAAATATTTGATTTGATAACCATCTCTATATTTTTCCCCATGATGTTCTCTGCATAGTACTCTAGTATAGATAAGCAAATTAAGAAAGATAAGTGATAGGCAGAATGCCATTGATTGGAATAACCAGCCTAGATCCAAATCCTAGGCTCTATCAAGCATCGAGAGGGATCAAATATCTCAAGGTGCAAACCTCAGCTCATGTATACAAGGAGTTATTCAAGGAGAGCTAGTAAAAACAAATTACTATACTCGACATAAGAAATATAAATTACACGATCTCCCTCATATTTAATTTTTACTTTGTATTATTCTTTTTTGTTTAGGGCCGACATAATATTCATTACTCTTTACTTTGTATTATTCTTATTTGTTTACTTTGTATTATTTTGTTACTTGACAAACACTGGACAAACGTTACAAAATCTCCCTCGTATTTACTTTTTACTTTATATTATTCTTTTATGTTTATGGCCGACATAATATTTATTAGCTTTTACTTTGTATTATTCTTTTTTGGTTACTTTGTATTATTTTGTTACTCGACAAACACTCGACACATGTTACAAGATCTCCCTCATACTGGGCTGTAGAGCGCCTCTCGGCGCAATGATTACAGTAGTGATTCTTGTTAAGATTATGTCCTATAATTAAACACAGTAAACATTACAGTATAGCATCAACAACAGTACAACATTCATTTAATTAACACATGAAAGAAAAACACAGTATGTTTCTGCGTAGTTCTATATATTTCTCTTAACACTATTTATTTCAGATAGTAAGGAAATGCATATCAATATTATACATTTCATGTT
This sequence comes from Larix kaempferi, assembly GCA_027924585.1. Lineage (NCBI taxonomy): Eukaryota > Viridiplantae > Streptophyta > Pinopsida > Pinales > Pinaceae > Larix > Larix kaempferi. The sequence continues at coordinate 4,045,214 of BSBM01000223.1, read as the reverse complement.
TTCTTTAAAGCAATTGTATTTTTCAAGAATTATAGCAGCTGTAAGAATTAATCTCTGTATAGATTTCTTACAATCATACATATTTTATTTCTCCACTAACAATCGCTTTTGATTTCAATTATCGAATATCTACACAGTTGTATCAAACCCTAAGATACTGCAGACCCTAGTTCTGTTTACACAGTTCATACATTTTCTTCTCAATCCTTTCCTGAAACCAAATCAAACACTGTAGTATAGCCAAACCAAAAACATTTGACATCCGAAACTATTCTCATCATATTTTCCAAACCCTAACTAATATTTCGAGACTAATACAAGACAATAAACTTCACTTATTAGAAAGCACGATTCTGTACTATTGACTTTCGATAGCTCATAACCATAACAATAACACATACACATTATCGAAACTAATTATTGCAAATATTAAATCTTGAGTGCAAAGCTCAGTACAAGCCAGATAGCAATCAGAAGCTACAGGCAAGGTCTCTTTCATAAAACAAATAGAACATTTAGGCACAGCCAATATGAAAACATTTAACAGTAAAACTATCTCATCAACTTTCCAAACATGTTTAGCAACAACGAAGATGGAGTATAGAAACAACTCTATAGCCAACCATTGTGGCTTAGCACACTTTAACAACTATTACACAGTTTTCTTACCCATCATTTTAAAAACATAACTGTCGATTGCAAAGAAACAAGCCATTGTTTTTAAGTGCAAAAGAACCCTCGATTCTTGGTTTCCATTCAAAGTATATAATAGAGAATTACATTACAGCCTTACAAGGTTCCCAACAGTACACAGAGTTACCCTCATCATCTTTAAACATTAAGCCGAGACCGTGGAACAACCAAACTACACAGGGTTTTACCTTGGACTTACAACACAAAAACGAGAACCAAGTTCTCATCAACAACACAACCAGGCATCAAATAGCCAAGTGGCAAGTTAAAATATTGAGATGTTACCCTCTGTACAGTTTGAATCAAAACAAGACAAACTTAAAACTTCGCATTCGGCCATCACTGAAATGAGTCGAATGTTTCTAACTCTCGGCATATAGAAAACACCATCCAAAGCACCTACGAGGTTTTTGAGAACCACCAAAGCTTACCAGGAAGCCGTAGCAACATTCCTTTCTCAAATATTTCACTCAGCAACCTCATATGGAACGGGTACCTTCCAAACACATGGTGAAAGGTTAAAACAATAATTTGCAAGAATTCAAACAAGCATTACAGTATTAATTCCTCTGTAACGAAACACTTACCCTTAAAAATTGATACTTCGAAGTATTAATGCACTACACCAGTAAACAATGAATTATGTTGGCATTTGACAGCAACCCTAAGTTAACACAGAAGATGATTCTCACGCACAGGAGAATCGAACCCTGTCCGAATCACATTCATTACACTGGATGGAGAAACCCCATCACTACAATGGTGTACCATGGGTTAAGTGTAGAGAAATTAAGCCTGCAACTATTAAAAACTACCTCCCACAAGTCACAGGATCGAAACCCCTGAGAGGAACTCTCTCCAACCCTACATTTTGGCATCCTGTTGGCATCAACTCTAATGTAACAATGAAGACCGAGAAACTCACTACCATTACATACAACGAGGTTTGGGGTTACATAATGAATGATGAATATCTGGTGAGATCGACAAGCAAGGAGATGCCAACAAGCTACGTTGAAAGATGAGCAAACATTGCATTGATATCTAATTAATTACAACAACCATAACATTGCCAACACTGAACATTGCCAACACTGCGTACTAAGGGACATTACTGTGTACAGCTCGGAGGAGAAGCGTTATGGAAACCATGCCCAGCTAGGATTCCTAGTTGTATCATCAACCAAAGTTCATGTGGATGGACTATGTGGGTTGACAACAATACTTTCCACTCGGGAGTTTGGTCAGAACCTTTAATATCTGATCGGGACACTGTCAACCTGCCATAACAAATTTATTACCTATCAACTCATCACTTCATTAACGGGATTATTGTGAATGCAATAGCATACATTAATAATACTTAGGACAAGAGCTAGGTCATATAGCATAGTTCAATCTATTGCTATAGTCTTAGTTTTTCAAAAGTTTGGATACATCACGTAATTGATTTCAAGTCATTGCTAAAGTTTGAAAATAGATAGAATTACACCGTATTCAATTGTTTGCATATTATAACCATATCATTGTATATTGTAATCATATCATTGCATATTGAAAACCATATCATTGTAAATTCAGTGCATATTTTATATAGTTCAAAGTTAGGCATCGTAATATTTGAAATTACATGTCAATGTAATATGTAGATGCATAGTAACTATAAGATAAATCTACTTTCATTTCTATAGTTTTGCACAAGAAATAGGGTGACGTTTTATAATGCTAGTTCATAGCAGAATTACCATATTCACAATAAATACTATATGATAGTCATGTAGGAAAAAGACTATTGTATCATCATAAGTATAGTTTAAATGTTGACGAGATACACTCTAAAGTTAAGTTCTTAGTACAAGCACTAGTCATTATACCTTACATTTATTAACTGAGCATTCAAATGATAAATTGAGGACTTGTGTCACAGGGAAGTACTTAGCATTCTAATTTTACGTTGATGATGAATTGAAAGACACAAGTACTCTTAACACATGTTGTCATAGGATTTCTTACTTGCGGTCTACGCATGGAAACAAGATTCAAATGCCTTAGCTAAACGTAGCTAAGTAAACTCCAGGGTACCTCGTAGGACCCCTTCATCATCATACAAACAAACTGTCAGCACTTCATCAAGAACATCATAACAGTACAAACTGTAAACAACATGTAATCATATTTAGAACTTAAGCAGAATTGTAAATTGTATTCTTATGCATAATCATAAAAGATCTTTCGTTAAGGAGATTAACATCCACTTAAATCTGAAATAACAAATACAATTATATCTTATTTATTTGAGAAGTATGACGTGTCATCGTCATTAATTATCTTAGTTAAGAAATCAAATTACTTTATATGTTCCGTATTAATGACTTTGATAAATATTGCTATTATAAATTTTTTTAAATTTTTGGTAATTTTCTAGATGTTACAAGTAGCCTTCTCATAACTAGAAGGCTTAGAATCAGTGATGTGACTCATAATTTCCATGTAACTTGAGAATATATGAGATATCTTACCTTCCCTGAAGGTACCACTTGGATTCGAATGCTTCTCTTCCTCTTGTGGAGTGTTGTGAAGCCAAGCTGGTATTTTCTTGACGATTGCAACATTTTTAGGCCTGTCCAAAAAATCTATTGGATCTTGTTGTTCAATACCAGATCATGTTTTCAACTTCCTCTTCATGGTCATGTTTCCAATCATAACTTGATGACCCAGTTCCATCCATGATGGTAGTCTGTATCAATTCGAATTCATCAACTATCTCCACTTAGTTTGCACAAGACAAGTAGTGGGGAATGTCATATGTTCATCTCATACAAGTTACTTTATTATCTCTTCGGGACGAAGCAAGGTTTTGTTTGTGGGGTATATGTTGGAGGAGCCTAGGTCATCTGCCCGAATAGGACCTCCATTCGACCACTTCGTAGGATAGGTCAAACCATTGTGTCGGTCATTACATGTCGATCCGGTTAGTGAACCAACAGGTCGTTATGAAACTACTTGTAAAGCATATATAATTTTCGTTGTATATCTTGTCATACATGAATCTTTGGTCCTCCTCTGTGTTTGATCCTTTGTTTCAGCAACAGATGAGTGCTGCTTCCCTTTTCTTTTCTTCTCAGGACATTTGTTAAAAACATGGAGAAAATTATGACAGTTATAGCACCTGATATGAGAGAGATCCTTTGTCTTATGTTCATGGTCTAGAGCATGTCTTTTCCCTTTGTTTTTCTTATAAGGAAATTTCCTTCCTTCCCTTTCCTTGCTTGAGCTAGAAGTGCTAAATTTTCTTCATCCTAATATTTTTTAGAACCACTTCGAGATATAATTCTTCCTTCTTCTTGGACACAATCAATCCACAATCGATCAAGTGATGGTAGTGCACCCCTGGCACAAAATTCATGTTAGGATTATTGGTTTCAAAAAGATCTGTCAAAGCATCATAATTTTTTTTATTTGTCTTCAATTGTGCAATCTATGGGATCAAGTGATATTTTACTGAGTCAACCAAAGTCCTTTTTTCCTTAGATTCATTTTCCTATTGCTTAGCTTTCTCATCATCAGTTGCAGGTCCAGGAATAACTTTTCTTACATAATCATCAACCTCATTTTCTTCCAGGGTGAACTATATTCTTGTTTTCCATGATCTAAAGTTCATAACACTGTCAAGTCTATCTTCAACCATGAGTGTGGTCACCATCTTGACCCTAGTACTCAACCACAGATGCTTAATAGATGCAAATAAGGTTGTTCTGGTACACTGTTTAGGACTTTGTCAGCCTGATATGTCTTTAAAACTAATATATGAAACCTTGAGACTCTAATACCATGTTGAATTTACCACTTTCAGATCTAATAATTATTTCCTTAGTGAATTTTATAAATTTTATGCAGTGGATTCTTCATAAAATAATTATACATTGAAAGATTCAACCATATGTTACACTGTAAATAAAATGAATGATTGATAAATAAATGGTGAACACAACACAATACATGGACCATTAAATAGGTCTCACTGTGCCCTTTTCAATTGTAAAAGGCACGTCCTTTAACTCTTTATTTAGCTGCTTAATTAATTAATTATTATATCATATTTTTATTATCGCCTCTCCCATGGTTTTATAAAACCATGGTATTGTCCCATGGTATTTTATTTATTTTATCTTTTAATTTTAATGTTTAATTCATTATTTTTATTATCACCTCTCCCATGGTTTCATAAAACCATGGTATTTTATTTCTTTATCTTTTCATTTTCTCTTTTTTTTATATATTTATTTATTTGCACATATCTTCAACTTATTCTTTAATGCATGTAATAAGATCTAGAAACTTAGTCTTCATATCCCAAGAAGGATTTCCATGATCTTTCTTCACATGCACATCCATCCATGTCATAAGAGATCTAGTGTGTGTGCACCCACACTAGAGTAGACTTGACCATTCCAATAGGGATAGCTAATCCATAAGAATGGGAAAGTCAAATCCACTCTATTATGACAAGGAATATTAGACCAGGTAGGCATGTGTTGGGAAACCAAAGTCCTATACCAATTGATCAAGTACCATGATCAAGAAGGACTATACCAGGGCCTCCCATAACTAGGCAGTATATCTACAAGCATCCAATCCTTCTACAACTTGAACAAGCACCATGACCAAGAAAGGATACGTCCAGGGGCCTCACATACACTAGTGAGTGAACCATTATCATTCTCCATAGGTCAAACCACCATGACCCATCAATCCAAGAACCATGGCTACATTTAGGAGGATGTCTGTCCATAGCTACCCCAAACATCAACATTCTGGACATTTTGGTTTGGATTCTTATTTCCCTTTGCTTTCCACTTTGCTATCAACTGTGGACAGTCTTGAATAGTATGATCCAATGTTGTGCAATACGTACATTTCAAACAAGGGTTTGTACAATCTCTTTCCAAGTGTCATGGTTGTCCACAATTATAACAAATTATATGTCCTCTTCCTTTTCCAAATACACCTCTTTTGTGTCCTTTGAATCCACCCGGTACTTGATTGTAGCCTCCTCTTTGGGCATTGAACTTCACATTGTTCCCTTCATATTTCTCTTCCCCTTTCATTCTGTAGGAATCCACTGTACATTCCTTTAGCAAGTCATATGCTTGACAATCTTTTTCATCATGTTCTATAGGCCTACATAAGTTACAAATGAGTTTTTAGGAGTACTCACATACTTTTGCAATAGGTAACATTCATCTAGTTGATGTCCTCTCGTCTTATGTATTTCACACCAGACTCCAGCCCATGATTCAAGGGATTAGTAGTCCCTATGTCTAGGTACTCTTGAAACACCAGACATTGATCCTTATGATGACCTTCTACCTTACACTTAATACACCATAAGTCCTCTCATTTATATTTTCCTTTCTTAATATCTTGGATCTTAAATGACAAATTTTCTAGCTACGTCTAGATCTATCCAATCCCTGGACTAGTCTCTCCTACAGGATATGACTCTAACTTCATCGCAATTTCAAGAGCCTCAGACTGTGACACAACCTTCGGTTGCATCAATGGTAACCTTATATGTGGTAACATTGCAACTATAAACTATTCTTTATGTTGGACATCCAAAATATGAAAACTTACGCGATCCATCACAAATTTAAATTGTTGTTCAAAGTCCCATACTGACTCATTAGGTAATTGCTTAATCTCTTTTAGCTCAACGATACACTATGACTTAGACTTAGGCTTACTGAACTAATCTTCCAATGAAACTTTAATCGATGCTAATATTTTCAATTTCCCTCCTTGTGTTACAACATAAAATTTCATAAACCAGTTCAATGCAAGATCCTAGAAGGTCGTTGTTAACACCCAAAAAGTGTTCACTAGCTCATTCCCTTATTCACATGACCCATTTGTCCACTTTTCCACCATCTGAGCCTCTGAAGCCAACAAAAGGTCACCAAAAGACCTTGGTACACCCCTTTTTCCCACTCAAAAATATTATTTTTCCTAAAAAGCATAAAAAACCCTCAAAAAGGGTCCAAAATTCCCAAAATATTAAAAAGGGAATACAAATATTAATTTTATTCAAAAAAGGAAAAAGGAGGGAAAAGTACCTAAACCATGTTGGTCAATACCATTTGGTTTCCACAAAACCACAATGGTATTCCCCACCACCAAAACCTATAAAAAGGTGGTAGGGGCTCCTCATTTCACATCCATCCATATTCCTATCCTCATGCTGCCAAAATCTCCCTTGAGTATTTGGCCATTGTAGCAAGCCTTGGAGAAAGGACCCATCGGAGATTGGAGCTGCTCACCATTGGAGCCATTCAAACAACCTTCATCACTTGGAGGTATTGTTCTTGCAAGCATTTGCTTGCCCCATTGTCAATACAAAAAATTATTTTTTATCTTTCTTGTTCTTGTTCTTTAATTCAAAATGCACATGCTAGTTTAGTTTAGTTTAGATTTAGTTTATTGTTATGTATTTCTATTGAAACTGCTGCTACTAGTTAGCAGGTGCCCATAGCACTAAGCTTGGTTGCAAAACCAAGCCAACAGTCGTGATCAACTACACCCTTTTTACATTGTCATCCTACACTTCTTTAACATTCTATATAACTTCATAAAGAAACCAATGCTTCTTTGGATATTTCGATCCATTCCCATGAAGAAATGACAACTAATTCACATTATCTCCTACCATTTTCTATCTTGGAGGTATCGATTGACTCTAAACGATAGGACCAACATTTCCACTATTTTGACTAGCTGAACTACAACCTTGCCTAGCTAAACCAAGATTTTGACTAGCTGAACCAGGATTCTAATTATTTATATTACTATCAATTTATTCCATGCGATGCAATGGGCTATAAGGACTTACCTCAATTTCAAGAGATGCACAAGAGGTCATGGGTATGTCACAGTGTCCGACTTGAGATGAATCAATTGGATATTCCTATGAACTAAGATGGTAATCCTCATCTTCTTTTGTACTACACAATTTTTCCCTAAGCTATGGTACGACGATGTAGTCATGTCCTTCAATCACACTGCAAACCTCTCTTCTCCCTATCCTATTCCCTTTCCTCTTACAATGTTGAAATATCATCTAACTTCACAGTAATCAACACTCTTTATCTGTTTCACTTTCTTCTCCTCTTAGCATTCGATCTCACTTATCTCTGACATGCTCTTAGACCTTCCCCGAGATGACACCTAGTTCCCAAAGTGTGAAGCCGCCTACTCCTCAGATTCCATTCTCATAATTCCTTTTTTATAGAGTAACATCTTAATCCACAGGTACATAGACTTCAAATATCTACCTCGCGGTCCTTTGAATAACTCTCTTTTAGCTGTGCTATAATATTTTAAGGTTTCTACAGCAAAATCAGTAATATAACCCACAAATATACTATCAAGAAAGTAATCAACAACACATGACATCTTATTATTGATATGTTTAAGTGTTCGAACTAACTCAGGATTCCAAACCATTAGCTTGCCACCTTGAAAACATCTATTTTTTTCTACTAACTTCAACAACCATTCTTCTAATATAATAGGAAACTCACCAAAAAACATTCATGTAGATTTGAGAAAACATACCTTTCCAACCATTCATGTAAGCTGATATACGGATTTTTGTTTTTGTTTTTCGGAAAACTCTTGTTTCTTCTTGTCTATCCACTCCAAAATATCTTGTTTAGTTGGATGCCACATCCACATCCCCTTCAGAAACAAATTCTGGTCCTAAAAACAAAATCATTTGTTGGCTCAAATGTGGGAGGACGAATGTTCACTACAACAAAGACCAACAAATCCCAAGACATTGGCCCTTTTTTCCTCACCTATGAACATACTATGTCTCACCCGAATTACCTATGGGTACTGTAGGAACCACGTTTCTACAGTAGTGAAGGGGAGGGGACTCTGTTCTACCACCATACCCATTAAAACATCCTTGACATAAATCAATCAAACCACAGGACTAACAAATGCATACATCAAATGCGCAGTACATTATAACTGAGAACATTCATGTCTTATTAGCATATTATTGAGCATTTATCATTTAACAATATCATGTAAATCAAAACAACAAGCACATACATGAGCATTCACATACACAATACACCAGATATTTTTACATGGAAACCCAAACAGTGGAAAAGTGGGAAAATGCTTTGTTTATTCATTGATCCCATTATATAAAGCATTTCATCTTCTTACAGATCTACACACATATCTTGTAGACCTCAACCCTTCCAAACCCTTCAGTTACACAGATTCAACAACAATACATGGGATCACTCAACTCTTCGTCATGCTATCTTTTCAACAACATTTCCTCCAAAACTATTAGTAGCCTACTCTACTCGATTCGTTACATATATATAGTTATTGGCATAGCCCCAGCAAACCACTATGTGGACTGAAAATGATAACTTACTCCCTAACTTATTCTAACCACTACTCTTTCCATCTTTTGCGAGTGCTACTTCAAAGTCCATCCTTATTTTGCGAGTCCACTTCCTTTTGACCACTTCACTGCGCTACCCCTTTTCACTTCAACAAAAAATTGGTTCAAAATACCTTAGGGCCAATAGGTACACTGATTGAAAATTCAATCGATACTACATGAGGACTATGACAAGTGACAAGGGGTTACAGCAGGTGATGAAGAGCCACGGCACTTGACGTCAATCTACAATGCAAGAAACATGTTAGTATTTTAATTGCAGTAAATCTCATATAAAAAAGTTAAATTGATGTTTATAAAAATGTTGAAAATGTTCATATATTTTATTGTAAAAAGGGTCTTTACATGTGGTATTAGAGCCAAGTTCAAATACTAGGGCCTAATGACTCATTAATTGGTTTAAAATAAAATCTAAAAACTATGAGGGAGATCTTGTAACGTTTGTCCATGTTTGTCCTTATTGTCAGCCATAAACAAAAATAAATAATGCAAAGTAAAAAGTAAATATGAGGGATATCTTGTAACGTTTGTCCATGTTGTCGACCACAAACAAAAAATATTAATACAAAGTAAAAAATAAATATCAGGGAGATCTTGTAACGTTTGTCGAGTTTGTCGATATTGTCGGCCATAAACAAAAAAGAATAATACAAAGTAATTGTTCCTTACATGTCGGCCATAAACAAAAAAGAATAATACAAAGTAAAAAGTAATAAATATTATCTGCCGACATAGCTGACATAAAAACTAGAAATATAAGAAGTAAAAATGATAAAGAAGTAAAAAAGATAAAAAAGTAAAAAATATTATAGCTGACATAAAAAGTAGAAACATAAGAAATAAAAGAAAGAAGTAAAAAAAATATTATAGTAGCCATACAAAGTAGAAACAAAAGAAGTAAAATAAATACTATAGCTCACATAAGAAATAGAAAAAATAGAAGGGATTTGAACCTTAATAAAAAAACATGGTTACATTGATTTTAACAATGCGTAAAAGATAAATAAGTAAAAAATATTATAGTTGACATAAAAAGTAGAAATATAAGAAATAAAATAAAGAAGTAAAAAATATATTATAGTAGACATAAGAAGTAGAAACAAAATCTTATGACCGGGTCAATTGGACTTTCCTCAGGTTAGTTTTGATTCAAATTGGTACTCCTCCTCTAGTGCTGAGCTGGATCATGGCTTGTGTCACGACTCCTAGCATTGCTATTTTGGTAAATGGGAATCCTACCTCCCTTTTTCAGTGTTCTAGAGGGATCTGGTAGGGTTGCCCACTTTCTCCTCTTCTATTTCTCTTGATCATTGATGGTCTTAGAAGATCAGTTTAGCAAGCTAAAGATATGGGGTTGATAAAAGGTATCAAGATGGGTGATGGGTGCTTTCTATCACATCTTCTATTTGTTGATGATGTGCTTCTTGCTGGTATTGATTCTATAACAGAATGGAAGGTCTTCTTTAACATCATCAACTTCTTCTGTAAGGTCTCGGGGATGAAGGTCAGCATTTCTAAATCTTGTTTTTATCATTATAATGTGGAAGAAGCCAGAAGACGAGATATTGAATCTTTTTTACCCTACAAATGTTATAATCTAGAAGATGGTATAAAATATTTAGGTCTTCTGTTAAAACCTAATTCCTATCAAGTTAATGATTGGAGGTGGCTTATTCACAAGTTTGAAAGATGTATTGACCATTGGACATATCGGCTTCTCTCCACTGGAGGTAGACTCATTTTAGTGAAAGCGGTTCTCTCAAGCATTCCCGTTTTCTGGTTGTCTTTACTAGAGATTCCAGTTTCCATTTTAAATATGCTAAGGAAACTCATGTTCAGATTTCTATGGTCCGGTAGTTCTGAAGGTTCGAAACTTGCGATGGTAAGATGGGAGGTGTTAGCCTGCCTAGAAAAGTTTGGAGGCTGGGGAATCAAGGATATTAGTATTTTTAGCAAAGCTTTACGATTGAAGAGTCTCTGGCGTGGTATTTTTAGTGATACTCTGTGGTCGAAAGTTCTTCATCTTAAATATATCAAGACAGGTTTAATTAGTTGGTTGAGGAAACCAAAGTCTGTTAATGGGATGTTGTCTCCAGTTTGGAGAGGTTTTCTAAAAGTTTATGATTGGATTGCAAGTGACATTTTTTGGCAGGTAGGTGATGGAAGCATAATTCTTATTGGATTGGATCCTATTCTTGGGTTGGAGGAGGCGTTTAATCTTTCTGATAGTTTGATTGCACAGTTGAACTCTATGGGATTCTCAACATTGAATAAAGTTAAAAATTATAATCCCATTCATCGTTCTGAGAATGGTTGATTAAATACTTCGGAGCTGGATCTCACAGATCAGTCTTTTAAGGAATGGGAACGCTAAATATTTGCTTTAAGATCGGCTGGAATAGTATTATCTAAGGATTCTAATAAAATATTGTGGGCTGGTAATTCAAAACATGGATGTGTTACAACAAAATCTGTGTATGACAGAATGATTCAAGATGTCTGCATATTTCCTAGGCATTGGTGGTATTTGAAAATCTAGAAGTGGTCACTTCCACTTAAGGTTAAATGTTTTTTATGGCATGCTCTCAATGGCAGCTTAAAGACTTGGGATAACTTGCTCAGGCGTGGCTGGTATGGTCCGAATTGGTGTTGTTTATGCAAGCAGAACTCTAAATCTATAAACCATTTATTCGTGAAGTGTAGATTTATGCAAGAAATCTGGTCTTTATGCTATAAAGAGCTTAATCTGAGTTTGGTTTGGGGAGAGATGGATTTTGTCTCAGGTTTGCTCAGTTGGGTTAGGGACTATAAAAAGCCTATGTTTTTACCTATCTTTGCCTCTTGGGTTCTTTGGTATGCTAGGAATGAAATGATCTTCCAGAATAGTGCGCCAATAGTTGAACTATGTGTGATGATTGTTCTTAAGATGCTCCAAACTTTTCAGGAGGAGGAGGATTTTAAGAGAATTGCGAGAGATAGTCTATTCTCCTACAAGATTTCACACCCGATTTTATTTTTTGATGGGGTAGCAAAAGCTGGTTTGTGGGCAACAGGTGGAGTCATTTATTTAAATGAAGTTCATTATTTCTCCCTATGACTTAATGGAGGCAGAGGGACTAATATGAAGGCAGAGATGTTGGCTCTTTGGGTCGTTCTAAAAGTGGAAAATATCTTTGGTTTGGTTAATCTCAAAATTTATGGCAACTCATGGGTGACCATCAAATGGGAAGCAAATGAATATAATCTGAATGTCACTGCTCTCAGGAATTGGTGTCTTCGAACTCATCATGAGATATCCAGACATGAGCACATTACTTTTGAGCATATATTTAGAGAACATAATTCTCTTGCTGATGAACTTTCTAAAGAGGCACTTGAAGGGACAAAAGGATTTTTGTTTTGGGAAGAATGGATGGATTCCTGTCTCCTGGACAGGGGTAACTTGTTCTTCTTTTAATTTTGGTTCTTTTTTGTAAATGATGTAAGACTTTTTTAAGAAGTCTTCTGATGGGAAAATTCCTACTTTGTATAGCAGTTAAGCTTGACATTTTTTTTTAGATCAATATCACTTGATGACATCTTGAATTTTCATTGTACTTGAACTATCATTGTACTATTTGATTCGGTTTGAATAACAATAGTACGTTTTTTTTTTTTCTGCTAGAAAAAGAAATAGAAACAAAAGAAGTAAATTAAATATTATAGCCGACATAAGAAATGGAAAAAATAGAATAGATTTAAACCTTAATAAAAAACATGGTTGCATTGATTTCAACAATACGTAAAAGATAAAGAAGTAAAAAATATTATAGTTGACATAAAAAGTAGAAATATAAAAAATAGAATAAAGAAGTAAAAAATATATTATAGTAGACATAAGAAGTAGAAACAAAAAAAATAAAAAGAAATTACTATAGCCGACATAAGAAATAAAAAAATAGAAGGGATTTGAACCTTAATAAAAAAACATGGTTGGAATGATTTCAATAATGCGTAGAAGATAAAGAAGTAAAAAATATTATAGTTGAAATAAAAAATATAAATATAAGAAATAAAATAAAGAAGTAAAAAATATATTATAGTAGACATAAGAAGTAGAAACAAAAAAAAAAAAAATTACTATAGCCGACATAAGAAATAGAAAAAATAGAAGGAATTTGAACCTTAATAAAAAAAATATGGTTGCATTGATTTCAACAATGCCTAAAAGATGAAGTAAAAAATATTATAGTTGACATAGAAAGTAGAAATATAATAAATAAAATAAATAATTAAAAAATATATTATAGTACACATAAGTAGAAACCAAAAAAGTAAAAAGAAATTACTATAGCCGCCATAAGAAATAGAAAAAATAGAAGGGATTTGAATCTTAAGTCCAATCATCTCATTACTTATCAATAGACAAAAAAACAAATGTTTTAAAAAACACAAGATGTATGTTGATTTGATTAGTTGCATTGATTTCAACAATTCATTGTTTTTCTTTTTTACATGTATGCATTGAATTCATCAATTTAATAAAAAAACATTGTTGCATTGATTTCAACAATGTGATGTTTAATAAATTACAAACAAATGTTCTTCAAAAACACAAGATGCATATTAATTTGATTATTTGCATTGATTTCAACAATGCATTGTTTAGTAAACCACAAACAAATGTTCTTCAAAAACACAAGATGCATATTGATTTGATTCGTTAATCAATGCCAGCCATAATAATAGTTAGATTTTATAACTAAATATAACTCCAAGCAAAAATGGTTTTGAACCTTGGTCCCTAGGTTAACACAAGCCCAATAACCTTACTGTTTACCAATAGACCACATACAAATGTTGTTAAATAACACAAGATGCATATTTATTTGATTCATTGCATTGATTTTAACAATGCATATTTTATTTTGTTTTTTACATGTATGTATTGAATTTATCAATTTAATAAAAAGTAAAAAAATTGCATTGATTTAAACAATGCATTGTTTTTTGTTATTTGCATTTATACATTGAATTTATCTATTTAATAGAAAAACTATTTGTAATGGTTTCAACATATTAAAGTTTTTTTCTCTATTTTAGGGTATATTGTGGATCCTCATGATAATATTGCAAATAATGAAGATATTGATGATCAAAAAAAAAAAGTACGATAAATGTATAGAAGAGAAAGAGAAAAAGAATCATCAGAACATATAAAAGAACATAGAAAACACGATCGTGAACTAAAGATATCAGGAAGTGTTATTTGTGAAAAGAGATTCTCAAAAGCATGAATGGGAGATAATTTCAGGGTTATATAGGAATCAGTATATAACTACCAATGAATTTGGCATACTTGGATACATGGAATGTGATAACAAGTAAAATTGGAACTCTAATTTTGTTGATATGGAAACTTCCAATCGTGCACTACAGTTCATATCTGAAAACCGACAATTGAATGTCATTGTTCATAATAATTGTACTCAAAATTATTCAATTGAAATCTTAGCAGAGAAGCAAAGAAAATCATTTGAGATTATTCTTGAGCATTACAAAGGTGGGAACAATGAACCACTACGAATGATTGTCGAAGAAACTGTAGGTACAAGAAAATCTTAATTGATTGGAGCTATTAGACAAACACTAGAAATCGATTATTTTCCAGATAAGTCACCACTACTTCTTTTGGCCCCAACCAGTGTTGCAACATTTAATATATACACATCAACAATGCAAAAAAAATGGGGATTAACATTGGAGAAGGAAACTATAAATATTGGAAAAAAGAACGACAGGGACTCCCATTTACAACAATATCATAAGTAAAAGGTCTAGAGGGTCTTCCTCCTTTCACATATGATCGATACGAGAAGATACCAGAGGGAGCAGGAGTGGAATCAAGAAAAAAGGAAGAAGGAATATCAAAGTTGATCACATTGTAATATGAGTTGTATTTAAACATTATATAGGCTTATAATCTTTAATAGCATCAACCAATATGTTGACATATATCATATTTAAACATCATCTTATTTGATCTGTATTCATTTGAATTGTTAAAAATTTTGACGAAATAATCCTCATAATTCTATATGTGTTTTCAACTTAACCTATTCCTTACAATGCTGATCAAACTTCAGTTTTGTGTCACCGCCCACGATTGGAACCAGCCTAGATCCAAATCCTAGGCTCTATCAAGCGTTGAGAGGGATCAAATCTCCTGAGGTCCAAACCTATTACACATAAATCTTCCACCCTGTGAGCATCAGCATTGTTTGGCCTGTAGGATCCATTTCAGTGACTCAGATCCACTTATATCCTTCCGAGATACCAGTTTGCCCTATTTTTGTTCCTACATGCATGTTGCATCACTATAGCGTGCATACCCACGAGTTGCATCACTATAGCCTGTGGGTATAAAGTAAAATGGTAAAAACCACTATTTTATCACTTTTTACTCCCAAAAAGCGGTCATTGGGTGACCTTTGGCTATCCATCTGCCCAAATAACGTCTCGATGTGTCCTTTCACCTACCTTTAAGAGGACTATATATTGAGCACATATGGCTTATGGACAGGAGGAAGAAGAGAATAGTAAAGGCACTTTAGTGAATTTTTGCCCTATTTTGAGTCTGCACTCATTGATCCTTGTAGTTGTGAACCATTTATGTTCACCTTCCAAACTCCTATCTAGTTTGAGTTTGTCATTCATAGAGGATTGAAGTGGTGGAGGCACAAGTCGATTGATCTAGATCTTGGTTCAGATTGGTTGTCGGCAAGAGGTCGTATCACTTTGTACTTCTTCTTGTTCATTAATAGAAATACTCATATTCTCGTCCATTCATGGTGTGAATGTTGTTTATTATACATTGGGTTACATTTGCTTATGATATTATGGACCATTGTTATTGATAATGTTAATGTCAATTATATATTATGTGTACTTGTTGGATATTGGTTGTCAAGACTAATTTGCAGATTACAAGTGCGTGGATTGAAAGCTCCAACGGGGATCTACATCAAACGTTGGATCGAGGTTGGTTACATTTCTCCATTAACGTAACGTTATCATTTATAATAGAATTGCTTTGAGAATTGAGTAGATTTCTGGGATTCATCTGTCTGTTGTGGTATTCCCAAGCCATAATGAGTTTTCTCCAATACAGAAATGGCGACTCCACTGGGGAAAACATCCATGTTTGGGAATTTTTTTGAGCATTAGTCCATAATTAGAGTTGTTGTTTATTGAATCTCTATGTCACTGATTGGCCATTAAGATACACTATAGAAAACTTGCTTTTTATGAGCCCCTGGACTCTTTAATTGCCCATTTGTCTTTCCTCACCCGCAGGCTATCTTAGTTCAGCTTGCATATACCCGCCTCTGTTTGCTCTACTGCTCGCAGATACCCGCAGGTATTCCTTTGACAGTAGCGTGTAACTCCAGCTTTTGTTGGTTTATGGCTATTGGTTGTTGCTGGGTGAGTTTGGTTGGTTCCTGAGTCTTTTTTGGCATCTTTCTTGACTGTTTCATGCCTTGGTTGTGACCAGATCTCTTCGTTTCTCTTCGTTGAGCCTTCTTGGTTTTTTACCAATCTTTTGTTTTAGCCTCTTGGTTTCTTCCTTTTGAGCTCATTCCTTTGGCTGAGTCTTGCTGTTTAGGATCTGCTGGGTTGTCTTAGTGATCTTCTCGGCACTTCAATGATTGAATAGTAGGATTTTGCTTGCATTTTTTCATTCCATTTATATTGAAAAAATACAAAAATATTCATTTTGTTTTTTGTTTTTTCCTTCTCCTTTATAAGTGAAAATACAAAAATATTTTATTTCCATGTACTGCATTTTGCATTGAGTGCTTGTTGCCTTCATTTAGGTTCTTCGTGTGCATTGAAAAGATAAAAGATTGCATTTTTATTTCGGAATTGTTGGTTGACTTTGCATATTAGTGTCATTATTTTATTGGATAGATGAGTCTAGGATTAGATGATTTTTGCATACTATTGAGTCTACACATCACTAGTTTCACGATCATATCCCTTTAGTAATCACAGCCACTAAAATTAACGCTTAATCATTAAAATTGATTAGACTGATTTTATTTATAGGGTACACCAACTAACATAGGTTTAGAGTCTTGGAATAAATCATTGTGAGTTAACAATCCAAGATTACTAGACAAAACATTAGGTGTCTGACCAGGGAGTGGAGGAATCCATGGTATAGATCGGTGTTCTCAGGAAGCTCTACTCAATCCAGAGTTAAGCACAAGGTCACGGGAGGTTGGTTGAGGAGATATCCCTCTGATACTGGCTGAACGTGGGAGATATATCCAGGATTTGTTCGTATCTGGGGGTACTGGAGGTTCATCCCTTTGTGCTTTGGGCTTAGCTACCCTGCCCATACGATGGGTCCCACCTACGACTGTCCCCCTGAGCATTGGTTATATTGTAGTGAACATAGTCACATTACCTAGGTACCGCACAAGGTACTTGCAGTGGTTATGTTGTTTGTGTCCTGAGTCAGATAGGGATTGGACAACACAGTTGTGTTCGTGAAGTGGACTTGACCCTTTCGACACAGTGAAGCCTAGGTGTCTCTATAACTGATTCTGTTACCTCTGGCTATAGTTTGGGAGTCTCAAGCCTCTCCTAGGCGAGACATACCTGCTCTAGTGTCGGGAGCTCATTTATCCACTCTGTATGTCTGCTCTTGGATATAGTTTCTCTAGGTGTGTGCTTTTGATTTACTATTTTTTGATCGATAGTTGTCCTTTAGGAGACGTTGTGTCTCTCTCCAGAGAGAACGTGGCGCGGAGCCCTACTCTCCGTCGGTCCCGTCATTTGGCTGGTTTAAAGCCACTTGAGGTTACACGTTGTATTGCTAGGGGACGCCGGAGGGCTCCCTCTAAGTCTTTGGATTCATACGAGACTTACGTTGAAGATTACATGGCTGCACATCTTGATATTGAGCAAGACCCTCCTACTCCTTCGGATAGAGTTGACCTTACTTTTGATCCCCATACTCCTAGTGAGGATTGGGGGGGTGATCCACCTGAGACTCAACCTAGTTCTATTTAGCCTAATCCACTTGACTAGGATCCGTTTGATCCTTCGAATCGGAATAATTATCTTTATGGAATGCCCGACCTACTTGAGGATGAAGAACAGGATGAGCCTTTCGTTCCTTCATTTCTGCGTGATTATAGATACCAAAGACCTAAGACTCATGATGACACTGGCCCTACGATCAACCCCACCGCACTCTCTTTTGGTATGCCTAGTCATAATATTGTCGAACCTTCCACTATGGTGGGTAGTCACACTGGCACTACCCAAAGTGTTAGCCATACTATACCCACTGGGGGCACTACCCTCGCTGGGGGAACTACGCTGTCCACCCACTCACATAGTATGGGGACTAGTCATGTTCCTCCTAACAATGCTAATGCTGGAAGACAACCACCTCCTAGGATTACTCAACCTAACCGGAATGCTATTTGGAATACGACTCACCATCCACCACCTAATACACGTGTCGCTACTCGTCAACCTAGGACTAATTTTGCACATGATACCATTCCTCCCAACCACAGGGGTGGACATATACCGCATACTTTTGCGTCCACTGCCACTACTAGAGATGCTAATGTAGGGGGTGGGAATATTTCCTATCCACATGGACATCACACCACCAACCCTACTACTAATCACACTAATGACGGGATGTGTCTCATAGTAGTACTGTACTGTGTTGGCCATCTACTGCAGTAGCCACACCCACTCACCAGGAACACCTACTACTTGGCGCTACATGGCCTCAGGTAGTCGGACTACCTCTATCAGTGGTACTCAGGAAACCATCCGTGATATGTTGCGCCGCAACGTCTAGAGTGTGAGCCCTGCTGCAGCATCTGCTGCCACCTCATCCCTACCCCGACGACCATGTCTCGGGAAGCCCTCGGGCCTCACTGGGCCTTTGTCTACGAGCAAACAGTCACCCATTAGCACATGATACTACCACCAAATTTTTTTTTTTTTTTTGCATTTCAACTATAATAAAAAAATCCATAAAAATTTAATAAACACAAAACCAAAAGAGTACTCACCGATGTCTCCAAAAGCTGCGCCTGGTGGGAGCAGCATGTCACGGTCATGTTTGAAGTCTATCCCTTTATAGGGGTAGTCCTCTATAGAGATCACCTTCCGGTTCCACCAGTGGAAGAACTCCTCAGTATATGGTGATGCCAGACGGCCACCACCCTATCGTGTCAGTATCTCAGCCCACCGGGTCAAGGTTGGATCTCGGAGACTGTGAGGAGAGACATCCACCCTCGGGCTAAGTCCTGGAACTCTCTCAAAGAATAAACTGCAGAGGATGCTACCATACCCAAATTTTTTGGCCTTCCCCTCTTTGCATTCCGTTAGTTGTGTCTTCATAGACACCAGTAGAGTAGTACACCAGTCGAATATAGTAGGTTGCAAGCATTGTGATGAGTAGAACATCACCGGTCTGGATGCCTGATGTAGTGCTTTGGATCCTGTGATCTACACTAGAGTAGCCACAATGATATTTGTACTCAGATCTACTATGGCATTCACCGGCACTTGACTTCCCACTGCTCGTGTGTTGACAGGACAATACCGCGCTATGTAGTCTTGCACAGTGATACCCCCACCCATGGTCCGTGACCGAATACTAGCCACTTCCCCTCTACGGGACAAACCGGTAATAAAATAGATATCCTCTACATCTAGTGTCAATGTTTTCCCGTTGAGCATGAAGTGCTGAGCATCCACATCCCAGTAGTTGATCAAATGACAGAATAGTAGGTTTTGGGCCCTTAAGTCCCCGAGACTCCAATATTTATATAAGCCACATGCTTGCAACGCTTGTTGCGCTTGCAAATCATTCCGCACAGCCTCATCTACCTAGTCATGCTCTCATTCTCTCCACTCTAGAACCATCCTGGAGTGCAAAGCAAGAAATTTTTAGTCAATTTCATGTTTAAAAACTTCTTCACAGCTGTACCCGCGGGCTAGATTGTAGACAGTTGCGGGTAGATGCGGGCAGTCAGTTTTTTGACTGCGCGTTTGGTGCCCTACCCGCGACCCGCATACTTATAGCCCGCGGGTAGCGCCGAGGCCATTTAGGGCTTGGCCAAACAAAAAATCCCACCGACCAAAATTGAAATAAAAGAACTTAAATCAAAGGTATGGCAGTGACCACTAACCTGCTCCGGACGGTTCGCTAAACGGTCGCTTGTAGCTCCCACGATCAGCACTCGAAGTTTCAGGTGAAAACTACCCACTAAACTCCAAATTTGTGAATAGTGCAAATGAATTGTTATTTGGAAAATTTTATTACTATTTATAATTTTCTGAACCTACTTTTCTATAGTTTTTTCCATTTTGAGCCGTTATGAACTAATATCGTGTCATGGAGTAATGTTTTTTAATCAGATTTCCTCGGCGAGAGTTGTTCTGAACAATTTCACACCTATGGCAGGTATGCTTAACACTTGGCATATAGGTTAGATTCCATTTTCATGCATTATGCATTTGACCTGTTGACCATTTACATAAACCCTAGGTGCGACCCCGCTTCGTGATTGACATGGAACCTTCACACTGCTGTAGAAGTGTCGTCATGTTGTGATAGGGCTTTCCTGAACATGGGTACCCTAGTTAGAACCCCATTATACATTTTGGTGCCCATGTCGTTGTTTTTCCTCAGGATTGGGAGTCCTTTGTAGTCATGCCATAATGTTGTGATAAAGACTCATACTCTACTTTGTCTTATGCTGGCCATCTCCCTTAAGGACTCTTCTCAGTTATATCATGTAGTGATTGCATTACATCATCCTGCTTGCCGCTTGAGCCTTGTGCTGGCTCCCGCTTACTCAATTGATAGCCTGGTGCCTGAGCACTTTTCCCTGTCGAACCCTGCAGAGCTTATATATTTGTCCTTCACAATTTGATGACCCTTTGACCCTGAGGAAACACACCCTCGAGTGTCCACATCCTGCACGCACTTCCTTGCATTGAGCATAGGTATGTTCCACTACTTGGGACTAGTCTGCTAGCTATTTGACACTCGTTCCCTCACTTGTTGTACTATAAACAATTTTATTCTTTTTCAAGCTTTTCCCAAATATGAAAAAGACCAAAAAACTCAAATATTCCAAAAATCCGAACAAGATTATTGTCACTATTTCTTGTTGGCAGTTGTTGTGTCACCTTTGAACAGAGCATTCATTCCATTCTGTACATTATGAGTCGGGACTATAGTTGGGCCTTAGGAGCTGTACTTGTTTCTCAGTTTTCTCCACTGATTGGTTAAGATTCTAGTCATTGTGGAGCCCTCTGTAATGCCTCCTGCATTGCACAGTTTATGTCAATTCTATGCTGCCTGAGTCTATCCATCTGCTCATGCTCTTGTCCAAAAGAAGTCTTGAAACCAGTGTCGGCCACTCCTCAGTTCTCTTGACTATTGCATGTCAGCCATCCTTATTGAGTCAGTCCATTTCACCTGAGATCTTCCAAATCTTTCAGCATTGCTGGTACCTCATGTTGGTTGATGGGGAATGCCTTAATGCCCTCCTTCCAGCGAGTCTCGTTCCGTCAACTTCAACTCATCTTTTCTGGGACTTGAGGCTTAGAGTTTGGTTGAGTACCTTGAGGCTTGCAGTCATTAGTGGTAGGTTCTCTCGCCATCGACAGTTTTGGGAATACATCAATATCCTCTGATCGATGAATTCATCCTAGTGTTTGACTTCAACCCATTTATTCACACTCTGATGATTGTGTTCTGTGCCTTGATGCCCATTTTCAATATTGGTGGGTCATCTCAGTTCTATTAACGGTATACATCATTGACCGGTAATCAGATGATGTCTCATCAGGTTCAACCCCAACTCCTTTATTCACTTGATGGGACTTGCACCGTCGAAGACTTTTGTAGAAGACCCCAGGTGATTATGGCATTCACTATGCTACATATGACTTTGACTTTACATCTGAGATATCACCTCTCAGATTTCAGCAGTTTGTACCTCCAGTTTGTACCAGTAGTATTCTTTTCAGCAGGAGACCATATCTTACTATAGAGAGATCATGGCTATGATCACTTATGACATGTATCTACTTATGTACTGCCTATTCATGGCCATTGTATCAGATTGTTGTACTATACCGACATATATCCAGAGATATTATTGTATTATGATGAGTGAACAGTTCTTTCCACTTGTGTCTCCATCACTCCACTTCTGAGTTTATAATGTATTTCGGCCATCGTAGCACTTTCAATCTCTGACCTCACACATTAGGGGGCATCTGTTATACAGAAATATTCCATCTTGTGAACATCAACATTGTTTGGCCTGTAGGATCCATTTCAGTGACTCAGATCCACTTATATCCTTCTGAGATACCAGTTTGCCCTATTTTTGTTCCTACCCGCATGTTGCATCACTATAGAATGCGTACCCGCGAGTTGCATCACTATAGCCTGCGGGTATCAAGTAAAATGGTAAAAACCACTATTTTATCACTTTTTACTCCCAAAAAGCGGTCATTGGGTGACCTTTGGCTCTCCATCTTCCCAAGTAACGTCTCGATGTGTCCTTTCACCTACCTTTGAGAAGACTATATATTGAGCACATATGGCTTATGGACGGAAGGAAAAAGAGAATAGTAAAGGCACTCTAGTGGATTTTTTCCCTATCTTGAGTCTACACTCATTGATCCTTGTAGTTGTGAACCATTTATGTTCACCTTCTAAATTCCTCTCTAGTTTGAGTTTGCCATTCATGGAGGATTGAAGTGGTGGAGGCACAAGTGGATTGATCTAGATCTTGGTTCATATTGGTTTCCAACAAGAGGTCGTATCACTTTGTACTTCTTCTTGTTCATTAATAGAAATACTCATATTCTCGTCCATTCATGGTGTGAATGTTGTTTATTATACATTGGGTTACATTTGCTTATGATATTATGGACCATTGTTATTGATAATGTTAATGTCAATTATATATTATATGGACTTGTTGGATATTTGTTTTTAAGACTAATTTGCAGATTACAAGTGCGTGGATTGAAAGCTCCAACGGGGATCTACATCAAACGTTGAATCGAGGTTGGTTACATTTCTCCATTATCTTAACGTTGTTATTTATAATAGCATTGCTTTGAGAATTGAGTAGATTTCTGGTAGTCATCTGTTTGTTTTGGTATTCCCAAGCCATAGTGAGTTTTCTTCAATACAAAACCTCAACTCGGGTATTGTACTCAAAGAGCTTTTTGAGGAGAGGTTTGCACCTCGGGATATTTGATCCCTCTTGGCGCTTGATAGAGCTTAGGATTTGGATCTAGGCTGGTGTAGTTTCCACTGATCAAATTTTCAAATTTTCTATTGCCTTGCAAACCATTGTTGATGAAACTAAAAAAAATGTAGTAAAACTGTCCTCATGGGATCATTATTTTTGCTTACTCAAATGTAATGGATAAGGTTGTTTGTAATGAGATAATTATGTTCCATAAATTCTATGCGCAAGTGTGAAAATTTGATCTCATGGATTTGTGGAAGTTTGAGAAGTGATTTATCTTTTTGAATTATAAATTCATAGCTTATGGAAATTTAGTATGCCTGATTGCTTTTTATAGTATTCTAAAATTAATGTTTATGGAATTCTAAAATCTATTCTCGTTTGATAACGTATAAAGGTCTAAACTGGCTTTTAAGGGTGCAATATTTTATGGAGTGTTTGAGAGTCGAAATTATCATTTTGTAGCGAGCATATTTTTAATAGAAATATAAGAAGCAATGTATCTTCTTGAATTCTAAATTTATGTTGCATTGAAACAATGTCGAATCCTTTCTATAATTATTTTATGATGGAACACAGTCTAAGAATAGAACCAACTATGCAGACATTTTATTCATTGTTAGATTTTATTTAGTGTATTCCTCATTCATCTATTTTCTATTGGGAACAATTTATGAATTCCTTTATGTATTATTATTTCTATAGATTGGAATTAGTTGTTTCCAATACAGTAATTTATATGTTACCTTCAGATGTAAAACAAAGAAATCGGGTGGTAATTTCTAATTATAAATTGCTGCATCAAAAAAATGTTGAATCATTCTGTAAACATTTATAATGGAACGAAGGCTAAGAACGGAACCAAATATGTTGACATTTTATTTAATGTTAGATTCTAGGTGCTAGAGGCTGACTATTTTTGGGTTTTAATAATGGAATAAAATGAAATGCGGGAAGTTATAGACTCAAAATGGAACATCCAATCCAGGGATAATTTTAAGAACCCATACTTATTTAAAAATGTATAAACCTTGGTGAATCTTACCAATTCTTAAAATGTCAACCATAAAATATTTGGCGATATTTTTCTAAAATTATTTCAATTTCTAAGGATTTTATATAGTTTATATAATAATTTAGGGATTTTTAGAGTGAAAAAAGTTTACACCATCAAAATTGGACGAAATGGGGCTTCAAAAAGTGCAAATTGGTAAATCTTTTTTTGGAAAAATAGAATATGGGTTAAATTTCACCCCTAAAATTATCCTTGATCCAATCATGGATTCTTCTCAATTTATGATGTCTCAAAGTCATTGATTGTGTCTTGTTAAACAACATGGACTGAAGAAAAGACTATATAATAGAACCGAGGGTGGTCAAGTTTTGCTCAATCTATATTTTAAATCAATAAAATTCAATTATCTCGGTGTATAGACAGAGGGAATCCTAAAATTGTATCGCTGGAAAAGAATCAATTTATAAGGTCGATGATATGATGATGTAGGGCATCACTGGAATGTATTTGGTTAAAGTCTATTCAAGGATGTAGGTATTGCCTCACGCCACTTAACTTGTATCTAGCAATTTCAGATCTATTGATATTGTAGTCCATCTTCAATAAATTGAACAATTCATACAATCAATGCATACAATCATGAACTAGAGTTATGTCATGGAATTTGGGTGTCAAGTGACTTAAACTATCTATATAATTAATGCATGGAGTAGTCAAGTGGTAGTGATCCTAGAGTAGCTTTGTTGGATATAATGTGGAAATGTTAGCGATTGGGTTGGTGTTATCTCGTTTGATTAGGAGAAGTTGTTTGATTTCCATAATTATTGGATTTAAGACTTGGTTTGTTAGTAATGACTCCAACTATATATTGTAAACTATTTTCATGAATTAATTGAATCGGTTTTGCACCATTCCTATGCTTATGTGCGAGCCTCTGTGCTCTGCCATCTACCTCTGATATATTTGAGTTGGTATCAGAGCGAGGTGCTAGCTAAGTGCTGGGCGTGAGTGTGGAAGAACGGATCGTTGCCATTCTATTCCTGTTTGTAAAGAAGAGTCGTTGGTTAATGGTGTCGTTGACTTGAGAGACAAAGGAGATCATTGTTGTAGATCGCATGAAGAGGAAGAGCCAATATGACGAGAGGAAGGGTCAATTTGTTTTTTTTTACTTTGTTGTCGTTACTTGTGAAAAACTGCCAAAAGAAGATTGCTACTAGGTGCTATACATAAAGTTCGTGAAGCTAGGTAAGCTAGGTAAGCTTGGAGATAGCGTTGTGACAGACTCTCAAGATTATTGTTTGAGAATGCAGATGCTATCTCTAGCCAAGAGTCGTTGAGAAAGAGATCCATGCAGTCGGAGTTGAAGAGTTTAAAGAAGGAAGCTACATCGTGGGCGTTCATATAGTTGAGTAAAGGAACCACCTTGGATATTGTGTAAAGGCTGCAAGTGCACAGTGTCGCAATCTCCAGAAGAGGTCACTGCGGCGGTGACTCAGTTCCCGTAGTTCCCGACAGAGTGAAGTGCGTTGGTGACGCAGTCTTCACAAAAGAACATTGTTGGAGTTTTGGGATGAGACATGGTCCCCGAGAAGGTGAAATGCGTCAGTGACGCAGTCTTCACAAAAGTAGAGTGCGTCAGTCAGCCGCCACTCGCACCGATTTTGAGCGACACGGCCCAGGACGCAGGTTGTCGATGTACAAGGTGAGCTACCGCTAAATGTTGTAAGTTTTTGGGCATAAATTGAATTTGGTTGTCTTTGGATAAAAATGGCAAATCGACCTCTTGTTGATACATATATTAATGAAGCTTCTAATTTTAATGGTGAGAATTACGTCAACTCGAAATTTAAGCTTATTGTTCTTGAATCCTATAATGCGTGGTTAATTATGACCGGTGACGAGGTCAAACCCACAATTGCGGCATCCATTCAAGACTGGAACATATGGTAGTCAAAAGCTAAGGTGACGCTGCGGATGTCGGTCAAATACAACATACTCCCTCACATTAGAAATTGTGAGATGTCTAAAGCAACATGGGACACCTTCAAAGGTCTGTATGAAACCATAGATGCAAATAGGATCTTATTTCTGAGAACTAAGTTGTTGTCCATCAAAATGGAATCTATTGAAGGGGTAAGTAAATTCGTCTCTCGCATTAAATATTTGAGTGATAAGTTGGGTGATATTGGTGAAGTAGTAGAGAGTATTGATTTAGTAACTATTACTCTAAAAGGTTTAGTGCAAGATTACAAAGTTTTTTATCTCATCACTCTCCGCAAGAGCGAAGCCCCCTACTTGTGAACAACTCATAGGGATCTTACTACAAGAGGAAGAAATAATGAAGAACTATGATCTGGATGCCAATGGATCAGATCTAACACTGATTGCAAGAGGAAGAAATGCATACAGAGGTAAACCATGGAACAAAAAAAGAGGCAAGTTTCATGCAAAGCAGAAAGGTATGGTACAATCTTATTCTTATAATAATAGAAGTGTTGAATGTCATTATTGCAACAAACCAGGACATCTTGCTAGAAATTGTTCTCAAAAGAAGAATCATGAATCCAAATAAGGATACATAAATCACAATGAAAATTTTGTGCATAAAGACACCCCAGATAGTCATGGATTTAAAAATCTTAGATTATTCATTTCTGAAGTTGCATTGTCTGCTGATACGGATGATAATAATGCATTGTTCATTGATTCGAGTGTATCTTCCCATGTGTCTTGTAAGAAAGAATGGTTTGATGAATATCATGAGAATATTGATGGCACTCATATTTACTTAGGTGATAACATGGCACATAAAGTGCAGGGTTATGGAGTGATAAGTGCGAACTTACCTAATAGACAAGTGAAACATATTCACAATGTTATGTATGTGCCTGGAATTAAAAAGAATCTAATTTATGTTTCTACTATTACTGATAATGACTTGAAAGTGGAATTTGGTAAGTATTAGTTTCATATTAAAGATATTCGAGATTATCACAAGATTGTTGCTACAGATTCAAAGATTGGAGGTTTATATAAGCTGGATGTAAGCAAGAGCAGTCATCAAGCATTGACATCCACTACCATGACAAATGAAGAGCTTTGGCATCAGAGGTATGGGCACATTAACCATAATGATCTAAGATTGCTGCAAAATAAATATATGGTTGAAGGTCTGCATGTTATAAAAAATGAACACATTGAATGTAGAGCATGTGCACTTGGAAAACAACATAGCGATGAATTCCCTATACATAAAGAGAAGAGACAAATTGAATTGCTTGAATTAATTCATAATGATGTATGTGGACCTATGCAAACCAGATCTCTTGGTGGTGCATTGTATTTTCTCATTTTTGTTAATGACAGATCTAGGTATACTTGGGTCTATTTCATAAGAAGAAAAGGTGATTCCTGTTGAGCCCAGAATTGGCCCTTTTTGACCATCATTTATCACTGTCCCTTACCTTGTCTCACACCAATTACCTTGGCAATTCAACTTATTGTCCTTATATATTCCCCAATTTACCAAGGTATGGCCGATTATCGTTTTATTGTATTAATACTTATGATTGTGATGATTTAAGCTGTGCATCTCTTAATTCGTGCTAACATGATGCAAATTATGAAGGTAGTAAGATAAATGGACTGCAGGAAGATCGGAGCTGAACAAGTCACGGAGGAAGGGACGTCCATTGCTTAAGGAAGGTTCCTTGGGGCTCAATTCGTCAATCAAGGCACAGTCGTGGCAGGGCAGCTGTAACATAAAGTTCTATCTTAAGTATGTCGCTGCTCAAATCCAGCTGTGAGCTGGAAGGACCGCCACTCTTGGGACAGTTGATAACTCCTCTTATATTTGGATATTTCAGTTCTGCCACGCATTGTAACAGCTAGATTATTTAGGGCGCCTGAAGATCATAGATCTTCATGGCCGCCCAATTATAGGTTTAGATGTTGCAACTGTATGTATAAATATGTGGTATTACCTCGATCGAGGGGTTGGACAGCAATGAATTAATTCATCTTGTATTAGCAGTGATGCCGAACTTGTGTACTCATCCTTCTGTTAATATAAGGAGTTGCTTCTGAGTTAAAGAGAGTGTTGTTCAACCAGCGTCTCTGTGTGAAGACTGGGCCCGTCTTCCACAGAGATTGCTGTGTTAATTTAGGATTTCATCTTTCTGTTGTGTGATGATTTGATCTTTCTTTTGTACGCAGCAGCAATATTCATTGTGTGGATTTCTCAGTAAATGATTTATTTGTGAGATTGGTGAATGGTATCAATAACAGTCGACTGAGTCAGGTTTGTTTTATGTAATTCAATTTCTGTTCACACTGTTGTGCTCATCCTGCAGCTGAAACGTAATCCCAGAAGCTCCTACGAATTAGCTTTCCTGTTATGTGTTGATTGATTTATATTCTGCAATTCAGCATCTTAGAACAGTTGCTTCAATCTCCCTTATTAAATTCTAGAGTAATGTTCAGGTCATGCTTCATGATTCCCAGCTTGATTTCATTAGACAGTTAATTATTTTAGAATGCAATTGAGATTTCCTTCCTGCAATCGTTGATTAGATCTGATATTCGTTCTGCTTGATGCATAATAGAAAAGGATTGTAGTACAGCAGTTAGAAGGCAATTGGGATTGCGTAGATTCTTGGGATGAACATAGATGATAGAAGATAAAAGTATTCACTTCTAATGGTTTGTGTTTAAGCATATATTGTGCACTTGTCCTTTGAAATAAAAAGACTTTCTCGGGTTGACAATAAATTTCATACGCTCTGTGTGTTGATATTTAATTATCTGCAATTAGAGTGCTTGACATTTTGGCGCCGTTGCCGGGGAAGGATGAAAATTAAACACTAGTCATTAGTTGTATCTGATAATTGCTTTTAGTCAGTCTTTTGGTTGCTTTTGAAATGATCTGCTTCGCATGAATACGAGGGGGGTAAAACGCGATCACCTCCCGACCCCCAAAACCCCACAAATTACTAACAGTACAGGTGGTTCGGGTCGTGGTCGAGGTCCACCGCTGGGCAGAAGAACATTCATTGACGACCTTGTTGACAAAACTGATTCATCTGTCAGATCTCGTCAACAGGCGACTCCTATCAAAAGAGGCCCTACTGATCCTGGAGCGTTAGCATCAGGATCTACAGTGGAAGATACAGGAGCAGCGGTGATTTCTGCATATACTCCTGCTAAAGAAGGAACAGCTGATTCGGCTGTTGCAATTAAGGAGTACGCAGCTGTTACAACCGAAGAATACGCAGCTGCTGCAACCGAAGAATACGCAGCTGTTACATCCGAACAATACGCAGCTGTTACAACTGAGGTAAGGGATAAAGGAACAAACGAAGGAGAAGATACAGAAGAAAAGATGAATAACAGACATGAGAATGAAGAGGAAGAAGCAGTGGTACAATACCATCATGAAGATAATTCCCCGCCAGAAACTATGGCTACATTGCAATTCCCAATACAGCAGCTCGAGGGGACAGCTCCTATGAAAAACATCTCACCGTCGGTGTTACCCCGCTTCCATGGCAGGGCGGCAGAAGATCCAGACGAATTCCTGTTTGAATTCGATATCCTCTGTCGCAGCTATGATTATGTCACAGATGCTCAAAAGTTGAAGCTTTTTCCTGCCACCCTGAAGGACAATGCATTACGTTGGTTCATGAGCCTTGGGGGAGGAACTGTTGCCAATTGGAACAAGATGAAGCAAGTGTTCCTGGAAAAATATCAAGAATATTGCAACACCAGGGACAAGAGGGAGGAGTTATTCAAGATGGTACAGAAGGAGGACGAAAGCTTGGAGGATTTTGTAGAGAGATTGCTGTACAATGTGCAGAGAGCTGGACAGACGAACATGGGACTAGATGTGCTTAAGATAATCCTGCTTCGAGGAATCAGGGACGATTGTTTAGACATGCTAAATTTATTAGGAAAGGGGGATATCTCTAAAGAATCTTTTGAGACAATTGTGGAATTATGTAAGAGATATTCCAGGGGATCTTCTAGGCATAATAAGCAGCATAAACGAAATAACCTGGAACGTGATGTCTTCGACAGAACTCAGAAGTCATCCAATGGGGGAGCTACACGTGCATAGATAGGCAATCTTCTTGAAAACTTTAAAACAGAAATGATGAGCTCTATCTCTTCAGAGATTGACGTCTTGAAGGCCAAGCAAAGACAGGCAGTGGAGGATCTCACACTAGGGGTGTTTTGTCCCCGATGTAGAAAGACTCATCCACTGAAAGAATGCCCCCTTGACAAAGTTCAAGTATGTCAATTGTGCGAGCTGAATCATGATATGAAAGAATGCCCCACGCTGCCCCAAGTGAAAGCTGTTCTGCAGGCATCAACTCCAGAGGTGGATTCAGCCTACTTTATTGCACAGAAGAAACCCTGGCAGCCCCGGAATCAAGGTATGTCTCCCGATTCGTTTCCATTTTTGAATAATTTGAATAATTGGAATACTAATATGCAAAACGTGAATACACAATTCCCTTCAAATTATGCTCAGTGGAATTCTCCTCAACCAGCGATGCAAGGTTATAATTCATGGAGTCCTTGGACACAGCCACCTCATCAACCTACTTCATGGTCTCCTGGATGGAGGAACTTCCATCCTGGGAATCAATTTCCTCAACCACCTCCACCTCAACAGTTACCGTATCCTCCATATCCTCAATTTCAGCAATATCCTCAGTACCTACCTCAGCAGTCGCAGCTGCAGCTGCAAAATAATCCTGTGCCTAACATACCGATACGGCCTCAGCTGCCTGCCCAACCTAACCCTAACCCAAATAATAAAACGGTCCAGCAACTGGAAACTCTCAATATGCCAGCCTACTCTCTCTCCCCCGTACCTTGTAATGACATTCGCTTACGGTCTGGGAAGGTAGTAGAACGTGTAACTTCAGAAAATATTCCACCAACTGTGTATGACAAAGGAGAGAGTTCCCAGCATCCTTTTGATCCGGTTCCTATCATTGAAGATGCTGAGCATCCCTCAGAGGGGAGGGCTGAAACATTGAACGATGAAGTGGATAACACGCAGCCTACCCAGTTGGTAAGGCAACCACCTTACCCTGAGAGATTGATGCTGCCACAAAGAGGGGGGCAACCTCAGTTCAATCTCTTAGGAGAATTGAAGAACCTTTATGTTAAGATTCCCCTTTTACAAGCTCTTCAAGATGTACCTATCTACGCTAGAACTGTTCGGGACCTGTGCACTAAAAGACCGGGAAGGAAACCCAGAGATCCTCCTACTGTTCATGTTATAGGGAATTTATCCGCTTTAATGACTGGAAAAACCCCTGTAACTAAGTATGAGGATCCCGGCAATCCTACTGTCACTGTACACATAGGACAAACGCAGATACCCAACGTACTAGTAGATTTAGGAGCTGCGATCAATGTTATAACGATGGAGACTGTAAAAAAGCTCGGATTCACCAATATTAGACCGACCCCTACTATCTTAGAACTGGCAGACAGATCCACCATCAGACCTGAAGGGATTTTGGACGACCTCGTTATTTCAGTAGACTCGTGGGAATACCCTGCCGATTTTCTGGTATTACAGCCAAAATCACAGCTGGGGGGACATCCATTGATTTTAGGGAGACCTTGGTTGGCTACAGCTGATGCTTGCATCAGCTGTCGATCAGGATCTATGACTATATCTGATGGCATGGAAACCAAAAATCTTACCCTGTACCCTCCAGCAAGGCCGAGTCTAGAAACTGAAACCTCCCTTTGGATAGAACAAGAAGAAGAAGAAGATGTTCAGCCATTACTAACAATAGGGAAGGCACTAACTTTCAAAAACGAAACAGAAGACGATGCCATTAATAATTTCATTAGCGAACCTGCTTCTGTAGACAAGGAAGTTTATCAACTTCTGAACAGTACCCTCGGCAAAGAAGAACAAGAACAGCTTACGGAGGAAGCACTAGCCAATGACGCAAATATAATCCCAGTATTGAAAAGCTCGAGAAGTATTCCTATTGAGGTAGAGCCTGGAAGAACTTTGAACATCAATCCTGCTCTCTCCTCAGAAGAACAAAAGCGCTTAACCAATCTCTTGAAGGAACGTAAGGGGGCATTCGCCTGGGAGTATACAGACATGAAGGGTATTCCTTCTAGTCTGTGCACTCATCATATCTATATTAAAAACGACTCCCGGCCTATATGTCAACCCCAACGACGCATGAACCCCAATCTGAGGGATATAGTGAAGGAAGAAATCCAGAAACTCTTGGAAGCAGGATTCATCTATCCTATTTCAGACAGTGAGTGGGTTTCCCCACTTGTAATTGTACCCAAGAAAAACGGTAAATGGAGAGTCTGTGTCGATTATAGGGAGCTGAACAAGGCTACACAAAAGGATCACTTTCCTCTGCCCTTTATTGACCAGGTACTTGATAACTTATCTGGGAAGAAGTTCTTCTCCTTCCTGGACGGATTCAGTGGGTACAATCAAATCCAGATTGCTCCAGAGGATCAGGATAAGACCACCTTCACCTGCCCTTGGGGAACGTTCGCCTACAGGGTGCTTCCCTTTGGGTTGTGCAATGCACCTGCAACGTTCCAAAGAGCTGTGATTGGCATATTTTCTGAATTGGTAAATGATAGCATGGAAGTTTTTATGGATGATTTCACTCCTTATGGCAGGGATTTTGATGAAGCGTTGGAAAATTTGAAGAAGGTTTTAATTCGCTGTGAACAGGCTCGCCTCTCACTGAGCACTGAAAAATGCCACATGATGATGAGTGAGGGGGTGGTATTAGGACATTTCATCTCTACTAACGGTATTCAAGTGGATCCTTCAAAAATTAAGGTGATAAAGAATATACCAACCCCTTCAACTCAGAAAGAGGTGCGAAGTTTTCTGGGACATGCTGGGTATTACAGGAGATTCATAGAAAACTTCTCCAAACTTGCTTCTCCTTTGTTTTCATTGTTAATGAAGGATGTGCAGTTTGCATGGAGTACAGCATGCCAGACAGCATTTGATAAGCTTAAAGAGAAACTGTCCACAGCCCCTATTTTAAGGGGACCTAATTGGACCATACCTTTCCACATTTCTTCAGATGCTTCTGATACCGCCATTGGAGCAGTACTAGGACAGCAGGATGGTCAAGTACCTTATGCTATTTATTATGTGAGTAAAAACTTAGCCCCTGCTGAACTAAATTATACTGTTACTGAAAAAGAATTTCTTGCTATTGTTTATTCTATTAATAAGTTTCGGCATTACATTACTGGGTATCCTACATTTGTGCATACTGATCACTCTGCCATTAAGTATTTAATGAATAAACCTGTCACTAATGCCAGAGTAACCAGGTGGCTTTTATTATTACAGGAATTTGATATTACTATTATAGATAAACCTGGAAAAGAAAATGTTGTTGCTGATTTTTTATCACGATTTACTAACAGTGATGACAGTTCACCTGTTGAGGATGCTTTCCCGGATGAACATTTATTTGCACTCTCAGCTCATTCACCCTGGTATGCAGATGTTGCTAATTATTTGGCTGCAGGGAAACTTCCGCCACATATGTCTAAACGAGAGAAAAGAAAAATTATTCAGCAAAGTGCCAGGTATTGTTGGCTCAAAGGCCATCTCTTTTACACAGGACCTGATCTTGAAATTAGAAGATGTGTAAGGGAAGATGAGATCTTTCATATACTGAAGGCCTGTCACGATGAACCTTGCGGAGGACACTTTGCAGATAAAAGAACAGGACATAAGGCGTTGCGGATGGGCTATTATTGGCCGACACTGTTCAGAGATGCTAAAAAATATGTTCAGTCCTGCGACAGCTGCCAAAGGATGGGCCAACCTAATAAGACAGACCAGATGCCTTTACAGCCCCAAGTGGTACTAGAACCGTTTGATAGATGGGCATTGGACTTTGTTGGTCCTATCAACCCTCCTTCCAAACAAAAGATTTACATCTTGGTGTGTACAGACTACATGACTAAGTGGGTAGAAGCTGTAGCTTTGGCTAAGGCAAACGACCAGGCGGTGATTGATTTCCTGTACAGTGAAGTTTTTACCCGTTTTGGAGTACCAAAGGAAGTAGTTACCGATGGCGGACCACAATTTATTTCACATCAATTCGAATCTTTGCTCCGGAAGTATCATGTGCAGCACAAGATAGCTTCACCTTATCATCCCCAGGCCAATGGTCAGGTGGAAAGCACTAATAAAGTTATCGAAGCAATCCTTACTAAAACAGTTAAAAGCCATCGAAGGGATTGGGCTGACAGACTTCCAGAAGCACTGTGGGCATATCGCACGACTTGGCGCAACACCACGGGCTTTTCTCCCTATGATCTGGTGTATGGTAAGAGTGCCATCTTTCCAATTGAATTTGAGATCAAGACCCTGAAAACAGCCATTGAAATGAACCTGGATGTAACAGAAGCCCAGAAAAGAAGATTGAATCAATTGAATGAACTGGATGAGAAACGATTAGCTGCGGTAGACCAGACTGTGCTGCTTCAGCAACAGAGATCTAACTGGCATGACCGATTCATCAAAAAGAAAATCTTCCATGAAGGAGACTGGGCACTACTGTACGACTCTAGATTCAAGAAAGATTTCAAAGGGAAATTACGCACAAGATGGCTGGGTCCATATTTGGTTGACAGGGTATTTGACAACGGCACTGTTCGCCTGGTCACCATTGATGAAAACCGTATGCCATTACTTGTTAATGGCCACAGGCTGCGACTGTATCGGAAGCCCATTTCGAAAGATGCATTCATTTCACAGATTGCTGCTGATCCAAACTACCAATTGGCACCAGAGCAGGAACATTTTTCTACCTTTACCAAATCTTAAAATGAAAATCATATTTGCTGTACATAAATAATTCCTTGCTGTAGCGTATAATTGTCGTTTTCTTTCTTTTTGCATTTGATCTCTTTGCTTGCTGTTGTCTTTTAAGAAAAATTTTTCAGGGAAGCGCCAGGAGAACGATCAGTTTGGGGCCCATAATGAAAATCTCTCTGTGCCGTCCTTGTGTTAAAAAAAAAAAAAAAAAAAAAAAAAAAAAAATTTCGGCAGCTGCAACATATTTTCCGGCAGCTGCAACATATTTTCCGGCAGCTGCAACATATTTTTCCGGCAGCCGTATATCCTTTTCCGGCAACCGTATTCTCCATTTCCCGGGAGCCGTAATGCCCTTTCCGACAGCCGTCAATCTTTTTTGCGGCTGCAACATCGGCGGCTGCAACATCGGCGGCTGCAACTCCAGTTTCCGCGGCTGCCACCTCATCTTCCACGGCTGCCATCTCATTTTTCCGCAACTGCCATTTCATTCACCAGCTATGGCCACCTCATCTTCCACGGCTGCCATCTCATTTTCCGCAGCTGCCATTCCATTTACCAGCCACAACCGTATTCTCCATTTCCCGGTAGCCGTAAATTTTTCCCGTCCACCGTCAAATCTTTTCCGATAGCTGCAACTCCGGCAGCTGCAATCCCGGCGGCTGTAATTTCGGCGGCTGCAACATCTTTTTCTCGCAGTCGCCACATCACTTCCCGGCCGCCACCTCATTGACCAAGTCACTTCCACACCACAGCTGTCATTTCTTTCCAGCGGCTGCGACATATTTCCCATATTCGAAAAATCTTTTCCCGCCAGCCGTAAGTCTCTTCCGCCGCTGTAAATTTTTCCCGTGACAGCCGTAATTTTTTCCGGATATTGTTAATCTTTTTCCGGCTGCCACGAATTCTTTCCTGATGGCTGTAACTTCTTTCTTGTCAGCTGCAACAATCTTTTTCATCGGCCGTGTGATCATTTCTTTGGCAATTTGCAGTAGTAACTCCCGTGTTAACAGAAGGATTGTTCAACTTGCTAATTATGACGCTGATTCAGCCCAGTCCTGCCGGCGAACTCATCATTTCCACCCGGAGGATGCGACGCCTTGTGTTTTACCGGCGAAGGAAATCAGTGCCTTATCCGAGTCATCATGATTCCACGTCTGATTGTGCACGCGTTCGGCTCCATGACGTCACCAACTCCATGCTCCACCAGTTTCCGCAGCCTTTCGACGCACAGTTTTATGAGGTATGGCTTTCATTTATCACGTGACTAAGTATTGATATCATGTAAACGAGATCGGCCGTACCTTCACTCGTACCACCATTTATATCTGATTGAACCTTTCCCTCGTACGACGTAATGCTAATAACTGC
The DNA here is from genome assembly GCA_027924585.1 of Larix kaempferi. Taxonomy (NCBI): domain Eukaryota; kingdom Viridiplantae; phylum Streptophyta; class Pinopsida; order Pinales; family Pinaceae; genus Larix; species Larix kaempferi. The sequence continues at coordinate 4,008,477 of BSBM01000223.1, read as the reverse complement.
CACCTTCCCCAATTCGGCATGAAAATTTTAAACTCCTCTCTGCGCTTAACTTTCCGAATTAGTTCATTCGCTCAACGTCTCCGCTCAACGATTCGTGCATTCTCCGCGCTGCAACTTCCATTCTGGATCCTGTACTCTGTCGAACAGCAGTTCTATTTTGCAGCCAGGACCATGGGCATTCCAGTTCGCCATGAACCTTTCAATACCCGGGAACTTAGACGGAATTTGCAGGTTCTGGCCATTTTTCAAGCCGCTGGCTGGGTCGAGTTCTTTGAACGATTGGATGGATTCGACCGGGACGCAGCCCTGCAATTTGCGTTGAATCTCACTAAAACACACTCCACGGTGTGGGGGCTGTGTATAGATGTTTCGGAGGTCATTATATCCGAGGTTACATCTATCCCATTGGTGGGAAAACCTTGGTTTAACCGTCGAGTTCCTGCAACAGTTGCACGAGAACAATTTTTACTTCCAGGGGAGCAAGTTGAAGCATCCAGGAGAGGGATTGCATTGAAGTCACTGCCGCAGCCATGGGACCAGGTCGCTATCTTCCTCAAGAAATACATAACTTGCGAAGGTAGATACCAAACTGTGTACAACTCTGAACTTCCTTTGCTTTCTCATCTCCGTCATGGCATTTTGTTAAATATTCCATTTTATCTATTGCATGATTTGCGCCATATGGCAACATTCGTTCAATCTGCAAAACACCCATTATCCTCCCTCACACACCATGGCCTCATTAAGTTAATTATTATGAGAACCCTGGCCCAACATAATATAACATGGGAGCAATTCATTACCCGGCCACAGCAACCTGTTCCCTTAAGGGTCATTCCATTACAGCAATTACCGGTTCCACCACAACAGGAGGACCGGAGTTCCTCCAGCGAAGTTGGGGGGAGGGATGAAACGGAGGAAGAACAACAGGGGGCACAGGCAGGACCATCCGGAAGGGATGAAACGGAAGAAGAGCAACAGAGGGCACAGGCAGGGACATCAGGGGTTGACAAAACCACAGAGGAAGAACAGCCCGAGGCACAGGCAGAGCCATTTGAAGTATATGAATCCCCAGCACAAGCAGAACCAGTGGGGGATGACACTGCATTTGAAGGAGAGCGAGGGGAAGCACAAACAGAGCTGTCAGGCGACAATGTAGATGAAACCCTCGTGGAAAACCTAGACAACAGGGCAGCTCCGCCAGCAGAAGGTGAAATTGGAGCAGCATCAAATGCTGCGACAATGGAACCTGAAGATGGCGGAGCCAGAGCAATGGAAGAAGATATTGAGCTGGTCACAATCGAATCTTCACCGGAATGGGCAGGAGGAGCAGCTGTGATTGAAGAAGAACAGCATGGGGGGCAGGGAAATGTTCCTTTGACTTCAGTTTTGCCTCCCTATGTTCCAGCTCCACGAGAAGAAACACTACAGAAAGGGAAGTCACAAAAGAAAACGCCGCAGAAAAGGAAGAGGACCACCAATGAGTTTGATTTAGTGGCACCAATTAGAAGGAAGCGAACTCGGTCAATTACAGCAGCAGAGGCAGCTAGAACAAAATGGGCAACCTTAGAGACACAGGTTGAACCCCCAATCCTTACACCAAAACCGAGGGATGCTCCACAAAGGCCAGTGGAGGAAGAGCCGGGAGTTGAGGGACTCTTGTATGAGAATGCAATGCTGAAAGAGGACCTCCAAGCACTTAGAAAGGAGCTGGAAACATGGAAGGAAATCTGCCAAAAGCAGGGTGGAAGAAAGATGTATACATTAATAGAGGCTGCAGACCAAGTGGAGGAAACAGCTTCTGTTGAAGCTGGAGAAAAGGATGAGCGAATACTCTGCCCCACCTGTGGGGAGATCTTTGAGGAAGCAGGCCATAAAATTTTACTTAGCACCTATTCAGCACAACAGCCTGTAGCCACAGAAGGGAAAGCAGTGGAGAAAGAGGATGCTGCAACACAAGAACCAGCACCTTTAAACATCCTTGCTGCAGCTGCTACTTCCCATGATGCAGAAGTCATAGAACAGATGGGAGAAGAACAGGGAGTGGAAGATGCCCTGGAAATTTATGAGGAATGTATGGCAATCCCAAATTGCTCCCACAATACAGAAATCATGGAACAGATGGGAGAAGAACAGGAAATGAAGGATGCTCTGGAGCTTATAAAAGAATATGGTGAGACTCCAGAATGTTCCCTTGATACAGAGATCATGGAGCCAAAGGATACCCTGGAGGATAGTGAAGAATTTTGTGCTGTAACCCCAGAACGTTCCCAGGACACAATAATTTTAGAAGGGGAAATGGAAATGCAGGACAGTGACAAGTTGAAACAGGATGCTGCAACACAAGAACCAGCAATCCTGAACTTGACCGTCCAACCGACTGAGCAGACAGAAGAAGAAGCCGGGACAGAGGATATTCTGGCATTCAACGATGAACTCTGGGTGGTGACCCCAGAAAGCTCTCATGATACAGAACTCATAGAAGAGAAGCTGCAGCAAAATAAAGATGAAGATGTAAGCCAGGATGTTGTCACACAAGAACCAACATCCTTGGATGCTGCAGCAAGAACCCCTGAACTGCAGTTGGAGGATAACCCGGGAGTAGAGATCATTCCTGATACACAATGGAGTGATGATGAACAGGTACAGACACCCTGCTCAGGTGACACTGAAATCTTGGAGGAGGAGCTGCAAATTGAAAAGGATATCCAATCTCAGCAGCCAATTGACAAAGAAGACACTGTTACACAAGAACCAGTGTCTCCAAAAGCAATAAAGGCAGCTGCTGAAGAAGGTTTAAGGGATGTTGCTGTTACACAAGAACCAACAACTCCCTTGATAAGATTAGATGCGCTGGAAGACACTGTCCCACAAGAACCAGTGCTTCCACCTCCTACAGGTATCATTGAATTGGATTCAGATTGAGTGTGTCTTTTCAACTTCCCCAGGCATAGCATAAGAGAACTGCAGATATTAGCAAGTAGCGGGAGAAGGGGAACACTAAAGTTGGGAGCTGCTGGGTTGCTCACAGAAATTTTTCAAGGGGATAGAGGGGATGCCTGATTTATCTACATTCTTTCCTCTTGCCTGGACAAGGTTCAGTACAATATTCAGATGCAGGTTGTTGCATGAGGACATGCAACAGGATAGTTGGGGGGAGATGTTGAGCCCAGAATTGGCCCTTTTTGACCATCATTTATCACTGTCCCTTACCTTGTCTCACACCAATTACCTTGGCAATTCAACTTATTGTCCTTATATATTCCCCAATTTACCAAGGTATGGCCGATTATCGTTTTATTGTATTAATACTTATGATTGTGATGATTTAAGCTGTGCATCTCTTAATTCGTGCTAACATGATGCAAATTATGAAGGTAGTAAGATAAATGGACTGCAGGAAGATCGGAGCTGAACAAGTCACGGAGGAAGGGACGTCCATTGCTTAAGGAAGGTTCCTTGGGGCTCAATTCGTCAATCAAGGCACAGTCGTGGCAGGGCAGCTGTAACATAAAGTTCTATCTTAAGTATGTCGCTGCTCAAATCCAGCTGTGAGCTGGAAGGACCGCCACTCTTGGGACAGTTGATAACTCCTCTTATATTTGGATATTTCAGTTCTGCCACGCATTGTAACAGCTAGATTATTTAGGGCGCCTGAAGATCATAGATCTTCATGGCCGCCCAATTATAGGTTTAGATGTTGCAACTGTATGTATAAATATGTGGTATTACCTCGATCGAGGGGTTGGACAGAAAGGAATTAATTCATCTTGTATTAGCAGTGAAGCCGAACTTGTGTACTCATCCTTCTGTTAATATAAGGAGTTGCTTCTGAGTTAAAGAGAGTGTTGTTCAACCAGCGTCTCTGTGTGAAGACTGGGCCCGTCTTCCACAGAGATTGCTGTGTTAATTTAGGATTTCATCTTTCTGTTGTGTGATGATTTGATCTTTCTTTTGTACGCAGCAGCAATATTCATTGTGTGGATTTCTCAGTAAATGATTTATTTGTGAGATTGGTGAATGGTATCAATAACAGTCGACTGAGTCAGGTTTGTTTTATGTAATTCAATTTCTGTTCACACTGTTGTGCTCATCCTGCAGCTGAAACGTAATCCCAGAAGCTCCTACGAATTAGCTTTCCTGTTATGTGTTGATTGATTTATATTCTGCAATTCAGCATCTTAGAACAGTTGCTTCAATCTCCCTTATTAAATTCTAGAGTAATGTTCAGGTCATGCTTCATGATTCCCAGCTTGATTTCATTAGACAGTTAATTATTTTAGAATGCAATTGAGATTTCCTTCCTGCAATCGTTGATTAGATCTGATATTCGTTCTGCTTGATGCATAATAGAAAAGGATTGTAGTACAGCAGTTAGAAGGCAATTGGGATTGCGTAGATTCTTGGGATGAACATAGATGATAGAAGATAAAAGTATTCACTTCTAATGGTTTGTGTTTAAGCATATATTGTGCACTTGTCCTTTGAAATAAAAAGACTTTCTCGGGTTGACAATAAATTTCATACGCTCTGTGTGTTGATATTTAATTATCTGCAATTAGAGTGCTTGACAATTCCTTTGAGTATTTTAAGGAATTCAGAATTATGATTGAAAAACAGTCAGCAAAATGCATTAAAATCCTCAAAACCGATAATGGGGGTGAATAGATTTCTGGAGCATTCAAGGGGTATTGTAAGGATCATGGAGTCCATCAACAATTTACAGTTCCTTATACTCCTCAACAAAATAGAGTGGCTGATAGGAAGAACAAAACACTGGTAGAATGTGCATGCATCATGCTTCAAGGTAAAAATATTTCAAATGGTTTTTGGGCTGAAGCCATTAATACTGTTGTTTATTTAAAGAACATAAGTCCAAAAAATAAACTAGATCTTCAAACATCTTTTGAAGTGTTTCATGGCTATAAACTAAAAGTCAATCATTTAAGAGTGTTTGGTTGTAGGGATTTTGCACATATTCCAAAAGATGAGAGAAGAAAAATAGATGCAAAGTCAATTGAATCTATATTTGTTGGATACTGCACTGATCAGAAAGCTTACAAGTTGTTTCATCCTAGTTCACATAAGTTGATTGCAAGTAGAGATGTGGTGTTCCATGAAAATTTAGACAAAAATGATAATATAGATGAGACTAATCAATGGCATATCTTTAATGACAATGATGAATATGTCAAACTAGATTCAATAGTTCGGGATGATTAGGAATAGGTACATGAACAGGCAGAGGAGCAATCACAGGAACAAGTACAGGAACAGGGTGAAAGCAACATGAACAATGAAAGCAACATGAGTAGCAATGACACATCTTTGAATGGAGAGAGCAGAAGAATAATGGATGGAACCCTTGGAGGTACTATAGTACCATGAAAGTCAGGTCTAAAAACTCATACTCCTCTAAGGTATAGTAACTATGTCTTAATGGCCAATGTAATGAATGTTACAGAACCATTAAATTATGAACAAGCCAAAGATAAGAAAGAATGGGTAAATGCTATGAATGAAGAATATAACTCTATTATGAAGAATCAAACTTGGGAATTAACAGAGTTACCTAAAGATAAAGTACCCATAGGATGTAAATGGTTATTCAAATCTAAGTTAAAGTTGATGGTAGCATTGATAAATATAAGGAAAGACTAGTTGCAAAAGGTTATGCTAAAAAAGAAGGAGTTGATTTTGTAGATACATTTACACCAGTATCCAAGTTGAATACAATCAGAGTATTAGTTTCATTGGCTAAAAAAAATAAATGGAAAATACATCAATTAGATGTTAAATCTTCCTTCTTGAATGGTGATTTAAAGGAAGAATTGTACTTGGTTCAGCCTAAAGGTTTTGTATAGAAAGGAAAGGAACATATTGTTTGTAAATTGAAGGAAGCCATCTATGGATTGAAACATGCCCTTAGATCATGGTATATAAAGATTGATTTCTTCTTTAATCAAAAAGTTTTTGTGAAAAGCAAAAGTGATCTTAACCTCTATATTAAGAAAGATAAGGAAGGAAATGTTTGCTTGATATCTTTATATGTTGATGATCTTATTATTACAGGTAGTGCATGTAAGTTGATTGCAAAAATTAAAAATCAAATGTCACAGGAGTTTGAAATGAAAGACCTGTTAGAAAAACAGGATCGCAGAGCAATACCAATAAACATAAATGCACATATAATCACACAAACAGATTACAATAGAGACACCAATATATCGTGGTTCACCCAAGATGGGCTACGTCCACACTAAAATTTACATTCCTTATTATTATAGCATCCAACAAAGTGAAGGGATACAACCTGCAGCAAAGCTGTTGTACTTCCTCTTCACACTCTCTCATGGTCTCTCTTCCGATCTCAAAGATCTTTACAATGCATAATACATAATACATCAACTCTAGTCGTGTTACAATGTCTTTCTTTTATAAGGGAAATACAATGGGAAAATACCACGGGTTACTCAAAACCATGGGCCCGAAAACTATTGGCGAAAACAACCCCAAAAAATTTCACAGGGGCGTTTCCCCCGAACCCCCATTTCTCGGGGGCGCTACCCCCAAACCCTAAGGTTGGGGAATGAGTGTACAGTAAGCCTGGGGTACAAACATGACTGAATAACATCTATGAATATGGAAGATAAGGCTCCACAACCAAAAATCTCCCACTTGGAGACTAATCACAACAACTCCACCGCTGCTGCATTTGCTGGACCTTGGACTTGGAAAATTTCTTTTCTTCACCTTCACGCTAGAAGGCCAACTAAAACCGAGCAGGAACTCAATTTCTCTCTGGTCACTACCTTTGTAAACATGTCTGCAGGATTCTGGCTAGTATGTATCTTTTCCAGCTTCAACAGTTCATCTTCCAGAATAGAGCATATGAAATGGTACTGGAGTTGTATATATTTAGTCCTGGAATGGAATGTTGAGTTCTTTGCAAGATGAAGGCACTTTGGCTGTCACTATACAACATGCTATCCTTCTGCTTCTTACCTAATTCTTCCATAAACCTCTGCAACCAAATCATCTCTTTGCTAGCCTTTGTAACAACAACATACTCTGCTTCCGTTGTTGAAAGGGCAACAACCTTTTGCAGTCTCGAAATCCAACTTACTGTTGTTCCACCTACAATAAACACATACCCTATGGTTCTCCTCTTATTATCCTTATCACCTGCCATATCTGCATCAACATATCCCTATAGAACAGTGTCTGAACCTCCAAAACATAATGCCTAAGTGGTAGTATCTCTCAAATACCTGAGAATCCATTGTACTTCCTTCCAATGTTCTTTACCTGGATTTTTCATATATCTGCTCACAACTCCCATTGCTTGTGCAATATCTGGTCTTATGCACACCATGGCATACATCAAGCTACCAACTGTTGATTGATAGGGAATCTTTGACATATAATTTGTCTCTTCCTGTGTCTTGGGACACATTTCCTTACTTAGTTTGAAATGGCTAGCCAAAGGTGTACTTACTGGTTTTTCATTCTGCATTCTGAACCTCTCCAACACCTTTTGTATGTACTCACCCTGAGATAATGTCAATTTTCAATTTTTCCTGTCTCTCATTATTCTCATACCAAGGATTTGCTCTGCAACACCCATATCCTTCATCGCAAATGTATTAGCTAGTTTCCTTTTGAGTACATTTATATCCAGCATGTTAGACCCTGCAACAAGTATGTCATCCACATACAATAACAATATAATATATCTTTCAATGTCTAGCTTCTTGAAATAAACACAGTGGTCAAAATGACATCTACTATAACCCTGGTCTGTCATAAACCTGTCAAATTTTAAATACCACTGCCTTGGAGTTTGCTTCAAGCCATACAAGCTCTTCTTCAACCTTCATACCAAATCCTCCTTCCCTTTGACCTCATACCCTTGTGGTTGTTGCATATATATCTCTTCCTCCAAATTCCCATGGAGAAAGGTTGTTTTTACATCTAACTGTTCAAGATTCAAATCTTTTACTGCCACTAGACATAAGATAGTCCTAATTGAAGTCATCTTAATAGCAGGAGAAAATATTTCATCAAAATCTATACCTTTTTTCTGTGCAAACCCCTTTACAACAACCCTGTCCTTGTACCGCTTCTTACCTCCTTCTTCTTCCTTCAACCTGTAAATCCATTTTTTCTACAATGCTCGTTTTTCAACAGGAAACTGAACCAAATCCCAAGTCTGGTTTCCTACCAATGAGTCCATTTCCTCATTCATGCCTTGCTCCCACTTCTTTCTAGTTTCCACCTGCATTCCTTCTTCATAACACTCTGGTTCACTAGCATCAGTCATCAATAAATAATACATTGAAGTAGAGTATCCTTCAGGGAGTCTACTTAACCTGGTAGATCTTCTTGCAGTTGCAGGAGTTTCAGTTACTTGTTGATGTTCTTGATTTTCTGGCACCTTTGGAACTTCATTTTCTTTATTTTCTTCAAGTACTGTGTACTCTGTGTTTTCCTTTTCCTGTTTCTTTCCCTGCAACTGATCTTTATACATGACCTTTTCATTGAATATCACATCTCTACTCCTAATGATTTTGTTATTTTCATAATCCCATAAGCGATAACCAAAATTATCAACCCCATATCCAATAAAGGTACATTTCTTGGATTTAGCTCTAAGCTTTGTTCTATTATCTTTATCAATATGGACAAATGCTTCACAACCAAACATTCTCAGAAATGAGTAGTTTACCTTTATACCTGTCTATGCCTCCTCTAGAATACCACTATCCAAAGCACTTGAAGGTCCTCTGTTTATTAAATAAACAACAGTATTTACAACATCGGCCCCAAACTGTAAGGGCAACCCTGCATGCAATCTTATACACCTTGCACGCTCCATGATTGTTCTATTCATCCTTTCTGACACACCATTTTCTTGTGGTGTTCCTGGGACTATCTTCTCGCTACGAATCCCATGGTATAAATAGTAACTATCAAACTCCTTGCCGCAATACTCACCTCCATTATCAGATCTGAGACACTTCAACCTTTTTCCTGTCTCATTCTCAACCAAAGCTTTCCACTTCTTAAAAGTAGCAAACACATTAGATTTTTGTATAATGCAATAAACCCAAGTTTTCCTAGTTGCATCATCAATAAATGTAACATAATAATTAGAGCCACCAAAAGATTGTACCTGTGCTGGTCCCAATACATCTGTATGCACAAGATCTAGCTTTTCATTCTTCTTCTATTTCCCAACCCTAAGAAATATGACTCTCTTTTGTTTTCCATAAACATAGTTTTCACAGAATTCCAAACTTACCTGCTTCAAATATGGCAGCAACTTCCTTGAGTGGAGAATCTGCATCCCCTTCTCACTCATGTGTCCAAGCCTATGATGCCACAATGTTGTATCTGTTCCTGTGGAAGCTAAAGAGATAGAATGGTCAGTATTATGAGGACACAAATACAACGTACCTACCCTATCTCATTTTGCTATCACCATTGATCCTTTAGTGATCATCCACCACATTTCTCCAAACGTAGATAAACAACCGCCATCTCCCAACTGCCTCGTTGAGATCATATTTCTTTTCATAGCAGGAATATGCCTTACATCTTTCAGCAGCCAATCAATTCCAATCTTAAATTTGATCCATACCTTACACATTCCAACAATTTTACATGGCTCATCATCACCCAATAAAACATGTCCAAAATCGCCTAGAACATAATCATAAAAATATTTCCTATGGGGTGTAGCATGACATGAATCCCCTGAATCTACTACCCAATAATCACTTGTATTATCTAATGCAAGAATCAAAGCATCTTGTAACACATCACCAGCTACATTTTCTTCCTGGGTAGTTTCTTGATGTCCATCTCCTTTCTTTAAAGATCTGCAGTCTTTCTTCAGATGTCCTTTCTTTCCATAGTTCCAACACTCTATTTTTCCTAGTCTGGACTTGGATCTACCAATTTTAGACTTACCACGATTACCTTGGCTCTTTCCTCTATCCTTTTATCTTCCCCTGCTCTCCATGTTCAATGCATTACCTGATGTCTCACATGTTCTTTTTCTTCGCATTTCCTCACTAAGAATAACACCAATAACATCATCAAATTTCAAGGTGTTTGAACTAGAGTTAGAGTTACTTATAGCCATGACCAAGCTATTCCAGCTTTCTAGCAATGGACACAAGATTAGAAGAGCCCTAACCTCATCATCAAAGTTCACACTTATAGAACTTAGTTGATTTGTAACCGCATTAAAATTATTTAAATGATCAGTAACAGATCCACCTTCAGACATCTTCATATTAAATAAACGCTTCATTAGAAATATCTTGTTGGAGGTCAAGGGTTTTTCATACGGCTTACCTAGTGCACTCATCAAACCCTCCATTGTCGTTTCTTTTGATATATTGAAAGCCACCAACGAAGCTAGGCTCAGTCGCATTGTTCCTATAGCATTTCTGTTAAGAAACTCCCATTTTTCGTCCTTCATAGCCAACGACTGCTTTGCTCTTCCTCCCAATGGTAGGAATATATCCTTCTAGTACAGATATTCCTCCATTTGCATCTTCCACAACTGGAACTTTTGTTCATTTAACTTCTCGACCTTAAACTTTCATTCTTTTGTCATTGCTCCTACTCGAACCAGAAACCCTAGCTTCCTGCAGGTTTATCTGCCAAATAGACCTTTGGCTCTGATACCAATTGTTAGAAAAACAGGATCACATAGCAATAACAATAAACATAAATGCAAATATAATCACATAAACATATTATAAGAGAGACATCAATATATCGTGGTTCACCCAAGATGGGCTACGTCCACACTAAAATTGTCAGTCCTTATTATTATACTGTCTAGCAAAGTGAAGGGATACAACCTGCAGCACAGCCGTTTCACTTCCTCTCCACACTCTCTCACAATATCTCTTTCGATCTCAGAGATCTTTACAATACATAATACCTAATACATCAACCCTAGCCGTGTTACAATGTATTTCTTTTATACGGGAAATACAATGGGAAAATACCACGGGTTACCCAAAACCATGGGCCCAAAAACTGTTGGCGAAAACAACCCCAAATTTTTTTTGAGGGCACTGCCCCTGAACCCCAAGGTTGGGGAATGAGTGTATAGTAAGCTTGGGGTACAAACACGACTCAATAACATCTCTGAATCTGGAAGACCAGGCTCCACAACCAACAAGACCTTGGTGAGTTACAATATTGTTTGGGACTTGAATTTTGGAAGGAATCTAATAAGGCAATGATCACTCAAAGCAAATATATAAGAGAAATTTTGAAAAAATTCAATATGAGTGAATGTAAGGTAGCATCAATTCCTTTAGATCAAAATTTGAACTTATACATTAATGATGGAACTAAGGAAGCAAATGGTACCTTGTATCGTCAGTTGGTGGGAAGTCTAAACCATCTCACTACTATCAGGGAAGATATAGCATATGCAGTGAACATCCTTATTCAGTTTATGGATAAGCCTTGTGAAATTCATTGGAAAGATGCAAAGAAATTCCTCAGATATTTCAAAGGAACAATGAATTTTGGTATTTTTTATACTGATGATTTTGATGTTCAATTGGAAGGTTTTTCTAATTCTGATTGGGTAGAAAATCCTGATGATAGAAGGTCTACTTCAAGTTATGCTTTCAACATTGGATCCGGGGTCATATCATGGAGCAGTAAGAAACAACCAATTGTTTCCTTATTGTCCATAGAAGTTGAATATAAAGCCATGTCCAGTGCTACTTGTGAAGTTGTTTGGTTGAGGAGAATTCCCGATGATGTTGGTGCAAAGCAAGAAGAACCAACAAAAGTACATTGTGATCATCAGAGTGCAGTTAAATTGGCACATAACCCAGTTTATCATGCAAGGTCAAAACATATTGAGCCACAACACCATTTTGTGAGAGAAAATATTGAGTCTAAGGAAATTGAATTGATTTAATGTAATACAAGTGAAAATGTAGTTGATATATTTACTAAGCATGTTGGCAAGATTCACTTTGAATTTCTTAGGCAAAAATTAGGTGTTGTAGAACATCCATTTCTCCATTAAAGGGGAATGTTGGATATAATGTTGAAATGTTAGCAATTGGGTTGGTGTGTATCTCGCTTGATTAGGAGAAGTGGTTTGAGATCCATAATTCTTGGTTCTAAGACTTGGTTTGTTAGTAATGACTCCAAATATATATTGTAAATTGTTTTCATGAATTAATTTAATCATTTTTGCACCATTCCTATGTGTATGTGCGAGCCTTTGTGCTTTTCCATCTACCTCGGATATATTTGAGTAGCTTATAGTAGGCTCACACTACTACATATTGTTAGAATTTATGTGTTTTATTTTAATTGCATTGAACCCCTAAGGTAAATGTCATAACGTATGTGTTAGGAGTTATATGCATCCAATGTTGAATAGGTAAGTTACAACGAACTCTATATTTGACACTTAACTATATGTCAAGCCATAAGTCATTTGCAGCTTTAAAATACATTGGCAAGGTTATCAATGAACATATTAGAGTTTCCTTAGCCAACCAACTTTTAAAATAAATAAAACATAAATTTAATATACATGGTCTATTAAATTAGAATTTAGTTGCGGCTTCTTACACCAGTCGAAGGATTAAGGAAATAAATAATTTAGCATTCATAATGAACTAGTAATAATATCTACTCGAGTATGAGGTAGGTTTATATCATAACAAGTTAATGGTATAAAATATATAACTACAATTTTGATGTTTCAGAGATTCAACATATATATGTGTGGAATATAGAAGAGAGTCTGCTGACAAATTGGTCGCTTATGCAATTCCCTATAGTGATAATAATTCAATGTGATTATCCCAAGTACAACGCTATATAATTCAAGAAAGCACTCTTGACCAATGCAACGTAATTATGAAACAAATATATTAATCCTTAACAAACAAAAAATAGCAGGTTGTATCTCTCTCACACAAACCTATTAGATAATTATAAGTGGAATATGAAATTCAGCGTAGTTTATATAATTCTAAAGATATATGTTACAAATATTGAGAACACAGATGCGAAGAAATAATAGTAGACGGCTTCACTCTTATTTTAATTATTGAAATTCGACACATAGAGGACAAGTGAAATAATTAGAATTTAACCATCCTTCAAATTTGACCGAAGCATGCATATTGTTATGCATGCACCTCTAATCAAGAGTTGAACCTGACCTTATAATAGCTATGTGGACAGAATGCAAGGTGTTTTCTTAATTATTAATTAATAGAGATTCATTATTAATTATGCGATATTAATTCATATCATTAATTATACGTTAAAGGAATGCAGATAAATGATCACTTCTAAAGCACTAAAGAATAAAGTTTGAATGAAGTTTAAAAAATAAAAATAAAAATTTGCATCTTGATTTTAAATGGTGGTTCACTATTTGTTAGAGGGCTATATCCATCGGGAAATTTCCAACACCTGTTATTCCGGAGAATCAAGGTATTGCCAGCATTACAATCATTACATAGTCAAAGTCGTCTCCCAAGGAGCAAGTGTCACAAAGCGAGATTTGAACCCGGGTGGAGAGGACAACAACATTCCTCCCAACCACCCGATCTACACTCAATTGACAAAAAATTGCATCTTTATCAACTACTTGTATTGTTATAAATGGCTCGTCGTCATTTAAATTGTTCTATATTATTCGTTATTTATTGTTATCCACTCATCATCATATATCGATTGAAATATCGTCATCTTTCTTTATTTTCAAGTGTCATCATCGTCATTTTGGATATAATTTAATTGTTGCCAATTTATCAAATAACCTGTAAAAATATGAATTTCTTTGGAAAATCAGAAATTGAAGCAGGAAAACCCAAAAATATATAATAATAAAAAAAACAAAATCCCCCCCAAAAGTAAAGAAAATATAGAAAACCTAAAAAGGACACCAATTAATATGGATTCTCAAGGAAGGAGAGGAAGAAAAGGAAGGAGAGGAAGAAGAGGAAGTAGAGGAAGAGGGATTAGGGGACACATTGCACCATCACCTCCACCACCCTCACTTCCACACTCTCCACCTCAAGCTGATGATCAAACCCACATACTCGTTGGAGAAGTAATGAACATGATGTGTTCATTCCAACAAATGTTCAATGCTTTAATAAGTCATATGGACGAGGATAGAGGTGGTTCAAATCTTGTCAAAGGATCGCAACACCCATAGCAGGCCAACGCTTAGAGGGAGCTCGAAAAAGTGAAGTTTCCATAATTTTGGTGTGTGTCGGATGGCATAGCAGTCGAAGCATGGATAAATAACATGACCATGTGTTTCATATTGAGAGATTATACCTCAAACTTGAAAGTGTGCATGGATATACTACAACTGAAGGGAAGCACTCTACTTTGGTGGAATACTTTGTTACCACAACTCGGTATCGACATAACAGAGATCACCTAAAAACAAATTGATGATCATTTTAGACAACACTACCTATATGAAGAATTTATTAAGAGGCAACTCAATGAATTCAACTTATTGAAGTAGGGGAGCAAGACAGTGCCTGAATATGAGATGAAGTTCATGGAATTACTGAGATATGCACTGCACCTTAGCATTGAGAAGATGTGGGTGAATAAGTTTGTATATGGTTTGAATTTTGGCATTACGTGAAAGGTGCACATTCCGATGCCACTCACATTGCATGAGGTGGTCCAGAGAAATTTTATTGCCGAGGAGAAACTTATGGGAGGTGGTTGTACCAAACCACCTCGACCTTCAGGGTTCATGGGATAGAAACAAGGAGCACAACCAACGAGTTCTTCAATATTAGTGACATGGATTAGAGGCGCATATACAATCCCCATATCGAGCACCAGGAGGCTATAGGCCACCTTATAAGCCACCAATACAAAAATCTTAGTACAATAATGGTAGACCATTCGCACAACGATACCAATATAGTAGTGGATCTACATTTTTATAGGATGGTGTGCAGAAGAAAACCTCGAAGGGAGGGTGTTGGACATGTGGAGAGCTGCATTTCCAGAGAGATTGTCCAAATACTCATAGGGGCTCTAGTCAGAGTTAGAGACGGCCTATAGTTGGAGATCTGGGAAAGGCCCACATAATTCATGTAGTAGTTAACAATCACCAGGAATAGCATTAGTCTATCATGCTTGAGATGACAGGTAAGATAAAGCATATGAATTTTTCCTTACTAATAGATGTAGTAGCAAATGAAAGTTTCATTTCCTATAATGATTTATCTAGATGTAAGGTTATGGAAAGAAAGCAAGAGGATTTCGACATAGTTGAAATGACATCCGGTACTACTCAAGAAGTAGGGCAGTTAGTTAAATATTGTGAAGTAGACTTAGGAGTGTGTGTTACTGTAAGATATCCCTTTACACTACTACTTTAGGACCCTATGACATCATCATAGGTATTGATTGGCTATAATCCCATGTGGAAATATTATGTACTATAAAGATAAACATATTATTTCATAGATGATTTTGGATATAAAAGGATTTTGCTAGGGACTAAAAGAGGAATATCCCGAATGTTTATTTTGGCATTACAATTGAAGAAAATTCTACAAAAGGGATGTAAGTTATATGGCATAATAGAAATGAATGATAAGTTTGATACCATATATGTAAGTAAACATCATATAGTATCCAAGTTCATCGATGTATTTCCTAAGGAGTTGCTCGAATACCATTGAAAATAAATCTTGAATTCACTATAGAACTCAAGATGGGAATAAAACCTATATCTAGAGTGCCTTACCACATGACGACACTGGATTTAAAGGATTTGTAAATGTAGCTCCAATAACTCTTAGATATAGGTTTAATTCACCCAAGTATATCCCCTTAGGGAGTGCTAGTAGTATTTGTGAAAAATAAAGACAGATCGTGGAGACTTTGCATTGATTATCGTCAATTGAACAAACTGACGATAAGAAACCAATATCCCTTGCCAAGAATTGATGATCTCTTCAATCATATGAAATGAGTGACAGTGTTCTCAAAGATAGATATTACATCAGGGTACCATCAACTAAGGATTAGAGAATAATTTATACCTAAAATTGCATAGAAGACATGATATGGACATTTCGAGTTTGTAGTTGTTCCATTCAGATTGAAAAATGCACCGAGCGTTTTTACGAATTTGATGAATGATGTATTCCAAAATAACTAGATAAATTTGTACATGTATTTCTAAATGATATCCTTATCTATTCACATACGCAAGAGGAGAATGAAGAACATTTGAAGCCGGTATTGCAGTGTCTGAGAGAGCATAATCTATATGTTAATATCTCAAAATGTTCCTTCTTCCAATAAGAAATTCATTATTTAGGACATGTTATTTCTAGGAATGGGATTGCAGTAGACCCATCAAATATTGAGGCTATTCAAGAATGGCCAACACCGAAAAAATGTACATGACATATGTATCTTCATAGGATTAGCGGGTTATGACCATAGGATTGTGGAATGGTTTTCAAAAATCCCTATCCCAATCAAAGATTTGTAAAAGAAAAAAAATAAGTTCTTATGGATAGAGCATTGTGAACAAGAATTTGCCAATATTAAGCGATTATTGACAATGGCTCTTATTGTTTGGAAATTAATCCTATGAAAGAGAAGTTACTGAGGTCACCAACGTACTGCCTAAGACTTGAAGAATCTAAGGCAATTGGAAATCATACCACAAGATCTTTCTTAATGAAAAAGAACTAAGGTCGATAAGTTAAGCAAATAGTACCTTGAAGACTAGAAGGCTAATCCAAGCTTGGAACCCTCAGTTCTTGATCTGGAATCTTGAGTAAAGAACTTGAAAAACAAAGATACCCTCTTCAAAACATTTGGATAAATAAACATGAATAATAAAATATGAAACTCATACATAATCAAAGCATGAAAGTTTCACTAGATCCGACTCACATATTAGACACAATTGTTTATGCGAAAGAAAAGTCTCTTTTATTGATCATATAAATGACAACAAATAGTTATACCTGATTCTGTAGAAGCACTGATGAAACCAAGTTCTAGTCTCTTGCTCCTCTTATTCAGTATACATTCCTCCAACATTTCAATACATTAAAAATTGTGTCCCTCTCTTATGGACTTCCCATTGTATTTATAGCAAGTTTGGGAAGATATATTCGAGAGGAAAGCAGTTGGGGAAGGTATGGAAGTTAAAGAAACTCCCCTAACTACCAAAAATTCGATTTTAGATTTTTTTTCATGATTTGAAGAGGAACCCACAAGTATAAACCTAAAAACATGAGAGTGACCTATGAGTAGGCTACATGCAAGTAGCAGGTGCATCAATTTTAGGGAAAACCGCAAGTGGAAAGTGAATCACTAGCGAGTGACCCACGAGATGTCAGATAGGAAATCGCGGTTAGGTCCTAAAGATGTGTCACAAAAATAGAATGACCTGGAGAAACAATGAATGATCAAGGACATGTGCATCTATAGAAAAATAGGGCTCTTCAATCCATAATGTCTTTTTGTGTGAGTGACATTTCAGTTACGTCACAGACGGAAAAGTGCCAATTTGATTGATAACAGATGCCCCTTAATGTATGACGTCATAAGGGTAAATGATGAACGAAATGCATTACAAACAAGGAAGTGGAGGAGGTCAATAGCCACATAAATAGAGTTCCAACAGTATCTGAAACAAAAACAAGGTCAGCATACAATATAATCTTGACATAATGTCATGTTCAAAATGATAGAACATGATCACCAATACATATGTGAAACATATGTGTATAGCATGGCCACTAGAATACAAGTGTGTATCCATGTCAAAATGGAGAATATAGCCATAACAACAAACTGGATCTATGTCTTATGAGGAGACAAAATGATTAAGGCCCAATCTTGCACAACTCGGGAAATAACAAGAGAGATTTATTATAGGCCCAAGTCTTGAAACCAACCAGTGATACAGGTACGAATCATAAACCATGTGAATAAAGGAGTTGGATTCGAAAATGGAGGATATCGTTTGATTAACGGCCAATAATGTAAACCGTTAAGAAATGCGAGGACAACCACCAATGATGAAAATGGGGTCCAAGGTACTTGGTACATTCTTACAAGTGTGAATAAAGGGTCTTGAAGTTGAACACTTGAATAATTTGTCGAGTAAACGACATTGATGTAATCCCATAACTCAACAGCGAGATGATCTGCCATTGATGACTGCAAATCTCAAGGTACTATCCAGGACTCTAAGTCTGTTTCCTAGATCAAAATGAGTTAAAGACGATCGGAAGAGACCCATGAGAAGGAAGGAATTAAGGAATCATTCATCATCTCACACGAGGAACTCTTGGAGATTGAGTTGAAAGAATGAGACTGAGGGTATACTGACATAAGAGATGGCTAACATGAGGATTCAAGGTGAACTGCAGAATGGCCGACAGCCCGACACAGGGCTAATCCTTGAACATTGAGCACCATATTAAAGTGACTTAGGAAGCTATTACATACAGGAAACATGATATAAGTTTGTTATGTAGGAGACACAACAAACACTCCATATGATCAAAAGAGTAACCAATCGGATGAGTAAAACACTCTGGAATCAGGTTAAATCCCAAAGCCAAAACTAAGATCCATTGACTCAAGGCAAGTGCTATGTTCAAGGAATAATTAGACTTGCTGCCATAATATGAATGAATGATGGTGAATTTATTTTCCCTTCTCTTTTTAGGTGTCTTTTCATTTTTTGATGAGCATGAAAAAGATAAAAGGAAACTCGATAATACCTTTCTTGTTCAATTTTAACGAGTCCAAGAAAGCAAACTCAAGACCTTCTTCATTTTGTACAAGCTGGAAGAAGAGAGAGAAGAATGCTTGATAAGGGTCCAACCATGTGTAATTTAATGAGTCCATGGGAGGGAAGCTCACAACTTTCTTCATTTTCTTACGAGTTTGAAGAAAAGATAGACTAATACTCGAGAGGGTATTGATCCGTGGATTTTAATATTGAGCCTGGATCGGTTTGTCTCGTCGGTGTTTTCATATTTAAGGAGTCTGAAAAAATTAAACAATAACTCCATACACCTACTCATGGATTTTAATATCGAGTCCAAGTTGGTATATGATCGCTGGTGTTTTCATATTAAGGAGTGTGAAAAACTTAAACAATAACTTCATACACCTACTCGTGGATTTTAATATTGAGCCTGATTTGATATATGGTCGTCGGTATTTTCATATTTAAGGAGTCTGAAAAACTTAAACAACAACTCCATAAGGTACTTTTTGTAGAGTTAGTCTCCTTGCCCAAAAAATTGTAAAAGTATACGAGAGAGAAATCTTCTATCCATAACAGGCTACAGTATACCTTTTTTGTAATTAATCCATTAAGGTTCGGAAAAGTGGTAAACTTATACCTAAGTGGATGTCCGTTCAAATCCTTTAACGAGTCTGAAAAGGGACAAGTATACTCGATAATATTGTCAATTTTAAGGATTCTAACAAGAGCATAACAAAAACTCCGTAGGAACGGGAACTTGATATAGTGTTCTATCTAGGGTAACCCATGTTAGGTAGGTCCTAACCATGGAAGAACAAAGACGATGGAGGGAAAAATGGAAGGTTAATGTCATATCCCATGATGTAAAAAGGGGTCCTAAGGCATAAAAATGATAAGGTATAAATGCGATGGGGAAACCTAATTGACATGTCCTGAGAAATAAACCCTTTTAAAGAGCACCAATGTAGAAATAACCTTGTAAAAGCGCCTTTTCATCCCATGACCTAGTCAAAATAACTTAATTAGTCATCAAGATTAAGAAATATGACATAAAAAGGTTTCAAAACTATATAAAGTGGGTAAAAATAAAAAATACAATTACCATAAATAGTAAAAAGAGCCAAATTAACTCATTGTTACCATTTGCCATTATAAGAGAGAGAAAATACCTATGACTTGTTGTGTTGCGTATGACCAATCCTAAGGATGATTTTCAGTTCCGTCACTTGTAGGTAAATTCTATATTTGTGCTTTGCATTTTCATGTGTTTTTTGAAGATTTTATTGGAGTTTTGAATTTTTTATTTAGATTTTAAAATTGACTCTATGCACCTGCGAGTATCTACGATTAAAGTAGTGGGTTCGAGAAATAACCGTGAGTGGAGACATCTTCACTCGCAGGTTGTGCACGACTATTCTAACAAGGACTCGCGGGGTGGTGCATTTTAAAAGAAAAAACTCAATGCTCATGAAATTTAATTGATGAAATGCATCAATGGTGCTCACAAGAAGGGAGAGGGAGCATGAAGAAATGGATAGGGAGGCTATGAGGGATCCATTAACTCTCAATTCCTTGTGACGTTGTGGTCTTTTGAAATTATTCCACTCATCCAACATGAGGGAACAACCTAACTTGCTCCAAATTTTAGTGCACTTATGGGATCCCGATCAGGGATTATTTAACCTTCAAGGTGAAATTTTAGACATCATAGTGGATGAAATTTATTTCATAACTGGATTTCCCCATCGGGGAGAGGTTGTTAAACTCAAAGGAACATTTTGAGGCATGGGGTCCCTATCATTGCAAGACTACATAAACACATATTGCATGGCTGGAGCAGGAAAAAGTGGCACTCATGTGCCAATTGGGAGAATAAATAGATTCCCACTAAAATTCATATTGAGTACTATGAACAGGGTAGGCAGTAGTGTCGCTCAACACTTAGCTTCTTGCAGTTACATGCAAATTGGGGTGGAGTGCTTGCGGAATGTGATATTTGACTGGTGTAAAGGATTGTTGGTGAACATGAAGCACCAACTTACCGAGTGTAGAACTGGGAAGAAGAAGAATTTCGGCTATGGGAGCATATTATGCACCTTCTTCTTTGAGAGAGTTCTGAGCTTTATTCCAAGAGTGTCTCTCCCGCCTGTTAGCCCACGTGAGCCCACGATGACTCATTGGGGTGAGCTATTCTTATGACATGGAGTTGGAGACACTAGTAACTCCTATGATGATGACGATTTCTTAGGTTGGTGGAGCCGACACGTTCCTGCATTTGAGCAATTTCCTTATGCTGGGATGGAATTTCGTATTCTGTAAGAATCTCTTTAGGAATACTAAACCTAGCAATGATTTGATTGAACACAAAATAAGATGCAGTTTCACCATCTTCCTTCACAATAAGCATCACCTTTTCCCACTTAGTAAAGTAGTCTACAACAACGATGATATATCGATGCCCATGGCTAAAACTGGGTTTCAAGTCATGTAATCTACCCCCCATTTGGTGAAGGAACCTACTGTGATGACGGGGTATAGTGGAGCATGGTGTGCTCACATATTTTTGGTGAATAGTTTACAAGGATGACAATGCTTAATGGCTTCCATACAATCTTTGAAGATGATGGGCCAAAAATAACCATCATGTTGGTGAAATTATGTGTTAATTAATTTCCAATATTTAAATTGTCAACCCGGGAAGGGAGCTGGTGAGATGCAAACACTATATGTGCAGGACCAAAGTCGAAACTAACCTAAGCTAACCAGATATGCAAATGCACTAACATGCAACTACATGATTTTAAACTACATGTACAACATAATTCAAAATGTAGCAATTTAATCTATCTATGAAAGCAGGAAACTATTTAACAACTGAATTCAAATCTAATCTATTGCTATGCTAATCTATTCTATGAAATGAAATTGCAAATGCTAATCTAGGAAAGTGGTCACTTGGTCAGAAAGCGATCTAATCTAATGAAAGCAATTTTAACTATTCAAAACATGCAACAAATCAACTAATCTATTTCATGAGTGTATGAACTATATGCTTATGCAGGTATGAGAATCTACTTAACCATGCAATTAACTACGAAAGAAAATACTAAAATTAACTACGAAAGCAGATATGAAACTAATTATTGTAAAATAGGAAATTATACTACATTTACAGAAAGCAAACTAATTTATTTAATCTACAAACAAAATTCTACTCCATTGGAAAGAAGAGCAAGCCAACTATCTGATCTAAGGAATTCACTCTAACTATCTAACTACAACTTGGAAATTAACTATCTAATCTATAACGTTCAATCTAACTACTTAACTATGCATTCGTATAAAGCAAATTATAGTATTAATCTAAGGACCAAGTGTAAACAAATGCGTTGTGAAAAACTAATGGAAAGCAAACTAATTAATTGATCTATGCAATTTAACTTAATCAACTAACTATGAATTGTCAAAAATATCATGAACTAAAGAACTCTATATTAAAGCAATTCTTTATCAACCATAAACTAATAAATAAACTAATCTCATAAACGAATTAACAAATTAACATAATCTAATTAGCCATTAACTATAAACTAATTAATATAACATCTAGCTTTAAAATTATAGAAACAAATTCATAACTATCTACATTAAAGAATTAACAAATAAATCTACTCTCAATCAAATCAAATAAGGAACCTATTCTATTAATCAAAACATTAAATTCAAACCAAATTAAATTACAATTTACAAAACAAAAATCTAAATTAATTAATGTAAATGAAAATAGAAACTATAAACCCAGCATTACAAACTAATTATTATGAGTTACAAACTAAAAATTATATTAACTAACTAAATTCTACAAGTCAAATTACAAGATAAAGCTACAAAGTAAAATGTAAATTAATATCAAATGGAAATAAATAAACTAACACTCAATCTCACTTCTGGATTACTTTATTACTTAACATTCCAATTTTAATCCTTGTAACTTAAACATTAATTCCTGTAACTTAATTGAAACTCCATTCTGAAATTAAAGACTCGCAATTTCCTAATTAAACGTTCCGAAGCTTAAAACTCCACCCTTAAATTAAAGACTCCGTGTATGCATTTCAAGATGGTGCTATATTAAGTAAGTCAACGTATATGTTCATGGAACTTTTGACCATAATGTTTAAATTATTATTGATACATACAGCTTTACAAATGCATTCAAACTTCACACTAAGCACCCAATGGATCAAATGGAGCATCAAGCAAATCGATGGCTTGAATTTATATAGATGCATATGAGGAATAATTTCAAAGACATCGAACTTAAGCGGTTGAGAAGTTTTCAACAATAGTGCTGAATTCAATGTATACTATTCCAAATTTTATGTCAAGATTCATTTGCTAGTGATCGACTCTAATCAATTACAATGATTCAAGCTACAATTTAGACACACACGGCTCAAGCTAATTCTAGAAATGTAAATTCCATATAGGAACAGAAATGGATTGAATTAACAAAATGAAATTCAAAAGTACAAACTAATTCTGGAAATGTAAATTGCATACCGGAACATAACTAATCCAAATAAACATAGCTTGTTTGAAATAGATTTATGCTTACTGAATGTAGAAAATATTTGAATAGAACGGAACCTGCACTCAAACTTGCATTAAACAATTAAGTCAAACTGTATAAAATTTTGAAAATGAAATTGCAGCTAATAAAATATATATAATGAAAACAAAAGAAGGCAATCCTCAGGTTGGCCACTCCTGAAGATCCCAAACACAAACACGATGTACAAGAACTTGATCTCCGGAAATCAATTATGAATAAAAGAGAAACTAAGTTACAGAATAATAAGCTTGATTACAGACTCAAATCTCCTCTCTCGTGCAAATGCCAGTTCTGAGTTTTTATAATATTTACATAGGAAGAGGATAAACATCGAATCCAACTATTCGATCTCCCAATCATTAATACATCAATGCTAAACATAGAAACCATTCAACGCCTTCTCTAACTTCTAGAAATCGTTGAGCCAGCTAGGGCTGGGTTCCGGGAGCATTAATTAAATAGATAGAGTATGGCATGTAATGGCCGACGGAAATATCTCAGAAGTTGTATTAACAGGTCCACCTCTGCATGATTGGTTATGCCTCCACGCGCTCCATTATTTAAGTCCTGCGCATAGTTACAAGCCAATTCGTTATATATTAAAATCTTCACTCGACTCCTCCACGTGAAGTGTGTGATCCGTTGTATGTGTGTGACCTGCATATATATAAAACAAAAATGATCCGCTACATTATGAATTGTTCCTAAAACCCAAATAAATCGTTAGATGACATAAAATGGAGTGGTATAACTAATTTACATTTGATTATGCCATAGTCAACGTAATTATTCCATTAATTTTATGTTTGAAGTGCCATAACAACTTGATAGACGAGTGGCTTTTAAATGGATATATGCTTTAAATACTACCATGCCATGATAACAATTTTGATTACTTTTTAAGTTTAAAACAAATTTTATTAAAAGGTATATATATAGTTTTATGGAAAGATAATGTTTATTTTTAATATATTACCTTTTTAAATTTAAAATAATGTACATAATAATAATAATTATGTATGAGTGTTTGAATTAAACAAATTCTAATGTAAAAAGGATTAGTACAATAATAATAACTTCTTTAACATTTAATTAATTAATTTTTACTTATACGTTTAAATCAAAAGCTCATCATCAAACTAAGGTTTTAATTTGCACGTGTAGATATAAAGACCAGCAAGAGTCAAAGATAAATTTGTATGTCAAAAAAGCAAGCCAAACCAATAAACCAATGCGAAACATGCTATCAAACCATAGCCTTATTGAGCATAGATGTATTAAATCATGGTATATAGGATGGAAAATTAATGTAAATAATATCATTATAAAAGACAATTCTGGAGCCCAACACAGCACAAAGTATTTTATGGGCCATTTCCAATCCAGAACGATAACCCCCACATGATCCACTATGGGCAAATTAAAAACTAACTTAGCTTCTTCCAAAGTCAAACAATGACATAAAATGGATTCTACCCCTTGTCTATACAATGTATCAGCAATTCTGAGGTATTTTTTAGCGTGATGTCATAGTTTTAGTCGTTATTCCCTAGAAAAAGTTGGTGGACATATCAAATTATAGATATAAATAAAAATATCTCCATACCATGGATCAGAGGTCGAAATGAGAAAGGTATGCTCATCAGGGAATGAAGTATCTTCCACGTTAAACCCTTCACCACTAGGAAACTCGGATATGAGTTATGCGAATACTAAGGACTTTTTCGACTTAACGTATTGAAAAGTGAGATCGAACTCTTGGAGAATAACAATCCATCTATAAAATTTACCCTTGATTATGCGTTGGGATAAAACATATTGAAACGGATTGACATCTGCAATCACTATAGTAGTTCGCAGTAAAATATAATGGCGTAGCCACTGAACAACGTACACATCGACAAGTTCCAACTTCTCAACATGTGAATACTCTAGTTCAGGTTTTATTAAAGCAGAAGAAAGGTAATAGATGACGTGCTCTTGGAGCTTATCATCTTCCTGAACCAAAACTATACCAACCATGGAATCGGATGTGACCAGATATAAGATAAAATCGTGAGCGCAATGTGGTGGAATTAACAAGGGGGATGATAATAATGATTTTTTCAAAGCCTCGAAGGATTTTTGTGTAGCCTCATCCCAAAATAACGGGGTGTCTTGTGTAAGTAAACGCATGAAACCTTTGGTTATTTTCGCATAGTTGACATTGAATCGTCTGAGGAAGTTGGACATACCCTGCATACTTTGAAGTTGTCTAATACTATGAGGAGGAGGCAATTTGACGATCGCCTCTACTTTTAATGGATCGACCATGATCCCTCTATTGGACACGATGAAACCCAACAATCATCCAGACTCAACATGGAAAACACATTTATGGGGATTCAAACGAATTTTTTAGTGTCTACATTGCTCAAATACAAGTCGTAAGTGTTCTAGATGATATCTTCTCTTTCAGGATAGCACGAGTATATGATCTGGGTAAGGTTTGACTAGATGTTTGGTATCATGAAAGGAGAAATCCATTGCTTGTTGGAAGGTGGATCCAACATTTTTCAAGTTGAACAGAATATTCCTATATGCAAATGTACCCCAAGAACATATAAAATATGTTTTGTGCTAATCTTCAGGTTTGATTTGAATCTGATTGTACCCTGAAAATACGTCCATAAAGGAAAATATTTCGTTACCTGCACACACATCTACGATCTGGCCAATAAATGGAGTGGGGTAATTACCTTTGGGATAATCTTTATTATGATCCTTGAAATCACTACAAACACCTATCGTACCTTGTTTCTTATCAACCGAGACTGGATTGGAAACCAATTCCATCATGTCTATAGGATAGATAAATCCATCTTTGATGATATTTTCGACCTCATCCTTAACGGTTGCAGCGTTTCGCAGATTGATTGGATGAATTTTCTGTCGAACTGGTTTCACATTTGGATATGTTTTGATCTCGTGTTCAACTATGGATGGGTCAATGCCTGGCATATCCTTATATGACCACTGACCAGGCGAAGACATCGCAAAATTATTTAAAAAGGTCGGTATAAAAGAGAATCTCTTCAGGAGAACAACTTGCATTGATGAAATTTTTTTCCATGATATATGGTTTGATGGAGATATTAATCAGAATGGTTTTCAATATGTTATCCATGTTACCTTCGGGGAAAATCCCCTGTTTCACTAAAGGGTTAATGGATATATCAACATCTCCACCAAGTCTCACAAAAAGCTCACCATTCTCAATCATGTTTAGGTTTGGAATAAAATAAGATCTACGATGCATGTGTTCCCAAGGTTGATCAATACCTATCATTGCTTCCATAATAGCTTCATCTGATTGTAAAACAGTATCTAAATAGTCAAAGGAATGAGCAAAGTCTACTGCCCTTGCAGGCGTGTAATCTACATCTGACTCCTCAAAGACTAAAGGAGTCGAGATAAAATATATTGCAGAATATCGTGAAGCTTGATAGTCACTTCTGCTACAGATAAGGGCACAATTGGTTCATTATGAGTGGGTAAGATCCAAGGATCAGTTGCTTTGATAACTATAAAAACCTCCTTAGATGTTGAAATGGTTTTTTAGACACTCGTCGAACCAATGTAATTCATGGGAGCAGGAAAATCGAAAGTGCCCATAAGCGATGAATATAATCGTACTCCCAAACTCTCGCTAGGAGGATGGGCCTGATCAATCATCAGAATATTAGATTCTGAAGAGGTCATATTATTTTTCCAGGTGAAGGATATTTGATCGAGTGTGACAATATTTACTTCATGAGGGAACATCAATACTTGAAAAATGGACGAAGGTATATCTTGCATCACATACGTCTAGCTTATTCCTAACAAAAAATTATAATCAAGAGAAGCATCGACAACCTCAACCTCTACTGAAACTACTTTACCTGCTAACTGGATCTCAAAAGAGGGTAGAATCCCATGTGGACAGAAATATCTTCCATCAAAAGCGGTAAGCAATGTGATCGAAGGGACTAACTTAGGAGAGCCTGAATCTCGCCAGCAAGAAATGGACATTACGCACATAGACATACCTTCATCCACAAATATTAATCCAATGGTTTTAGAACCATGGATTAATTCAATTTGAAAGGCCATGTGATACAGAAACTGGGGTTTGATGTCAGACATATCAAACATTGCCCACATACTTGATGAATCCACGCTTCCTATTGTCGCTAGAATCGCATTCCACTACAAAGGGAAACTTTGCAGGACTTCGAGAGCAAACATGGCACATGGATTTTGGGCTAAGTATTATACAACATTTTAGTTGGGAGAAACCTCCGCATTAGGATTGTATGATGCACACTTATAGACACCCTTTGGTATCTTAGGCATAGGGTCTACAGGTCTCTCAATACGAAGAGGAGCAAACATCTCATGAATCTCCTTATCTTTCTGCAATAGTTCCAGGGTATAATTTCCTTCTCTTGTTTGTAACAAGGTATCTAAGCTAATCATGTTTATATAAGACTGATCAAATGGTGCAGCACCATGGGTGTCCCCAGCACTAGATTTTCTAGAAGCCAAGTTTTGTCCTTTGGGAAAAGGATCATTCAGGACAATAGGTTTCTTTTGTTGTAAAAGCTTATGGGATTCATTAATCAAGGGGAACTGATGAGTCAAGTGATCTTCCTTGCAAATTTTACAAGGGAATTTCACCTTCTTCTTTTCTCCCCCCCCCTCAACACTATCAGTGGTTTTGGGATTATGTTGATTACCCTCCCCCTTCTTTCCCTTTTTATTTCCACTAGGCTGCTAAGAACCCTTTTGGTTTGACTACACATTGTGTACAGTAGCCGTTTGAGAAGGGGAGGTGGAAACCGTAGTTGCCTCCACTGCAGAACTCTTTATAGAAATCTCATGTACTTGTTTGGCCAAAGCCTCTACAACGAATGAGTTGATTGAACCCACAATTCCATCGACATGTGGTCCAAGTTTGGGTTTACAAGGATCATTGTTTGACCTTGGTGCAACAGGAATGATTTCATAAAGAATCCTATACTAAGCATAAATCAAATCTAACTATTGGGTTCTTAGGATGGATTCCTCTTCTTAGGTAACCCCGAAAGTAAAAACATCTTTGTAGATGTAAGGTAACAATGATTTTAAAAACCACTCTGATAGGAATTCTGGGGGAATCTCAGCTTTAATGAGCATATTCCTTCTTCTCCACTCCTGAATATGGTCAGATATGGGAGTGGCTTTATTTTATCTAAATGTAGATAGAAGATCCATTCTAGCATCATACCAAATGGGAAGTTGGAAGTGATTCAAAAATACCGTCTCCAAATCGTAGAAATTATGATAAGCATCGGATGGTAGTTCAATGTACCATTTAGCAATGACACTAGTTAAGTTTCTTTGGAAAATTTTCAACCATATAGAATCATCATTTAGCAAATTAGAAGAAAACCATAAGAGAAATGTTGTAACGTGGTCCCCTGGATATTCTCCATTCTTTCTTCAAACTTTGGGATGTTTGAAAGAAGCTTGGTTGGAATAGAAGGCCAGTTAAGGTCATGACAGATGGGGTCATTCATAAGATTTGAGAAATATGGAAAGTTTAATGTTTCCAAAAACGGTAAGTAAGGCCTAGTCGATGGCATATTAGTTAGGGGAGTCGAGTAAGGAAAACTACCTTAACCGTAACTCCCATAAGGTTGGTTGGGGTTTCCCCCAACCATCGGTTGTGATGTGAAATCATTCTGAAAGTTTATCCATCTATAAGCAAGTGGATTACTCCCTTGAGGTCCACTCCATTGAGGCTGAGTATAAGTACCTCCAACTGAAAAAGGATTTGAATTTTATGTAGTACTACCTCCTCCACCAAAGAGTGAAAAATGAGTGTTCCCTACAGGTGGATTAGATGTTTGAACATTTGATGA
Source organism: Larix kaempferi (assembly GCA_027924585.1). NCBI lineage: Eukaryota > Viridiplantae > Streptophyta > Pinopsida > Pinales > Pinaceae > Larix > Larix kaempferi. Next base: position 3,979,121 of record BSBM01000223.1, on the reverse strand, counting down.
TTGCAAACTATAACCTATGAAGGGGTTTGAACTTGCAAATTGTGCAATGGAAGGAACATGCATCGAGCCTACAAAAGGTGTTGAAGGAGCAATATGTCCTCCATGCCAAGGGAATTCATGAGTATGTTGATGCTACTTTACTTGCTGGTTCTTATGCTCCTGAAACTGCTTATTATGTAAATAATTCCATTTCAACTTATGCTCCTGGGGATGATAGGTCAACTGCTAGTCCTTATGCTTATTCAAAATTAAACTAATAATGTTGGTAATGCTGGAAATTATTATGTTAGTTAAATTGGTGCTCCTAGTAATGATCCTGGTAAAACTGCTTCTCTTACTCTTTATGCTTGTGCTCCTTCAACTGCTTATGGAACTGCTATGGGAACTGAGACTGGTACTGCTTATTATACTTATGTAGTTTCTTCAACTCTTGGTACTTCTCCTGGGATTGCTATTGGTACTGAGCAGAACTGGTATTATTGGCCTGGAAATTGTGAAGAAAAGGGGATGATGTGAGCGATACCATAGGTATCCAAGTGAAGGGAACATTGGAAGAACCAATGGTTGATCCGAAGGGTATATTATTCGAAGCAATTTGAGTGTTTGATGACCCTAAGGATCCTGTACTAAAATTCAGTGAAGTGATAGGAGAAGAAGACATATACAACGAGATAGGTATTGGAATGTTCACATGAGGAGGAGAAAATCCTCCTGACATAGTGGCAGATGTGGGAGTGTGTGGACCTCCCAATTTGTCCCCTATGTTGTCTATGGTAAATCCAGATGTAAACCTATACACTCTTAACTCAAGTAAACCTAAATAGATGGCTCGCACTAACACCAGATCATCAGGTCCAGTTAATGGTGGGTTAAAAGGTCTCAAAAAACCTTCAATTTGAAAGTCTTCAACCCTGGTTGTGTGTGTAACTGGTGAACTTTGAGTAATAAGGTGAGGTTCTCTAGGTGGTTCAGTCGTTCCCACTGGCTCAAAAGAGCCACTTGATTTTATCCTTCATCGTTGAGGTCGCGGTGGAGGCAGGTTTTGTAACCTTATTTACCTACGAAGATGTTGGTCCTCCATAACTAAAAATATTCTAAGCAAATAAAACCTAGGGCCAACTAGAACATGAGTAAACAATCAACACACTACTAAAAATGTCCAACAATGATCCAAACTAGGCATCAAATAACCTTCCAAAGGAGATTCTGGGAGGATGAGGGCCCATAACAGACTAGTGAAGGGACGGAGAACAATTATTCGGGGTCCACAATATAGACATGATGGGGCCAAGCGTTGGAATCACCCAATCGTCTTCCCAAAGAGATGCAAGGGATTTCCTCATGAATATTTCCTAGGTGCAATGGAAATATCCCCCCACTAACACCCATGTAGAGTCCTAATATTCTAGATACTAAGGATACTAACACTATAGAGAGGGTTCAGGGGGATAGTCATAGGTCAAATCAATATGCATGGTAGGGTAACTAAGCCCGAAATCCAAAAGCAGCATAAGGTACTAGTGAATCCCCGTACGCACATTGAATCTGGTAGATGCTTAATCAAATAGTGGAGGGGTATCTGTCACATACCCCAATTTTTGTGAAAATAATGTAATTATTTTATCATATTCCTAAGACATTATGTTAAATTTAATGCTTAGTAGAAATTGATGACTTAGCAGAGTCACTAGAAATGGAATGTAATTCTGAATATTTTATTATTAATAAATAAATTTTTGAGAAAACAGCATGGGAGAGCTGTTAAAAGAGGTTACTGTTCTAACTGGTGGATGGAACTAGGTGGAAAGGAAAAATACAAGTGGCAGCATCCTCAAACACTTCCTAAGTTGCAGGTGGCAACTTCCCTATATTTTGGGATCATGATTCCCCAAGAAAGTGGAATCTGAGCAGGTGGCTCAATAATGACAGTTAACCCAACAAAGACCTAGGCAATCTTTTAAATAGTACTCAATGAACTGAGCTGGGGGTTCAACATTGTTCTGAAGGGAGAATACATTCAGGTGAATGCTATTCAGGAGTCCCATTGAGGAAGAGGTAATTACAGTAAGGAAATTTGTTTGAGTGGGATGCTGCAGTAACTTGGTTCCAGTTTAGCTGTTTTGGCTGAGTGAATTGTTTTGCTGCACCTAGTTCCAGCCAGGAAGATCAGAGCAAGCTCGGGGGTCCTGAGAAGTGTTGTCTGGGCACTCTCCAGGAGTTGGTAGGGAGGAACAGCCTCCCATTGCTATTGTTGTCCACAGTTGATACAGGTTCAGCTATCTATTCCTGTGGTGTATTAGGTACAAACGAATGTATGTTTTATTTATCTTCTATATGTCCTAATAGTATTTAGTTCAGTAAAAATTTAGTAGTTTTGAATTATCAGTAGTAGAATTATGGAGAATTATTGTGTTTCAGTATTTCTTAAATACCCTTATCATCTTACTTTTAAGATATTTCAATGCATGCTATACAACAGTAGTATCGCAAGCAATAGTTTCTTATTGTAATCTGGTTTTAGTCTAGTTTAATTGTAATAATTAAATAGATAGGTAGGATTATGTGTAGAGTAATTAATTTCTGAACCATAACTTGCTTAATAATCATAGGAACAGGAGTAAGTATAACCAATTATACATATATTACAGTATCAATGACATTTCAGGGTTGTTGCAAGAACTTTTGTAGTCACAGTTAGGTTACTTTTGTTAGAGTACAAACCCTAGTTAAAGTATGTCTAGTTTAAAATATGTATCTAAATCAAACTTCAATCTTAGCTAAAGTTTATTCAGAATTTACTTATCAAATAAAACCATATACAAAAACTCTAACAGAAGTATATTATACAGGAATTATTGATAAGATAAATAAACTAGTATTGTTATAGGAACCATAGAATAAATAGAACCATAGCTAGCTCAATTATCAAGCTTAAGAATTATGGTATTTTCCTTCCTACAAGACTTTCTTGTACTAACAGAACTCTGTTGACGAGTATAAACATCACCCTATTATCATACCCTAAAACTCCCTATTGCAACAGAATCTTAAAACATAACAATAGATTGAACAGTTAAGTGATTTCACAACCGAGTAGTTTTGAAACCCTATCATTCCAAGTTTTGATAATAAGAATTTAATAGCAAAGAAAACATGTACTAAACGAAAAAGACAGAACAGTGTTACAGCTCATTATCGAGCTGCGTTAATACTATCAAATCTTCCACTTATTTCCCAAACTACTATTAGGAGGAAATCGTAACTAAAGAACCAACAAATAAATATAATCACTATTGTACCTTTGTATTAACCCTATTCTGACCAGACGTTACAGGGTTTAAACTTTGAACAGTATTACAATGACTCAACCACTGCCGTAGCCAAATTTCAGTGTAGATAATTTTAAAACATGAAGTCGAAAATATTTGCCACACACAATCAACTCGAAACCTACAGGAGGCATTTAGACGTAGCTCCCAACATTTAATTTCATACAACAATTTTCACTTACGGTCGTAAGCCTCTTTTTTGATAGCAACATTCTATATAAACTCTGAACTTGAAATACACCCATACACCGACTCCATCTTACAGAATGGCTGAACAAGTCATTTCTTTTATAAGATAAAAATTATATAGGAAAAACACAGGAGCAAAACCTTGCTACTACAGTATTCAATCCACAGTCGAGTTCACAAACCTATGATACAAGCTGTTTTCTCTTAAAACTAAAAGATTTACGTAATACTGTACCTAGCATCATCATTTTAAAAGAAAACGCAAACAAAGAACAAGCCTTTCATACAAGACACAAGTAATATTAAGGTAAATTCCAAAACCTTGGGTAATAAAAACCCCAAAGCAAAATACAGATACAGTATTAGACCTGGAGGCCGTAACCTCGTCAACCTGAGCAGGCTCATAGCCTTTCTTTACACTTTGTTAAAACCATAAACACCTATAGCAAGGAGATTAAATTACAAACGACTGAAGCCATGCTTCTAAAACCAAAACCCTACAGTGCAAACAACCCACAAGGAGCATTTTGCCATGGTAAGAACCAGGCTTACCCGGAACATGCTACGGCTGGAGTTCGTGCCACTCGTGACGTATGAGGAATCAGGTCCTGCAAGACAGAGATGCATATGTTAGAAACTCGAATTTGTTTTTAAAACAATGCTTGTAACTGCAAACACAGAAGAGAATACAGTAACTTACCGGGGTGAAGGAGGCCGCCATTTCCTGTAACTATCTTGCTAACCACGAACAAATGATGTGTAAAAAACCCATCCTTCCCACCGAGTAACTAATCTAGCAAATGTAATGGTTGTTTTCCCTGAATAGAAGTCTTAAGAAAATCACACCGAGAGGTAGGAATACTAGATGACAGGGTTTCTACGGTTGACAAAGTACAAACCCTAGACTCTTGACCTGTTACAGTTGCCAAGCAACGAATACCAAGGATGTTCAGACGAAACTATGGACAAGATGAAGGTTGAGGTAGCATGTAAACTGTTAACACGCTGTCACAATGGCAACAGACCAGTAAATGAACTCAAGAGGTAAACCCTAGGCATAATAACACTATCAAAGCTGCTCACAGTAAATCTCAAAGATTTTTCCAAACGATAAGCAAAGGAAAATGTAAATACTTGGAAGCCGAAACAACAGCACCATAACAAAGACTCAGACCTGGAGAGGTTGCAGACAGACTCGAGCCCGAAGGTGGAGGATAATGACGAGGTAGGGTTAGTTCTCAGGTTTTATATCGCCAAGCACTTGGCTATTATTCATCCACGTAGCAGTTCAAATATTTCCCTGCAGAGGGTCGATACTCCATAGTTCAACGATGAACTTGCCAATTATTGCAATCAATTAAAAATCATAGCAGGGATGCCCATTATGGTACCAATCCATAGTTTATTCTTGTCAATGATTTCGTGTTAACATAGTTTAATCTTGTCAATGATTTCGTGTTAACACATGCTTAGATTTACGTGTTGGAGAACAATGATACTCGGTCCTACAATTATTACAATTATGATAATGATAGCAATGCTCCAGATCTCGATGGAGTATTAACATTTTGTTAAACAAAAACTCATAATAGGTGTACATAAATTATAGTGTATGATTTTCCTATTGATAGTTCACTTGTCAACATATGATATTCAAAACCTTGGAATGAAGTCTTAATTATCTTGTTTTGTAATCAATACAAACTTCCTTGACAATAGCTTTTGAGATTTAGATGTGGAGTATGTTCTCAAACATAGGGCATATATTAATTCCACCAAGGAGGTAGTATTCAAGTGATTTACAGGTTAATTACAAAACCTATTTCCAATTTGTTATCCTAGACTAATGTGAAAGTACCAGAGGTATTATATCTCTTTCAATTTTTCTTCTAAGTTGTCGTAGAGCTGTAGGACTTAAAGAAATGATAAAATTCTTATGGAGATAGCATTGTACAACGGAGTTATTACTTTCCATTTCTTCCTCATGGAACTATATCTAAATAAAATTTAGTTATGCAAATCATAATATTGTCTTAAGGAAACAGGACTTTTGCTATCCTTACTACACAATGATTTCAATCATTTATGAAAATGAAATACTAAACTCATACATGTTTATTGGGTTTTGTTCAAAGTATCATTTATGGAAACATGAAGTAGATACCAGACAAGACAAAACTGTAAAATTTATAATAGAAAAACGTACTGACAGGTAAACCCTACAATTGCAGAAGGTGAGAAAAATATAATTATAGTAATCATTTTAACTTCAAATTCTTTCCGTTAAAAGTATAAACCCGAACATATTTAGAAGTTGAACTTGGAATAATACAGGAAGGATTTCTACCTTGAAGATGGCTTGATGAAAACAAACAGGTTAGCATGTTACATGTTTCATGGAATGATTAGGTACTGCTATTTTGATATTTAATACTTGAAAGATTTAAAGGTAGCGACCGCTATTACTTGTATATTTGCGAGAGATAGAAAATCGATTGGGTTAGCTCGTAAGCTAAGTAAGCCCAGTTCGACATACAAACTCCCCCTTGTAGTTACAAAACAATAAAACCATCAGTAACAGAAAAGAGAAACTCTAACAACTTTAAATATAACAAAAGATCATTTAGACACATTTACGACCATGTAAACTAAACAACAGATATATGACTACATTTAATAACATTTATTGCTATCTTAAAATTTTTAATTTTTTCAGAAAATTTTGGCTAGTGACATGTGGTATCAGAGCATGGTTCATACACTAGGCTTGAATATGGCTCCACTAGTTTCCGCAGAACAGTGCCAATGAAAAGAAAAATTTATATATATATATATATCATGTACTAACTTATATTCTCGGTTTTATAAATACAGAGCAGAAAAACTTACTTTTTATGAATCTAACAAGCAGCTATGGAGAAGCTAGGAGAATATGCTGAGGAGGAATCTCCAAACACTGCGACAAGACAGATGTCGAGAGAACCTGTGACAGAGGAGGTAATTGCTCACTCCTCAGAACTGATGCAGACCATAAAAGGTTTAAAGACAGAGATAGAAACAGTCAAGAAGGATAATGAAAGGATTTTGAAAACTCAAGAGCACCTAAATCAATTATTATTAGAAAAATTTCAGACAGAAGGAAGAAGCAAAAGAGCTGACTCAGAAGAAGCTAGTCATCAAAGAGGGTCTAAAAGGATGAAATCAGCTAAATCTGTCAGCAGTTCATCATCTGAAGAAAGAAGGGAACAACACAGCTATCGCACTATTAGTGACAGCAGTGAAGCTGAGTTGCATAACAGAAAGAAAAGGTACCGACCTTACGAAGAGATTTTCAGGGAGTTTAAGAAAATAAAACCCCCAACTTTCAATGGAGAATCTGAGACAGGAGAAGAGGCAGAATCCTGGTTATCCGGGATGAGAAAATATTTCCATATTTACAACTATTCAAATCAGCTAAAGGCACGAATGGCCATCTACAACCTTTCTGGAAAGGTGGACATATGGTGGCAAGACCTGAAAAGGGTCAAGGGGATCAAAGAAAAAGAAGTCAATTGGAGTACTTTTAAAAGGTACTTCAAAAAGAAATTTTTGTCTGAACAATACTATGAAGAAAGGGCCAAGGAATTTTATGAACTGAAGCTAGGATCTATGACTATGAAGGACTTAAACAGTAAATTCTTGAGTCTGTTAAGGTATGTGCCGTATTTTGTCGAAGAGAAACCAAAAATATAGCGGTTTCTTAGCTGCCTGCCATATCATATCAAGGACATAATTGAATATGATAACCCTAAAAACGCTGGAAGAGGCTATGCGAAAGGCTAATTTCTGTTATGAACAGAATAAAAAGAAAGAAGGGATAGCCAGCTGGAAAGCTAAAAAGAACAGCAATCAGCCTGAGTACAGGAAAAAGGAGTTTGTACCCCAGAAAACTTTCAAAAATAATAAGAACAGAACCCTGTTTAATGGTAAAAACTTCCAGGGAATCAAAAATGGAGTTGCTAATAACTCGAGTAACTTAAAGGGCAGCAAGGAGGTTTCTAACAATCACGAAAATTACACTAAGAGTTTTGAACGGAAGGAGCATGTTAAGTGCTGAGAGTGTAATGGCCCACATTATGCTTCAGTTTTCCCAAATCGAAAGAAACCAATCAGCAATATTCATACTATACAAGAAGAAATGACTGTTGGAGACTTTGCAGGGACTATGCCCCGAATAAATGCAGCGTTGGAGAACCGCCAAGCTGACTATCAAAATTCCATGGTGGAAGTAGGAGGTATGATTAACAAAACTCCTGTAACTATTTTAATAGATCCAGGTGCTAGCCTTAGTTATATTTCACCACGTATAGTAGAAAAATGTAATCTGACTATTGAAAGATTTGATAACTCTTGGTCAGTACAACTAGCCACTGGGGCAAAAAGGAAGGTGAATTGTTATGTTAAAGAATGTACTTTAGATATGAATGATTTTCAAACTACTGTTCAATTCAATATTCTGCCACTTGGCTCGTATGACATGCTTATTGGTATGGACTGGTTAGAACAACATAAGGTAGTTTTAAACTGTTTTGACAAAACTTTTAGGTGTGTAAACAATAATGGACAACCTATAACTGTTAGGGGTATTCCTAGGAAAACAGTAGTCAGGCAGATTTATGCTTTACAACTTAAAAGGGAAGTCAGAAAAGGGTGCAAAGCCTATGCTGTAACTATTACAGATGAGCCAGATAAGTCTGAAGGCAGCAAGATAATAGTAGAGGATGTCCCTATAGTAAATGAATTTATTGATGTTTTTTCGGAGGAAATCCGAGGATTAACTCCCAAAAGAGAACTGGACTTTACAATTGAGCTTGTACCAGGTGCTGTACCCAGTTAAAAGCTCCGTATCGTATGAATATTTTGGAGCTTAATGAATTAAAAAATCAGTTAAAGGAGTTAATAGATAAGAATTACATTCGACCCAGTATGTCCCCTTGGGGAGCACCAGTCATTTTTGTTAAAAAGAAGGACGGAACTATGTGACTTTGCATAGATTACCGTCAACTGAACAAGATGATGATTAAAAACAGATATCCATTGCCTTGCATAGATGATCTGTTTGATCAACTACATGGAGCTATGGTGTTCTCTAAGATAGACCTGAGATCGGGTTATCATCAAGTGAGGATTAAAGAAGAGGATATATTTAAGAAAGCTTTCAGAACGAGATATGGACATTACGAATTTGTCGTAATGCCATTCGGGCTTACTAATGCCCCAGCCGTCTTTATGTGCCTAATGAATAACATAATGCATAAGTAATTAGATAAATTTGTTGCCGTATTCATCGATGACATTTTAGTTTATTCTAATAATGAAGAGGAGCATAAAGAACATTTACGGATAGTCTTACAAGAACTACGAGAGCAGCAGCTCTTTGCGAAGTTCAGTAAGTGTGACTTCTTTAAAGATGAAATCCAGTACTTAGGACATGTAGTCACCAAGGAAGGGATTTCAGTTGATCCTGAAAAGATCCGGGCAATTGAGGATTGGCCAGTACCAAAAGATGTAACAGATGTTAGGTCCTTCATGGGAATTACCGGTTACTACCGGAGATTCATTGAAGGCTTTTCAAAAATAGCCAACCCAATCACTTCCTTGCAAAAGAAAGGTAAGAAGTTCGATTGGAACATGAAGTGTGAAGAAAGCTTTAAGAAATTGAAGACTTTATTAACAACCGCGCCTATTTTAAGAATAGCAGATCCTAATAAGGATTTTGTAGTCTGCACCGACGCTTGTAATGATGGTTTAGGCGGAGTGTTGACTCAGGATGGGCATGTCATTGCCTATGAGTCCAGGAAGCTGAAGATTCATGAAAAGAATTATGCCACTTATGATTTGGAATTGGCTGTTGTTATCCATGCTTTAAAGATGTGGTGACACCACTTAATAGGCAGAAAATTTACTTTAATGACTGATAATAAGGGTCTGAAATACCTTTTAGATCAGCCTAATTTAAATGCAAGACAAGCCAGGTGGTTGGCTTTCTTAAGTGAATATGATTTCGAAATTCAGCACATCAAGGGAAAGGAAAATAAGGTGGCTGATGCTTTGAGCAGAAATGCAAGGCTGAATTTTGTATTAGCTAGCAGCACTTACACCTCTGATTTGAATGAACAGTTGGCTGAAGGGATAAAATCAGATGAAATTTATCAAAAGTTACAGGTTACAGCTAAAGAGGAACCTACAGAAAGTTTAATAAAGGGTTATAGCCTAAACAAAGAGGGATTTTTATTGTTTAAGGACAGGCTATATGTTCCAAATGTACCTAAAGTTAAACTGTTAATTCTGGACGAAGTTCATAAAACCCCTTACTCAGGGCATCCAGGCTACCAGAAAACTGTCACCATGTTGAGAAAAGATTATTTTTGGCCTAATATGAAATCTGAAACAACTGAGTATATAGCTAGATGTTTAGACAGTCAACAAGTAAAAATAGAACATCAACATCCAGCTAGGTTATTGCAACCTTTGCCTATTCCTAGTTGGAAATGGGAGATAATCAGCTTAGATTTCATTATGGGATTACCCAAAAATCAGCATCAGAATGATTCAATTATGGTAGTGGTAGATAAATTAAGTAAATCAACACACTTTATTCCTATTAAAACCACTTACAAGGCTGCAAACATAGCTGATATATTTCTGAAACAGATTTTTCGGTTACATGGTGTCCCAAAAGTTATTATTTCAGACAGGGATCCTAAATTCACAGGGAATTTCTGGAAATCTTTGTTTAAGGGATTAAACACAACACTGAATTTCAACACTTCCTTCCATCCTCAAACGGATGGACAAACTGAAAGAGTTAATAAGGTATTAGAAGATCTGCTGAGAATGTATGTTAAGGATCAACAGGTAAGTGGGAGGATTATTTACATTTAGCAGAATTTGCATACAATAACAACTATCAATCGTCAGCTAAGTTCAGTCCTTTTGAAGTTCTGTATGGACGTAAGTGTAACACTCCTATCTCTTGGAGTAATCCAGTAGACAGATTAGTGTTAGGTCCTGATTTATTAAAAGAGATGGAACAGATTGTGAAACAAGTGCAGGAAAATTTGAAGATTGCACAGGATCGGCAAAAGAGTCAAGCAGATTTGAAAAGAACTCCTAAAGAGTTCCAGGTAGGTGAACATGTGTTCATCAAGGTAAGACCAAAGAAGAGCTCCCTAAGACTGGGGAGTTGTGCAAAATTAGCGCCACGTTACTGTGGTCCGTTTGAAATTTTATCTAGAATTGGTCAAGTTGCTTATCAGCTAGCATTACCACCTAATTTAAAGGTACACAATGTTTTTCATATTTCTGTCCCGAAAAAGTATGTTCATGATGCTACTCATGTTATTGATTGGAACATTGTACAGGTAGAACCAGAAGGGGAAGTTCTGGTGGAACCGGATTGTATCCTCGGGAGGAGGGAAATTACTCTGCGGAACTGCACAATTGGACAGCTGAAGGTGCAATGGAAGCACCTTAGTCCTGAAGAAGCTACCTGGGAACTGGAAAGTAAGATGCGGGAAGCATACCCAAATCTATTCCAGCAGGTGGCTGAGAATGAGGAATAAGTAACATCGAGGACGATGTTACATTTTAAGGGGGTGTGTATGTCACATACCCCAATTTTTGTGAAAATAATGTAATTATTTTATCATATTCCTAAGACATTATGTTAAATTTAATGCTTAGTAGAAATTGACGACTCAACAGAGTCACTAGAAATGGAATGTAATTCTGAATATTTTATTATTAATAAATAAATTTTGGAGACAACAACATGGGTGAGCTGTTAAAAGAGGTTACTGGTCTAACTGGTGGATGGAACTAGGTGGAAAGGAAAAAGACAAGTGGCAGCATCCTCAAACACTTCCTAAGTTGCAGGTGGCAACTTCCCTATATTTTGGGGTCATGATTCCCCAAGAAAGTGGAATCTGAGCAGGTGGCTCAATAATGACAGTTAACCCAACAAAGACCTAGGCAATCTTTTAAATAGTACTCAATGAACTGAGCTGGGGGTTCAACATTGTTCTGAAGGGAGAATACATTCAGGTGAATGCTATTCAGGAGTCCCATTGAGGAAGAGGGAATTTTAGTAAGGAAATTTGTTTGAGTGGGATGCTGCAGTAACTTGGTTCCAGTTTAGCTATTTTGGCTGAGTGAATTGTTTTGTTGCACCTAGTTCCAGCCAGGAAGGTCAGAGCAAGCTCGGGGGTCCTGAGAAGTGCTGTCTGGGCACTCTACAGGAGTTGGTAGGGAGGAACAACCTCCCATTGCTGTTGTTTTCCACAGTTGATACAGGTTCAACTATCTATTCCTGTGGTGTATTAGGTACAAACGAATGTATGTTATATTTATCTTCTATATGTCCTAATAGTATTTAGTTCAGTAAAAATTTAGTAGTTTTGAATTATCAGTAGTAGAATTATGGAGAATTATTGTGTTTCAGTATTTCTTAAATACCCTTATCATCTTACTTTTAAGATATTTCAATGCATGCTATACAACAGTAGTATCGCAAGCAATAGTTTCTTATTGTAATCTGGTTTTAGTCTAGTTTAATTGTAATAATTAAATAGATAGGTAGGATTATGTGTACAGTAATTAATTTCTGAACCATAACTTGCTTAATAATCATAGGAATAGGAGTAAGTATAACCAGTTATACATATATTACAGTATCAATGACATTTCAGGGTTGTTGCAAGAACTTTTGTAGTCACAGTTAGGTTACTTTTGTTAGAGTACAAACCCTAGTTAAAGTATGTCTAGTTTAAAATATGTATCTAAATCAAACTTCAATCTTAGCTAAATTTTATTCAGAATTTACTTATCAAATAAAACCATATACAAAAACTCTAACAGAAGTATATTATACAGGAATTATTGATAAGATAAATAAACTAGTATTGTTATAGGAACCATAGAATAAATAGAACCATAGCTAGCTCAATTATCAAGCTTAAGAATTATGGTATTTTCCTTCCTACAAGACTTTCTTGTACTAACAGAACTCTGTTGACGAGTATAAACATCACCCTATTATCATACCCTAAAAATCCCTATTGCAACAGAATCTTAAAACATAACAATAGATTGAACAGTTAAGTGATTTCACAACCGAGTAGTTTTGAAACCCTATCATTCCAAGTTTTGATAATAAGAATTTAATAGCAAAGAAAACATGTACTAAACGAAAAAGACAGAACAATGTTACAACTCATTATCAAGCTGCGTTAATACTATCAAATCTTCCACTTATTTCCCAAACTACTATTAGGAGGAAATCGTAACTAAAGAACCAACAAATAAATATAATCACTATTGTACCTTTGTATTAACTGTTAATATTTAATATGCTAAGACTGAAAATAGCAGCATTACATTCCATTTCACAATAATAGCATATACAGGATCACTGAAGAAACAACAAGCATAGCATAAACACAAGAGACAGAGATTTATCCTGGGAAACCCTCATGGGGTAGAAAACCCAGTAAAGCTTCCTCAATATAGATGACCAGCAATATACAAAGATGAAACCCTGAGACATGATCTCCTCCTCCACAATAGCAGACCTCTCCTCCACAAGTGAGTTATCCTCAAGTGAGTGTGTGTGTATAATGAGGAACACACCTCCTCTATTTATACACTACTCTGATATGTATTTTACACAAGTACATGTAGGCTCGTATTTAACCATTAGGTTAAATACCCCATTATAACTGACTGGGCCGACCCCCACATGGTGGGTCTAATAACCCTTTGACCCACACAACACATACAGGGCCAACCCCCACTAGGGAAGTCTAATAACCCAAGTTACCACATTCCAACGGAGGAATAAACATCTCCGGATATACAATAAGATCTTCACAGAGGAATGAAACATCTCTGGAATAATAAAGTACAAATATAATATTCTTTGAAGTTACAATATCTCAACACTCCCCCTTAACGAGAAGGATATTATAACAGCATCTGCACGAGCGAGGAGTCATCAACATCATACATGATACATCTATAAATCATTGGAAGCTTTCTTAACATCATCAGTAACTCAACCAGTTACTGGAACATCAACATCTTCAGTACTGAGTCTTTATCTTCTGCAGCACTCGAACAACTATAGCAACATCAACGTCGGGATCCTCACGATCATCAACATCGTCATCTAGACCATCACGATCAGCATCATCGTCATCATACGATCATCAGCATCGTCATCACACGATCATCAGCATCGTCATCGCACGATCATCATTATCATCATCTCATGATCACCAACATCATCATCGCACGATCAGCATCATGATCACATGATCATCAGCACCGTCATCTCATGATCATCAGCATCGTCATCTCATGATCATCAGCATCGTCATCACATGATCATCAGCATCGCATCACACGATCAGCAGCATCGTCATCACACGATCATCAGCATCGTCATCACATGATCAGCAGCATCGTCATCACACGATCATCAGTATCGTCATCTAGATCATCACGATCAACAACATCATCATCTAGATCATCACGATCAACAACATCATCAATACAAGTATAAATATCATTAATACAAGTATCCTCATCAATACAAGTATACACGTCATCAATACAAGTATCCTCATCAATACAAGTATACACATCATCAATACAAGTATCCTCATCAATACAAGTATACACATCAGCAATACAAGTATCCTCATCAATACAAGTATACATATCATCAATACAAGTATCCTCATCAATACAAGTATACATATCATCAATACAAGTATCCTCATCAATACAAGTATACACAATAGCAGCATACCCTGCAACACACAAGATCCAATTACGGGATGATCAATCCCTCTCACTTTAGGACATAGGTCCAAGGATGATACAATCCTGATCTGCTTACAGGATGATCAGTCCCTCTCAGTTTAAGACAACTCTCATGTATGATGCAATCCAGATCAACTTACAGGATGATCAATCCTTATCACTTTAAGACACCTCACCATGTCTAGAGACGAGGCAATCCCAATCTATTTACAGGATGATGAGTCCTTATCACTTTAAGACATCTCACCATGTCTAGGGACGAGGCAATCCCAATCTATTTACAGGATGATCAGTCCTTATCACTTTAAGACATCTCACCATGTCTAGGGACGAGGCAATCCCAATCTATTTACAGGATGATTAGTCCTTATCACTTTAAGACATCTCACCATGCCTAGGGACGAGGCAATCCCAATCTATTTACAGGATGATTAGTCCTTATCACTTTAAGACATCTCACCATGTCTAGGGACGAGGCAATCCCAATCTATTTACAGGATGATTAGTCCTTATCACTTTAAGACATCTCACCATGTCTAGGGACGAGGCAATCCCAATCTATTTACAGGATGATTAGTCCTTATCACTTTAAGACATCTCACCATGTCTAGGGACGAGGCAATCCCAATCTATTTACAGGATGATTAGTCCACTCAATCTCATTTAGGACTATCCTTCCTTTCAGAATTACTGGATTTACTGTCCAAGGATGATTTAATCCACTTAATTTATTTAGGACTATCCTTCCTTTCGGAATTACTGGATTTACTGTCCAAGGATGATTTAATCCACTCAATTCATTTAGGACTATCCTTCCTTTCGGAATTACTGGATTTACTGTCCAAGGATGATTTAATCCACTCAATTCATTTAGGACTATCCTTCCTTTCAGAATTACTGGATTTACTGTCCAAGGATGATTTAATCCACTCAATTCATTTAGGACTATCCTTCCTTTCGGAATTACTGGATTTACTGTCCAAGGATGATTTAATCCACAACCGTACATTTAGGACCACGTCCAAGGATGACTCAATCCTCAACCGTACATTTAGGACCACGTCCAAGGATGACTCAATCCTCAACCGTACATTTAGGACCACGTCCAAGGATGACTCAATCCTCAACCGTACATTTAGGACCACGTCCAAGGATGACTCAATCCTCAACCGTACATTTAGGACCTACGTCCAAGGATGACTTAATCCTCCACCGTACATTTAGGACCTACGTCCAAGGATGACTTAATCCTCAACCGTACATTTAGGACCTACGTCCAAGGATGACTTAATCCTCCACCGTACCTTTAGGACCTACGTCCAAGGATGACTTAATCCTCAACCGTACATTTAGGACCTACGTCCAAGGATGACTTAATCCTCAACCGTACATTTAGGACCTACGTCCAAGGATGACTTAATCCTCAACCGTACATTTAGGACCTACGTCCAAGGATGACTTAATCCTCCACCGTACATTTAGGACCTACGTCCAAGGATGACTTAATCCTCCACCGTACATTTAGGACCTACGTCCAAGGATGACTTAATCCTCAACCGTACATTTAGGACCTAAGTCCAAGGATGACTTAATCCTCAACCATCCACCAAGGACTTCATTCTCGAAGACATACGTCTACGGCTCTCTTTAGGACTGAAGTCCAGGGATGATCCAATCCCCTCAAGTCCACCAAGGACTTCATTCTCGAAGACATACGTCTACGGCTCTCTTTAGGACTGAAGTCCAGGGATGATCCAATCCCCTCAAGTCCACCAAGGACTTCATTCTCGAAGACATACGTCTACGACTCTCTTGAGGATGATGCAATCCTATCATGTCCACCAAGGACTTCATTCTCGAAGACATATGTCTACGGCTCTCTTTAGGACTGAAGTACAGGGATGATCCAATCCCCTCAAGTCCACCAAGGACTTCATTCTCGAAGACATACATCTACGGCTCACTTTAGAACTTGTGTTCAAGGATGATGCAATCCTCACATGTATTCTCATCAATTACTATCGATCCTGGGAACCCATACAGAACCTGATTCACACTTCCTTTTTAATTACACCATTAAGAGAATGGTCTTATCTAGCCACTTGGAGCAAACATCTCATCATGATTCTCTTCCCCTTTCTAAGAGAATATTCTAGCCATGAGCCTTCTATATTTTGTTTGATTTGTAAATCTTCTTGTTTGAACATCCATCACTTGTACGGTGTCCATCATTCTTCATGACTTTCCTACAAATCAAAATTAATTACATGATTAGTATAATCATCAAATCATATTGACATGGTAACCTATTATGCATACAGATATCATTTACATAGTTATGCAACTAATTTGACCAATACTTTGGCACAACACTTTCCCATATCCTGTATGCATATAGTGGCTATCTAGATGCCTTCCATCTCTACCAGAACATACTATCGAGAGTGTGCACAGCTCTCAGCATGTCAGCAAAGAGGTTTCATTCCAGACAAGCAACAATGGAATGTTTTTTCAACTTACCAATCATATGCACATTAGTAGTATACTGTTCAATGCTCTATGAATGTTTACACTCAGCATTATATATTCTAGGAATACAAATATGCATACAACCTATTATAGGCAATATCATTACTATTTCAAATAACAACTCAAATACTTATCTTTTATGTTTGTGTGGTTGCCTCCCGCTTGATCTTCTGTATGTCTTTTGAACTTCTATTCATTCTGTACCACTGTGCATGCTCAAGAGTCATCCTCATGATCTCATACACAAACATACACTCATTAGTATATTCTAAATGCTATCAAAACATTATAGTTCTAAATAATCTTGAAAATGTATAGTCATGATTATAGTTAATAAACATTAGTATTCAAGATTTCAGGGAAGTCTTCTTTTACTCATGCATATCATCAATCAAGATAAAAGACATAATATGCATAATCCCTTGATTACTAACTTTATGAATAAGCATAACCAATCATTCCAAGTATACTTATATAAGGGAACCTAACACAAGGTAAGATTCATGGGAAACATACCTGGATTAGTATACCTACTTGGTTATGTACAACATACCTAAACAATCTCTTCAATGATTTAGAGATCCTAAGCTATAACCTGCATGTCTCATAGGTTAAGCATAATATAACAAAGTCATACATACCTCGTAAGTAGAACAAAGATTATGGATGAGTCTTTGTCTTCATGTTTCATGGTCATGGAACCTGATTTGTCTTTTGTGATGTACCTGTATCTTGCTAGCAGACAACATCAACCTCACACAACATCATAATGCATTAGTACAATCATATAGCCCTAATCAATGAATGTCTTTGATCATTCACATGCATTCATACTGTTACTAGGGTGATAATACATTTCTAACATTAATAAAGATTGTACTAATAAATAATATGAAGACAAACACATCATGAACTTAATCAAGAATTAGATTTCAAGACATACCTGAGCCTTCTTAAGTCATACCTGTCGAGACTTCTTGTAGTCTTCTTATGTAAGGCCTTAGCCTCAACTCCCCCTGAAACTTGATCTAGAGCTTGATTAGGGTTTGCTAGAGAAACCCTAAAAATTTAATCTTTGACTTTCACACTTCTGAATGGATGAAAGAATATGTCTTGCCGAGCTGATCAAACTAGCATACTTAAATTTTGGAAATTCCAAAATTTGACCCCTCAAAATTGCCTTTGAAACTTCTGGATCTTCTGGACAGGATCCCGAACTAGGGTTTGATGAAGCCCACCCTTCTGCTCAAACAAAAGGTTCGATCCAAGGCTCTAAACTCTTATTTTTCTGAGGAGCTTCCAGCCGTGGTTACAGACTTCAAAAATTCCAACTTTTGCTGAAGCCCTAATTTTCCATCTTTCCGATCAAAATCCCGAACTGGGGTTTGATCAAGCCCGGTCTTCTACCCAACCAAAAAATTCGATCTTGGTCTCTAAATTTCGATTTTCCTGAGTATCATTCAGCCGTGGACTCCGATTCCAAAAATTCTAACTTTCTCCGAAACCCTAAATTCCGGAAGCCATGAATAAAGGTGCTCCAAAAATAATTATGTTTTGACAGAAATATGCACCTGATTGTTTCTGCTATAACTCTGAAATTTTTGCTCCACAGGGTCTAAAATCTTTTTTCTACAGTAGCCTGACCTGTCATCTTTCCATCCTGACAGGTCTGACCTCAATTGGGTTTTCTGAGAGAGAGTTATTCCAAGTGTCGCAACGTGACCTGTTTATGGGATAAAACAGGAGATCGTACTTGTACGGCGTGCCACGTGTCACTGGTTCATCTTCGGCCTCTGAAAAAATTTTCTGAGATAGTACAGTCTGTGTAATACCTGTCACTTTTTACGAAATTGTATTTGGAGCTTCCTAGCCCAAGTTATGACCTTTTTTCCAAGTTCACCTGATTTTGACTGAGATCTGGAAGAGGCAGAAACCCTAACTTGTACTGATCATAACTCACAAAGTACAACGAATCTGAGGGTGCCCTTTGGACACAAGGTACCTGGGGATGTTATCTTCGACCTGTAAACTTTTCAGACCCTGCAACTTCACACAAATGGATTTATAGCAAAATTTCCACGATGACTGGTTTTTGCTATGTAAAACCCTAACCTTCAAATTGTCATAAGTAAAGCAAGTGTCGTAAGTGCCATACCTTGTCTTCCTTCAGGTTAGCTCTGATACCATGTTAATATTTAATATTATAAGACTGAAAATAGCAGCATTACATTCCATTTCACAATAATAGCATATACAGGATCACTGAAGAAACAACAAGCATAGCATAAACACAAGAGACAGAGATTTATCCTGGGAAACCCTCATGGGGTAGAAAACCCAGTAAAGCTTCCTCAATATAGATGACCAGAAATATACAAAGATGAAACCCTGAGACATGATCTCCTCCTCCACAATAGCAGACCTCTCCTCCACAAGTGAGTTATCCTCAAGTGAGTGTGTGTGTATAATGAGGAACACACCTCCTCTATTTATACACTACTCTGATATGTATTTTACACAAGTACATGTAGGCTCGTATTTAACCATTAGGTTAAATACCCCATTATAACTGACTGGGCCGACCCCCACATGGTGGGTCTAATAACCCTTTGACCCACACAACACATACAGGGCCAACCCCCACTAGGGAAGTCTAATAACCCAAGTTACCACATTCCAACGGAGGAATAAACATCTCCGGATATACAATAAGATCTTCACGGAGGAATGAAACATCTCTGGAATAATAAAGTACAAATATAATATTCTTTGAAGTTACAATATCTCAACATTAACCCTATTCTGACCAGACGTTACAGGGTTTAAACTTTGAACAGTATTACAATGACTCAACCACTGCCCTAGCCAAATTTCAGTGTAGATAATTTTAAAACATGAAGTCGAAAATATTTGCCACACACAATCAACTCGAAACCTACAGGAGGCATTTAGACGTAGCTCCCAACATTTAATTTCATACAACAATTTTCACTTACGGTCGTAAGCCTCTTTTTTGATAGCAACATTCTATATAAACTCTGAACTTGAAATACACCCATACACCGACTCCATCTTACAGAATGGCTGAACAAGTCATTTCTTTTATAAGATAAAAATTATATAGGAAAAACACAGGAGCAAAACCTTGCTACTACAGTATTCAATCCACAGCCGAGTTCACAAACCTATGATACAAGCTGTTTTCTCTTAAAACTAAAAGATTTACGTAATACTGTACCTAGCATCATCATTTTAAAAGAAAACGCAGACAAAGAACAAGCCTTTCATACAAGACACAAGTAATATTAAGGTAAATTCCAAAACCCTGGGTAATAAAAACCCCAAAGCAAAATACAGATACAGTATTAGACCTGGAGGCCGTAACCTCGTCAACCTGAGCAGGCTCATAGCCTTTCTTTACACTTTGTTAAAACCATAAACACCTCTAGCAAGGAGATTAAATTACAAACGACTGAAGCCATGCTTCTAAAACCAAAACCCTATAGTGCAAACAACCCACAAGGAGGATTTTTCCATGGTAAGAACCAGGCTTACCCAGAACATGCTACGGCTGGAGTTCATGCCACTCGTGACGTATGAGGAATCAGGTCCTTCAAGATAGAGATGCATATGTTAGAAACTCGATTTTTTTTTTAAAACAATGCTTGTAACTGCAAACACAGAAGAGAATACAGTAACTTACCAGGGTGAAGGAGGCCGCCATTTCCTGTAACTATCTTGCTAACCACGAACAAATGATGTGTAAAAACCCCATCCTTCCCACCGAGTAACTAATCTAGCAAATGTAATGGTTTTTTTTCCCTGAATAGAAGTCTTAAGAAAATCACACCAAGAGTTAGGAATACAAGATGACAGGGTTTCTACGGTTGACAAAATACAAACCCTAGACTCTTGACCTGTTAGAGTTGCCAAGCAACGAATACCAATGACGTTTAGACGAAACTATGGACAAGACGAAGGTTGAGGTAGCATGTAAACTGTTAACATGCTGTCACAATGGCAACAGACCAGTAAATGAACTCAAGAGGTAAACCCTAGGCATAATAACACTATCAAATCTGCTCACAATAAATCTCAAAGATTTTTCCAAACGATAAGCAAAGGAAAATGTAAATACTTGGAAGCCGAAATAACAGCACCATAACAAAGACTCAGACCTGGAGAGGTTGCAGACAGACCCGAGCCCGAAGGCGGAGGATAATGAGGAGGTAGGGTTAGTTCTCAGGTTTTATATCGCCAAGCACTTGGCTATTATTCATCCACGTACCAGTTCAAATATTTCCCTGTAGAGGGTCGATACTCCATAGTTCAACGATGAACTTGCCAATTATTGCAATCAATTAAAAATCATAGCAGGGATGCCCATTATGGTACCGATCCATAGTTTATTCTTGTCAATGATTTCGTGTTAACATAGTTTAATCTTGTCAATGATTTCGTGTTAACACATGCTTAGATTTACGTGTTGGAGAACAATCATACTCGGTCCTATAATTATTACAATTATGATAATTATAGCAATGTTCCAGATCTCGATGGAGTATTAACATTTTGTTAAACAAAAACTCATAATAGGTGTACATAAATTATAGTGTATGATTTTCCTATTGATAGTTCACTTGTCAACATATGATATTCAAAACCTTGGAATGAAGTCTTAATTATCTTGTTTTGTAATCAATACAAACTTCCTTGACAATAGATTTTGAGATTTAGATGTGGAGTATGTTCTCAAACATAGGGCATATATTACTTCCACCAAGGAGGTAGTATTCAAGTGATTTACAGGCTAATTACAAAACCTATTTCCAATTTGTTATCCTAGACTAATGTGAAAGTACCAGAGGTATTATATCTCTTTCAATTTTTCTTCTAAGTTGTCGTAGAGCTGTAGGACTTAAAGAAATGATAAATTCTTATGGAGATAGAATTGTACAACAGAGTTATTACTTGCCATTTCTTCCTCATGGAACTATATCTACATAAAATTTAGTTATGCAAATCATAATATTGTCTTAAGGAAACAGGAATTTTGCTATCCTTACTACACAATGATTTCAATCATTTATGAAAATTAAAGACTAAACTCATACATGTTTATTGGGTTTTTTTCAAAGTATCATTTATGGAAACATGAAGTAGATACCAGACAAGAAAAAACTGTAAAATTTATAATAGAAAAACGTACTGACAGGTAAACCCTACAATTGCAGAAGGTGAGAAAAATATAATTATAGTAATCATTTTAACTTCAAATTCTTGCCGTTAAAACTATAAACCCAAACATATTTAGAAGTTGAACTTGTCATAATACAGGAAGGATTTCTACCTTAAAGATGGCTTGATGAAAACAAACAGGTTAGCATGTTACACGTTTCATGGAATGATTAGGTACTGCTATTTTGATATTTAATACTTGAAAGATTTAAAGGTAGCGACTGCTATTACTTGTATATCTGCAAGAGATAGAAAATCGATTGGGTTAGCTTGTAAGCTAAGTAAGCCCAGTTCGACATACAAACTCCCCCTTGTAGTTACAAAACAATAAAACCATCAGTAACAGAAAAGAGAAACTCTAACAACTTTAAATATAACAAAAGATCGTTTAGACACATTTACGACCATGTAAACTAAACAACAGATATATGACTGCATTTAATAACATTTATTGCTATCTTAAAAATTTTAAATTTTTTGGAAAATTTTGGCTAGTGACAGTATCTCCAACTACTCAACCTCGCATGACCTCGTGCTTAACTCTGGTGTGAGTGGAGCTTCCTGGTTCACCTTCTAGAGGTGGATTTACCTAACGAATAGCCACTACGGTTTGAGTTTGACTACTTTGCATAGTTAATGACAACCTAATCCAAAGCACTAACCTAAGCTAGTTGATGTAAGAACCTAAAAAGAAAAAATTACTACTTGATTTTAGATTTTAGATTATTTTTAAGGTTGTATTTACTCAAAGGTTAGTGTATGTGTGCATGGTAAATGTGTAATGAAATATAAAAATACTTCTACTTATTTTATTTTTCCGCTTTTATCTTTCTAAAGAAAAGTACTGATGAAATAAACCTAAATGAAATCAAATTTTTCTTTTTAAAAAATAAAGGCATTCAACTACTACTATTTCTGAAAAGAAAATTAATGCAATTGTAAGGAAGAAATGCTTTCTCTTTTTGAATTTTTCTTTTAAACGAGAAAATAAAAAACTAACTACGGACAAGTAAAACAAACATCAAATACTTAAGTGTATACAAAACTGTACCTAATAGTAAAAGAACATAAAACTAACCCTAATAGAATTCTGAAGACAACAAGATCAACTAGCTAACTCAAACATGGAATGGAAATAACTAACTTGGTAAAAAACACTTTGAAACCGAAAGACAAGAAAAAGAAACCAAGGAAACTTCTTCAAGATATCGAACCACTCTCAGTTAGACAAACAATCAACAAATATCACTCAAAATGTCCACAAACCAACTACTCAAACTTGAAAGACCCAAGTACAACCCCAAGGAGTCTAAAGATAAAAAATGATCCAAAGTAAGAGCAAAGACCTAACTACATAATGCAAACAGGTTGAAATGGTTCCTAAAAGAGCAATAGAATTAAAAAATAATCAAAGAAGAAGCTAAGAAATTCAACCCTGAGAGGAAAATTGAACCGTACAGGGGCACCCACAACTGTAAATACAACAACTAGTGGTTCACTCGCAGGTGTAACACAAACAACCCACGGGTAACAGAGAAAATTCACGCCGACTGTATGTATCAGCAAGTCTCGGGTCTGCTTCAAAAATTAAAAAAAAAACTCAAAGAAGATAAAATCTAAGTCTAAAGAAAGGGTATGTACCCTCTGCAAACCCTTCCAGAAACTCTTAAACTAACTCAAACTAAAGAAATTCTATAGAAAGTACCCCTAGAGAAACAAAGGACTCCCTAGTGGAGTTTCCAGTTCTATTGTTCAAAAATTATTCCTATGACTAGGAATATACTGAGGCCACCAATGTACTATCTAAGACTTACAAAATCTAAGGAAATTGTCAAGCATACCACAAGATATTTCTTAATGAAAAGAACTAGGGTAAATAAGTTAAGCAAAGAGTACCTTGAAGACTAGAAGGATGATCCAAGCTTGAAACCCTCAGTTCTTGATTTGCAATCTTGAGTAAAGAACCTGAAAAACAGAGATACTATCAAAAAAATTGTCTAAATAAACATGCATAATCAAATATGAAACTCATACATAAGCATATCATGGAATATTCACTAGATCCAACTCACGCATTAGACACACTTGTTTATGGGAAAGAAACTGTTAAATTTTGAGCATTAATTCACAATACTCTAGGATGTTCACTGAGAGAATAACATATACAGTATATCAATGCATAACAATCACAATAAGCATGAGAAGCATCACAAGAATCAAAAGCATGAGAGACAAGAGACACAGAGTTTCTGTGGGGAAAACCCTAAGGTGAAAAAGTCCACAACTTCCTCAGAGATAGAGAGAGCAATGTGTTGATGTATATGTAACTTTGGAATGTATTTCATCTATGTATTTCATATATATCTATTGTACCCTTATAAGAGATGTGTTATTCCTCTATAAGGAAGTGTCGTCATGTGGATTGACAAGTGTCACAAGTGTGTGTACTTGCCGATGGGTTATTAGACCACCATGTGTGGGGTCGGCCTTGAAATGTATATTATATTATGGATGTATCTAGATAGACAAGTCGGCCCCATAGTGTAACTGGGAAAACAGGTTAAGTATAAATAGAGATCTGTAGATCTCTATTTGGATCATTTGGAAAGTCACACTTCTCTCACTCAGAAACTGGCGCACTAGTGAGGAGGAGGATCATCTGCTCTAGGAGAATATATCAAGTGTATTTTGGTTGTACTTTGGTTGAGCCATTGCTCTCTCTATCTACGAGGAAGTTGTGGGGTTTTTCACCTTGGGGTTTTCCCCACGGAAACTCTGTGTCTCTTGTCTCTCATGCTTTTGATTCTTGTGATGCTTCTCATGCTTATTGTGATTGTTATGCATTGATATACTGTATATGTTATTCTCTCAGTGAACATCCTAGAGTATTGTGAATTAATGCTCAAAATTTAACATGGTATCAGAGCTAACCTGAGAAGAAGACATTTTGTAGTGACGGAAACTTGAGTTTCTTGTTTATTGGGTTTCTAACTACCATTTTTGGAAAATAAGTATAGTCGATTGACTCTACTAATCAAGGCGAATCTATCTGTCCAATTAGAATTGAATTCTAAGCATTTTTAGATTTGGCCCTAAAAATTAGGGTTTCCACAAAAATAGGAATTTCTGAAATCTGAAGACATAGATGGAAGCGCCTTGAAACAATCGAAGTTTAGAGCTTTGGATCGCGATTTTTGGCTGGGTAGATCTCCGGGAAACTCAAACCCTAATTCAGGGCTCTCCCTAGTGAACCCGAGAGGACAAAAAGGCAAATCTGAAGGGTAAAGCTTTGCTGATCTCAAATTCTGAATACACCAGGCTAATCAACTCACCAAGGCGCATCTTTCTATCCTTTCAAAAAGTTGAAATTCACATTTTGAATTTTTAGGGTTTTTTCGACAAACCCTAATCTGGGACCAGATCCAGTTTTCAGCATTTCAAGTGGTAAGACCTAAATCTTTTCTATTTCCATTTGAAGTAATCTTTAAGATGTCTCACCACACCAAGCTTGAGGATAAGCTTGAAGGGGTTGATAACTTACGAGCTTGGAAGTATAGGATTGGGTTAATCCTGGAAGAGAATGAGTTGGACTCATATATAAAAGAAGACATCCCTATCCCAGAGGATGAAAAGGCTACGGTATTGCATAAGAAGAACTTGGTCAAGGCAAAGAGAATCATTGTTGATTCTATCAAAGACCATCTCATACCCCATGTGTCTTCTCTAAAGATACCCAAGGCTATGTTTGACTCTTTGACCAAGCTATTTGAAGGAAAGAACATAAATCGGAAAATGACCCTGTGGAATCAATTGAAAGGGGTCAAGATGTCGAATGGAGAAACCATTCAATCCTATTTCTCCAAGGTCTCTCAGATCAAGGAACAACTTGAAGCTATAGATGAAATGGTTGAGAATGGTGAAATTGTTATGACTACTTTGAATGGCCTACCTAGGTCATGGGACTCTTTTATCCAGGGGATCTGTGCCAGAAAGAAGTTAATCTCCTTCAGCATATTATGGGAGGAATGTTCTCAAGAAGAATCAAGGCTTGTGGCAAGAGAAGAGAAGATGGGAAATGAAGATCAAGCTCTCACAGCTCACACTAAGAAGGGCAAGTTCAAGAGGGAGCCATCCCATCACAAGAAGAAATCTTCTCATCATTTTCACAAAGATAAGAAATATCTAAGGTGTTTCACTTGTAATGAGAAGGGTCACTTTGCTTCAGAATGTCCCAAGAACAAAAGGGACAACCACAACAACAACAAATCCAACAAGAAGAAGAAGGGTAGCAAAACAAGGTACCATGCTCATGCTGCTGAAGATGATGAACATCCAAAGAAGAAGGCTAGGGCAGAAAGTGATGATAGTAATGATGACTGATCAAGTGAAGAAGAGTATGTTATAATCTCTGCTCTCATAGGTACTATCTCCCATGGTTGTAATGATTGGTTAATTGATAGTGGGGCTTCCAAACACATGACTAGGTTTAAAGAATCCTTTGTAAATCTGTCTGAACATGAATCACCCCATAAAGTGAAACTTGCGGATGATTATCAATATCCCATCAAAGGAAGTGGTGAAGCCTCCTACAACCTAGATTCTGGAAAATCTTTGAAGATGAAGGAAGTCCTTTATGTACCTAGGATCAAGAAGAACTTACTCTCCATCTCTGCATTAGATGCAAAAGGAATGAGGGTTGCATTTGTGGATGGCTAATTCCTAATGTGGCCAAAGGGAAAGACCATAGATGATGCAGTTGTGATTGGAGAGCAAGAGGGAGGTTTTAATAAATTAACAGGACAACCTAAACATGCCATGGTGCATGAATCCATGGAGCCAAGTGAAGTTTGGCATAGAAGACTTGCTCATGTGCACTATAGGGCACTTCCAATTGCAAGCAAGGCTATAGAGGGTCTTCCTGAAATCAAGACCAAACATGAAGGTGTTTGCAAAGGATGTGCAAAAGGTAAGAATATTAAGAAGGCTTTCCCAAGCAATGAAATCAAGGCAAAAGATATCCTGCAAATCATCCACTCAGATGTATGTGGTCCTATGTCATCCAGTTCTCTAAGTGGGTATGTTTACTATATCTCATTTATTGATGACTTGTCCAGGAATACTTGGGTATACTTCTTGAAAAACAAAGATGAGGTGTTTGATAAGTTCAAGGAATTCAAAACCTTGATGGAGAATCAAACAGACAAAAAGATCAAAACATTCAGATCCGACAATGGTGGAGAATTCAACTCACATGACTTCAAGAAGATTTGTAGTGATTCAGGGATTAAGAGGGAGTTGAATGATCCTTATAATCATCAACAGAATGGAGTTGCAGAAAGGAAGAACAAAACAATCATGGAAGCAGCAAGGGCAATGCTGCACGGCCAGGATCTACCTATGCATCTATGGGCAGAAGCAGCTAGAACAGCTGTATATGTACAGAACAGAACACCCCACAAGATATTGGACAACAAGACACCAGAAGAGGTATTTTCTGGTAAGAAACCTAAAGTCAGCCATCTCAGAATATTTGGTTGTCCAGTATACACTCATGTCCCAAAGGAAAAGAGGACCAAACTAGCTCCTTCAGGAAAGAAGGGTATCTTTGTGGGTTACAGTGAAAGCTCGAAGGCTTACAGAATATACTTTCCAGGCTTCAAGAAGATTGATGTCAGCAGGGATGTAACATTTGATGAAAACTCAGCATTCATCAAATCAAGGAAGGAACCTATCGAAGTTTATGAAGAACCTAAGCAAACTAGATTTCAAGACACTACCATGACTGAAGCAATTCCAAAAGTTGTTCGTGAGTTTGAAGATCCATAAGAACCTGTAGATCCACCACGTGAGGATAACTCTCACAAGAGGAAACCTGCATGGGCTAGAGAGCTCATTCAAGATGCAGAAAAATTTGGCATTCCAGAAGAACACAGAGCAAAGAAGAGAACCAGATTGCATACCAGCTATGTTGCTTAAGAAGAGAACCTGATCACATACCAGCTATGTTGCTTTACTCTGTGACATTATTAACAAAGAACCTTCCAGTTATGAAGAAGCAACAAAAAAGAAAGAATGGAAGGATGCCATGGTTGAGGAATACCAATCAATAATGAATAATGATGTTTGGGATGTTGTCCCAAGACCTAAAGAGAAGTCTGTTGTGACTTCCAAATGGATCTACAAAATCAAACATGCTGCAGATGGCAGTGTAGAGAAATACAAGGCAAGATTCATAGCTTGTGGCTTCTCTTAGAAAGAGGGAATAGATTATGAAGAAAATTTTTCACCTGTATCCAGGTATACTTCCATCAGAACAGTACTTTCCCTGGCTGCAGCAATGAAATGGAAAATACACCAGATGGATGTCAAGACTGCTTTCTTGAATGGTGTAGTTGAAGAGGAAGTATATGTGGAGCAGCCACTCGGTTTTGAAATACATGGCAGGGAGTCATATGTGTGCAGATTGAAGAAAGCCTTGTATGGCTTGAAGCAAGCTCCCAGAACTTGGTATGGTAGGATGGACAGTTTCCTATCTAGCTTGGGCTTTACCAAGAGTAAAGCAAATTCCAACCTTTACTACAAGGTTGAGGAAGAGAATCCTGTGATTCTACTTCTGTACGTGGATGACTTACTTGTAATAGGAGATAACATATTGATTCCAGATAATAAGAGGAAGCTTGCTGCTGAGTTCGATATGAAAGATTTGGGAACGATGCATTATTTCCTAGGTATGGAGGTGTGGCAGAATTCAAGTGGGATCTTCCTTGGCCAAGGGAAGTACACAGTAGATATTCTGAAGAGATTTGGGATGATGGATTGCAAGGCCATTGCCACACCCATGGCATCGAATCTAAAGCTTCTATGTGATGCTTCATTTGAGCTGGTTGATGTCTCTATGTATCGTCAGATGATTGGGTCCTTGATGTACCTGACGAACACGAGACCAAATATTTGTTTTGCAGTGAACACATTGAGCCAGTTCCTGACGGATCTGAGGAGTGTTCAACTGGTTGCTGTAAATCATGTTTTGAGGTACCTGAAGGGTACAGTGGATTATGGGCTCAAGTATGAAGCGAATCAAAAGTTTAACCTACAGGGTTATGTTGATTCAGATTGGGCTGGCAGTGCTGAAGATAGGAAGAGCACATCTGGGTGTTGCTTGAGTATGGGATCAGGTGTGATCTCTTGGTTCAGCAGGAAGCAGTCCTGCGTAGCACTGAGTACAGCTGAGGCAGAGTATGTTGCAGCCTGTTCAGCTAGTTGTGAGGAAGTATGGCTACGGAAGCTACTGTCTGAGTTATTTGATCTCCCATTAGATGCTACTGGTATATTCTGCGATAATCAGAGCTATGTGAAGCTGTCTGAGAACCCAGTTTTTCATGAAAGGTCGAAACACATAGAGATCAAATATCACTATATCAGGGATATGGTGCAGAGAGGAGCTGTGAAGCTCTTGTATGTTGCGATGGACGAGCAGATTGCAGATGTGCTGACGAAGCCACTAGCAAGGGTGAAGTTCTAGTACTTCAGGGAGAGGCTTGGTGTTCTTCATATCGACGACACTTCAAGGAAGAAATGATGGACACATTTGATGAATCCATTCCAAGCATGTTGGAAGGAGGATCCTTCACATGGATGTGGATGTAAGCGCTGGATGATGAGTATCAGGATGATGCTCTAGTTACTACTCTGAATATGTATCATATTGGATGTTGGATATGATCAGTTGGATCATTTATATTTGTATGTATGTACGTATCATGTTGATCCTGGATATGATCAGGTAGATCATGTATGTTGATATGTATCATATATTTGTATTTGTATCAGGTGGATACACTGTATGATCAGGTGAATCATGTATGATGATATGTATCAGGTAGATACTTGGTGTGCATCAGGTGGATCATGTATGATGATATGTATCAGGTAGATACTTGGTGTGCATCAGGTGGATGCATTGTATGATCAGGTAGATCGTGTATGTTGATATGTATCATATATTTGTATTTGTATTAGGTGGATCATGTATGATGATATGTATCAGGTAGATACTTGGTGTGCATTAGGTGGATGCATTGTATGATCAGGTTGATCATGATGATGAGCTTCAGGATGTTGCTCCAGATGATATGTACCAGGATGGTACAAGTGATGATGATCAGTATGATCATGGGAATCAGGATGATGCCTTGTGCAATGATGATCCGTTGGATCATGAGTATCAGGTTGATACTTGGAGGCCAGAGATGATATGTGGCAGGTTGTGCAAATAGCATGTAATCAATCCTAGGAGATATTTTTGGTCGTACTACGACACATAAATGTTCCTGGGGTACTCTTTTCGGTATTGCTATGTAGTATATAATCAGTCCTCAGATATCCGATAGGTTGAGCTGTGTGCTCATAATCAGTCTTGGGATGAGGTATTACTACAGAGACATGTAATCAGTCCTGGAGATCCGAGAGGTTGAGCTGTGTGCTCGTAATTAGTCCTGGGATGCTCTTTAGAGATCTTGCCGGTCATGCTGCGGCACATAAATGTTCCTGGGATGCTCTTTAAAGGTTTTGTCTATCCACATGTAATCAGTCCTGGAGATCCGAGAGGTTGAGCTGTATGCTCGTAATAAGTCCTAGGATGCTCTTTAGAGATCTTACCGGTCGTGCTGCGGCACATAAATGTTCCTGGGATGCTATTTAAAGGTATTTTGGAGGAGATGCATGTAATCAATCCTGGGAGATCTTGCCGGTCGTGCTTAGGCACATAAATGTTCCTGGGATACTCTTTCCGGTATTGCATCCGCACATAAAATTAGTCCTGAGAGGCCACTTCTATCAGACCGTTCGCACAGATGATGAAGACCTGCAGGTGGTGGGCCTACATCTAGTATGAAAAAGGACTGGCTCTATAGAACTTCCTATGACGAGTAGAGTCAGACATTGGTTGAGATAGCAACAGCAGTGATGATGATGATGACGACGCATCGATGACGATGATCCCGAGAAGAAGACTTGTCTAGCAGAACTGTGTCAAGAAATACCTTCCTAGTTAATAGGGAGTGTTGATGTATATGTAACTTCGGAATGTATTTCATCTATGTATTTCATATATATTTATTGTACCCTTATAAGAGATGTGTTATTCCTCTATAAGGAAGTGTTGTCATGTGGATTGACAACTGTCGCAAGTGTGTGTACTTGCCGATGGGTTATTAGACCACCATGTGTGGGGTCGGCCCTGAAATGTATATTATATTATGGATGTATCTAGATAGACAAGTCGGCCCCATAGTGTAATTGGGAAAACAGGTTAAGTATAAATAGAGATCAAGAGATCTCTATTTGGATCATTCAGAAAGTCACACTTCTCTCACTCAGAAAGTGGTGCACTAGTGAGGAGGAGGATCATCTGCTCTAGGAGACTATCTCAAGTGTATTTTGGTTGTACTTTGGTTGAGCCATTGCTCTCTCTATCTCTGAGGAAGTTGTGGGGTTTTTCACCTTAGGGTTTTCCCCATGAAAACTCGGTGTCTCTTGTCTCTCATGCTTTTGATTCTTGTGATTCTTGTCATGCTTATTGTGATTGTTATGCATTGATATACTGTACATGTTATTCTCTCAGTGAATATCCTAGAGTATTGTGAATTAATGCTCAAAATTTAACACAATGGCTCAACCAAAGTACAACCAAAATACACTTGAGATAGTCTCCTAGTAGCAGATGATCCTCCTCCTCACTAGTGCGCCACTTTCTGAGTGAGAGAAGTGTGATATTCTGAGTGATGAAAATAGAGATCTCCTGATCTCTATTTATACTAGCCTGTTTTCCCAGTTACACTATGGGGCCGACTTGTCTATCTAGATACATCCACAATATAATATATATTTCAGGGTCGACCCCACACATGGTGGTCTAATAACCCATTGGCAAGTACACACACTTGCGACACTTGTCAATCCACATGACAACACTTCCTTATAGAGGAATAACACATCTCTTATAAGGGTACAATAAATATATATGAAATACATAGATGAAATACATTCCGAATTTACATATACATTAACACTCCCTCTTAACTAGGAAGGTATTTCTCGACACAGTTCTACTAGACGAGTCTTCTTCTTGGGATCATCGTCATCGATGCATCATCATCATCATCGTCATTGCTGCTGCTATCTCAACCAATCTCTGACTCTACTCATCATAGGAAGTTCTACAGAGCCAGTCCTTTTTCATACTGGATGTAGGCCCACCACCTGCAGGTCTTCATCATCACTGGCCATACTATGGAATCCTCAGGACTTATTACCTACGTTACAAAACCTAGCTGTAGCATCCCAGGCTATTACGAGCACTCAGCTCTACCTTTCGGATCTCCCAGGAGTACATTACATGTGACCCATCACAAAACCTGGCTGAAGCATCCCAGGCTGTTATGAGCACACAGCTCTACCTGTCAGATCTCCCAGGAGCACATTACATGTGATCTCACCACAAAACCTGGCTGAAGCATCTGAGGCCTTTTTCATCTTGTCTAGATCTCCCAGGAGCAAATTACATGTGGTCCACCACAAAACCTGGCTGAAGCATTTGAGGCCTTTTTCATCCTGTCCAGATCCCCTAGGAGCAAATTACATGTGGTCATGGCAAAACCTGGCCGAAGGATTTGAGGCCTTTTTCATCCTGTCCATATCTCTCAGGAGCAAATTACATGCCATAGGACAAAACCTCGCAAGAGCATCTCAGGATGTTATGGGTACACAACTCCGACCTGAAATGTCCCAGGGCACAAATTACATGTCCTCCCAGAGCAATGTCTCGAAAGAGCATCCCAGGCTGTTATGGGTACACAACTCCGACCTATAGGATCTCCCAGACATGCTCATCTACACAACCTGATCCATGGCCACAAATTATCATCCTGATACTCACCATACATCATCCTAATGTACACATGATCATCCTAATCATCATCACTGCATCGTCCTAATGCATGTCATCTGGAGAAACTCATCATCCACGATCATCCTGATCATACCATGCATCTACCTGATGCATACCAAGTATCTACCAGATACATATCATCATACACAGTGTATTCACCTGATACATAGATACATGATCCACACAATGTATCCATCAACATACATGATCTACTTGACCATACCTGATACATATCAACATACATGATCTACTTGATCATACAATGTATCCACCTGATACATATATAGATACATGGTCAAAGCATCCAACATGATGCATATACAAAATACATACAAATGATCCAACCGATCATATCCAACATCCAACATGATGTATACATACATATAAATGATCCAACTGATCATATCCAACATCCAACATGATGCATACATACATATAAATGATCCAACTGATCATATCCAGCATCCAACATGATGCATACATACATATACATATAAATGATCCAACTGATCATACAAAGAAGAAACTAGAGCATCATCCTGATGCTCATCAAACAGCGCTTACATCCACAAGCATGTGAAGGATCCTCCTTCCAACATGCTTGGAATGGCTTCGGCAAATGTGTCCATCACTTCTTCCTCGAAGTGTCATCAATCTGAAGAATGCCAAGCCTCTCCCTGAAGTACTCAAACTTCACCCTAGCTAGTGGCTTCTTCAGCACATCTACAATCTGCTCATCCATCGCAACGTACAGGAGCTTCACAGCTCCTCTCTGCACCATATCCCCGATATAGTGATATTTGATCTCTATGTGTTTCGACCTGTCATGAAACACTGGGTTCTCAGTGTTAACACCCAAAAAGTGTTCACTACCTCATCTACCACATTATATGACTCATTTGTCCATTTTCCTACCATATTTCCCTTAAAATCCCAAAAAATCCCATTAAAAAGCCTCCAAAAGGCCTAAAATGCCTCCAAAAGGCCACAAAACCATCAAAATAGCCTAAAAAAGGCTAAAAACCCCCTTTTTCCTCCAAAAATAGCAAAAATCCCCTAAAAAGGGAATAAAAAATATAAAATAATGAGGAAAAGGAGGAAAAAACCCTATACAGCTGCACAAAACCATGTGTTTCCCAAAACCATGGGTCAGCACTCCACCACCAAAAAACTATAAATAGGTGATGGAGATCCCTTATTCCATATCCACAATCACAAGCACCCTTACTCTGCCAAAATCTCTCTCGAAACCCTGGTTCATCATTGAACTACTTTCACCTTGAGAGCCACTTTTGGCCCATTCCCACCATTGGAGAAGGAGAAGGAGCATATTGAAGCTTGGAGCATCCTCTCGGACATTGCAAAGGGCTTCATCAAACCTTCACATTGAAGGTAATATCAATACAAAAAGCCATTATTTAAATTTGTTGTTTATGTTTTATGCATGTTTTAGAAGTAATTTAATTTCTGTTTTAGCTTAATTATTTACATTTACTGAACTGCTACTAAGGAGTCCATTCTCCTTAGTAGGTGCTCATTTGCACAAGCTAGGGGTAAAACCCTAGCTACAGTTTTGGCGACTCCCCTAGATTTTGAATTTCTGGTTTCGTTTATAATTTTTTCTTTTCGGCTGTCCCTTTCGGCCGCCGCACACCGCATTTTTTACCTCTGCAGTCGCGTCCCGACCGCGTCTTTTAGGCCTTTACCTGCGAACCGACCGCGGCTCTCAGACGGTTTCCGACGCCCTGCCGGTGGATTCAAGTCTGTTACCTGCGATCCGGCCGCGGCTAATCCGCCTGTTTGCTGCGATCTGACTGCGCCTGTCGGCCATTTTCCCGCGTCCCGACTGCGGCTCTTTGCCTCTTTCGGGCGTCCCGACTGCGTCTGTTAGCCCTTTTGCCGCGACCCGACTGCGTCTTTTTCCCTATTTTCTGCGTTCTGACCGCCACTATTTCCCTCAAACCCGCGGTCTGCCTGTTCTGTTTCGCCACAGACCCGCGGTCTGATTTCTGCATTTTTCCTGTTTTGAGCCCAGCCCCTTTTGCTGCAATATTTTCTGCATCTGAACAGCCCCCTGTCCTACCTGCAGCTCACTTCCTTACAGCCTTTCTGCAACATAATTTCTGTTCCCTTTACAGAATCTTTTTAAAATTTCAGTATTTTTAATTCAGAAAATTTTGCAAGTTAAAGTTTCAATTCCAGCATTATTGATAGTTAGAAGTTGCCCCCCTTGTGGCACTTCTATTTTGGGTTCATAACCTCACGAGCACACACTCTGTCACATCAATCAAGTGAGCCTTAAAAAGTACCTAATTGAACCAACATTCTAACCCCACTTGGGGAACACAAAAGAATCATTGTAGTTAGGTAGGATCGGGGGGATAGGCTTCCAATAACACCCCTCGGTTATTTCACTTGAGACATAGTTGTTGTCCAAATAGGGAACCAAAATCCCCTAGTACTTTTTGGCATGGTCATGACCAGTTTATCAGAGGGCCTCTCCCTTAGGAGGGTTGAAGTCGGGAGACTGGTTCCGGAGGCCTGAGTGGAATACCGCACTCCATTCAGTAACCGAAGGGCTACCTTTCACGGTTCGCGGGATATCCCTGTATAGGGGTATTGCGGTCAACGAACTAAATGGCAGATTCACCTTTCTGGACGTGTCATGAACGGGGTATCTTAGTTGCCATTCTTCTAGGATTGACTACCCGGTGTCCCTCCCGGTAGGGGGATATCATAGCCACTTGGCTTTCCTACTCATATTGTCTGACTTGGATTTCATCACCTTGCAGAGGATATGTTTAGTTGAGTCAGAATACTTTTAGTTAGGTGTTTGCATGCTCCTTTACCTCCCTTTGGTCTAGTGAGTCCACCATTTTTTCTTTTTAGGAAACCTGCTGCTTGTTGGTATTCTGACCATCTTTGTTGATACTCCACCTATTGTAGCACAGCTGTTGCAGTGGGTGTTTTGAGTTGGTTGTTGGCCTGAGTGCCTTGTTGGTGAGAGCGAGAAATGATCTCCAACATCATCACGAGCTTGGGAAACTGAATCCGGTGATATAAAACTCGTCAAAAATGGGCGACAGCCGATGTGGCATGCAAACCGAGGCAAAAGGGAGCATGTAATAAATTCCCGAAAACAGAACCTAGTGGAAGTGGAAAACGAGTGGACTATTATGAACTTCTCGATGTGTTGATTCCAACGGTTTGAAAAACATACGTCATATGATACCGAAATTGTTGGTTGAAAAATGGTCAAATCTCTATAAATAGTGTGTGGGCCCAATGTGACATGTGTCATTGTTACGTGCGAGTTTCACAGAGCAATTAAGTTAGGTCAGAGCTTTTTCTTGATTTGTGGGAGATTCGACCGTTGGATTTTCATTCCACGAGTTTCAATTAATCCTATTTGCCTTAGCATTTCAAGTTATTTTCTTTCTAATTAGCGGTGGGCCCCCGAAGGCCGCTCAATTCCACTTTGGCATTCCAACGTGGAATATCGCGGGTTTCGACTCTTTTTCCACGATGCACATCATAGGTATGGACTTGATACCCGTGATGTGCATCGCGGGTTTGGGGTAGATAGTCGCGATGTTCATCATGACTTTTTAGCTGACAGTCACGATGTTCATCACGACTCTGGGTCTGATACCCGCGATGATCATCATGACTTTTTAGCTGACATTTGCGATGTTCATCACGAATCTGAGTCTAATACCTGCGATGATCATCGTGGCTCTTGGCTAAAAGGTCACGATGATCACCGCGGCTAAGAGCCCGAAAGTCGTGATGGGATTTTTGGAAGAAAAAAAAATTGTTTCTAAAAAATTTTCCTTTGTTTTTTGGCAGGATGCTAAGGAGGCCACAAGTATCGTGGCGGGAGAGAGAGATAGATGTGGAGTTGATGGGTCGGATTTGGGATGACCCAGGTGTCTGGGAGGCCTTGGCTAATGGCGAGCTCCTAAAGTTCGCTCAGGTTCCACTTATGCATTCATTCAGAGATCTGCTGAACAAATTGGTGGAGTTTTGGGTTCCAACGGAGGGTGCATTTGTGGTGGGGGGTGAGCGACTAGAGATCACCCTGTCTGATGTTTATTTCCTTACTGGCTTGCCTCGTTTGGGGGAGATAGGGGAGTTCCAATCGAGGATTCCGGCTAGTTTGGACATTGAGGATCTCTTGGAGAGATTTTGTGTTCCGGGAGCTATTGCGCAGAACAGCGCATTGAGTCTGACAGATTTATGGGAGTGGGAGATGGGGGCGGTAGGGGCTTGTGTTCTATGTGTGTTGGGTGCCCAGTCGCCACATCGTTTGTCTGGGGTGAAAACGATGATGGTAGACTGTGTGTTGAGAGGGACCTAGTTTTCCTGGGGTCAGATGTTTTTGGCCTGTGTTCGGCGAGATCTGGACAAGGTCAGTCAGGAGGGGTGGAGTTTATCTATGCCTCCTTCCTCTATTGTTTTTTCTTTGAGCGAGTACCGATGTTGTGTCCGCGTGTACCGGTTCGGGATGGGTTTCCGAGTGAGCCGCGGATGGTGCAATGGGGGGAGATGATGCCCCGTGGTGGTGGTGGTATCCGACGTTTCTTTTCAACAGATATGTATGAGCAGTGGGAGAAGATACCCCTGCTTATTGATGATTATCCATATGCTGGCATGGATTTCTGTGGAGATCCGGAGATGCCTCGGGCTTAGAGATAGGCCTGGGGTCTAGATGGTATGTCTTTGGTTCTCTGTTATATCATATTTAGATGTTTTTTGTTATGAGTATAGCGAGAGATATTTATATGATATTGACTTGGTTCACTTGTGTGATTGTGAAGATATTGGTCCGAGGCCACCAGCTGATCATGTAGGCCATCGGGGATGGGTGATGGTGGTGGTACCTCCACCTGTAGTGGCACCACCTCCTCTTGCTCGAGGAGTTGTGCATCCTCGAGATGATGCCCTGGAGGGCATATGGGAGACTTTGGAGGGGCTTCTAGTGGGAGCACCAGAGGATGGTTGGAGGAACTTAGACCGGCCCACTATTGAGCGTTGTTTCGATGCTCCTTGTGAGTGGCGGTCTATCCTACTCAAAGTAGAAGTTGTGATGGTCGAGAGGAGGGCTCGGGATCAGGAGGATCCAGTGGAGGAGGAGCCAGAGGATCCTGGGGATCATGATGACTAGGTGATCTTATATTTGTCCCCAAATACTGATGAGCATATGGGGATGTATCTTTTTGTACGGCTATGTATTTTTGTATATTTGGGTGTTGACGGAACCTATGACATTGTGACTATATATATATATATATATATATACATATATTGTTGTATATAGTTGTGTATGCACGTGGATGCACATCTTTTCTTTTCGTTTACATTTGTTGCACGTGGATGAAATTGTAGTTTGTTTGTTTGCTCGTGGAGGCATATGTTATGCATGTGGATGCAATGTTTAGATTTTTTGTAGGCATATATTATGCACATGGATGCAATTTTTTGTTGATTTTATAATGTCTATGTGATTCATGTTGGATGTCCTACATGTTTTGGTTGACGTGTCAATCTAGAATGTTGTTAGCCATTTTGTCTGCTACAGTGTTATGATTTCTTGGGACATGAGTGAAAGAGATGGATTCAAAATGTTGAATCATTTGTTTAGTGCGCAGTAATTTTCTAAATAGACAGGGATCGCGTACCTGGTAATCATTGTTGAGCTGGGAAACAAGGAGCTGGGAGTCCAGGAAAACATGAAGGTGACTTATGCCCATTTGGAGAGCATCGACGAGGAGACCGGTCACGGCATCGTACTCAGCTTGGTTGTTTGTGGCAGCACCTATACACACTCCGTCAAGGTGGATCAACTCATGTGAAGGGGAATAAATTACCCAAGCTGTTGACGTGATATTTGGAGACCAACAACTTGCGCCGTCGGCAAAACCGATGTGGTAGACTGGAACGGGATCCATCTGTGTTTATGCAGAAAAAATTGAAAATGTAAGGTTGTGAAAATTTTACAGTGAAAAATTCAATTAAAAGAAACTATACAATATGGATTGTGGTGTCCAAGTGTTTTCATGGGTAGAATCTTTTAGGGTACAACCTGTTACAGGGGTTGCACATGGGATTTCCTTCCAAATCAGTCAAAATGTATGCTACATGTTCAAGGAAAGTGTGTATGATATATGGGCCTTGCCACATAGATTGGAACTTTCCTTTGCCTATTTTGTCATGGGCTTGATCGTAAACAAGGACCAAGTCTCCTTCACTAAATGCTCATGGGTGAACATGTTTATCATAATGGAGTTTAGATCTGTTCTTCGCGACTTCGATTGTTTGGAGAGCTGCACGGCAATCTTCGTCGGCCTGCTCTAAAAGAAGTAGACGTTCTTCAATTAGTGACGTAGCAGGGAGAAGTTCTATGGAAATTTGTAATGTTGGTATCTAGCATTCAATGGGGAGGACAGATTCCACACCATGGACTAGATGGACTGGGGTAAAGCTGGTGGTGGTTTTGGTCGATGTGTGATAAGCCCATAATGCGGGAAAAATCATGTGATGCCAATTGGACTTATGTTTGTCGATAGTGCGTTGGAGGATGGTCTTCAAAATTTTGTTAACAGCTTCGACTTGGCCATTCCCTTGGGGGTAGTAGGCGGAGGAGAAATGATGTTCAAACTTAAGGAGGATGGACAATTATCTCCAAACAGAGTGTTCGAAGTGAGAGCCGTGGTCTAAGACGAGTTGTTTTGGTACTCTGAAACGATAAATAACATGGTTGAGGAAAACACGGGCTGCGGTGTCAGCTTTGCAATTATAACTAGGCATGGCCTCTACCCATTTGGTAAAGTAATCAACAACCACAATAATTTGTTTGTGGCCACTGGAGGATGTGGGATTGCAATCCATGAAGTTAATGGCCCATTTGCAAAATGGTCCAGCAGTGACGACTGGATGAAGGGGGTAGGAGGGGTTCTTTCCTTTGGGGCAAAGAGTTGGAAGTTTTGGCAGTGTTTTACTGCTGTGATACAATCAGTGAATAATGATGGCCAAAAATAACTTGCACGGATTACCTTTTCGGTGGTGGCCATTCCGGAGAAATGGCTGTCGTAGGCACCGCTATGACAGTCATTAAGGACTTGTTCTGCTTCGTCTTGGGAAAGGCATCGTCATAAGGTTGTGTCGACGCCACGTCGATAGAGGACATCAACCAAGAGGAGATAACAGGGGTCATGGTGATGGATGCGACAATGTCCATCACAATCGATGTTGGGTCGAAAATTCTGTGTGCGGAGGTATACCAAAATGTCACCATACCAGGGGTCATCAGATGAGATGATAAACAAATGTTCATCGATTATATCAGTATGGATAGTTGGTGATGACAATGATGATGGTGAGTCCGTAATGAGTTGAGCGAGCGCCAATGCTTTGGTGCTCTTTGGGGTTTTAAAATTTA
The DNA here is from genome assembly GCA_027924585.1 of Larix kaempferi. Lineage (NCBI taxonomy): Eukaryota > Viridiplantae > Streptophyta > Pinopsida > Pinales > Pinaceae > Larix > Larix kaempferi. Next base: position 3,938,581 of record BSBM01000223.1, on the reverse strand, counting down.
GGTCATATTCTTGTAAGATGATCACCCATTTGGCAACACGGCCTTGTAGAAGGCGACGATTCAAGAGATAGACCATTGGATTGGAATTAGCCACAACCGTGGTGTGGCTGAGGAGAATGTAATGTCGTAGCTTTTGTACTGAAAAGACGATGGTGAGGGCCATTTTCTCTTCATGTTGGTAGCGTATTGGTGGGCCTAACAAGGTATGGCTCACATAGTAAATGACATGTTCTTGATGACCGAAGTTTTATGTGATGAGTACTCTGGAAACGGCGTAATCTGATGCCGAGATGTAAAGGGTAAAGTCTCTTGTGAAATCTGGTGGAGAAATCAATGGGGCACTTGTAAGTGCTTTATTTAGGTCCGTGAAGGCTCCTTCTACTTTGTCGTCCCATACGAAGTGGGTGTGAAGACGTAGCAAACAGAGGAAACCATGTACTGTGGTGGCATAGTCTGGTTCAAAATGACGAAGGAAGTTGGACTTCCCCTGGAGGCTTTGGAGTTGTCTTAATGTACGTGGCAACAATAGGTCCACTATGGCTTGAATTTTTAGAGGGTCGACGATGATCCCTTTTTCTAAAATGACAAACCCCAGTAGGGGGCCTGCTGGAACGAAAAATACACATTTGAGTGGGTTCAAGCGGATGTTGTATTTGCAGCAACGCAAGAAAACTTTTTGAAGATCTTCTAAATGGTCTGATCGTTTCTTAGATTGGGTGGTGAGGTTGTCTAGATAAACTTTGATGATTTTATGCAGATCATGAAAGCAATAATTCATGGAAAGTTGGAAAGTGGCTCCCACATTCTTAAAACTGAAAGGCATAGCGCGATAGGCGAAGGTGCCCCATGGGGTTGTAAAAGCGGTCTTGTATTCATCTTCTTTATGGATTTTGATTTGGTTGTATCCGGAGAAACAGTCCATAAAAGAAAGTACCTCATGCCATACACACTCATCGATTAGTTGGTCGATAAATGGTGTGGGGAAGTTGTCTTTGGGACAAGCAAGGTTGAGGTCTCGGAAGTCATTACAAACGCGGATGGTGCCGACTTTTTTATTAACTGGTACTGGATTTGAAACCCATGTGGTGTGTGCAATTGGGTATATGAAGCCTGCTGCTCGAAGCTTCTCGACTTCTGCTTTGATGACTAGAAGTTTGGATAGGTGAATGGGACGTTGTTTCTGGCGAACCGGTGATATGTTGGGCCAAGTGTCTATGTGATGTTCCACAATGGTAGGATCAAGACCAGGTATCTCGGTATAAGACCAGGCGAAGACATCTCGAAATTCTTGGAAGAGTTTCTTATAATCTTGGGTTTCTTTTTCAGTGCAAGATGCGCCTAAAGATATAAGCTCGGGTTTTTCGGGGGTGGTGGAGATGTAGATTTTTATAATGGGTGAAATGTTAGCCATGTTTCCTTCTTCGAAGGCTTCTGGAGCTGGTATTGGATCTTTGAACCAATCGAACTTAGTTGGTAAGAAGTCCTTGGATTCAACAGATAGTTGGTTTTCCGCGGTGGATGTAGATGCCCCAGGGAGGAACTATGATTGATGGTGCATATCATCCCAAGGGTAGTCCAGTGCGGTGAGTGTTTCTAGAATTTCCTCATTAGTATGAAAGTAGTGGGACCATAAATTAACTGGCTCGGGTTTATAGGTAGTTGAAATCATATAGATAGTATTGATTTCTTCTGAATGGGAAGATTCTGGGGGGAATATTTCTTCAATAAGTAGTGGGGATATCTCTAGGTTAGCATTATTCATCTCGTGTAGTGTTGCTCTATAATCTGGGAGATCGGGGCAGTGATGTGAATAATGGCTGTAGATTCCACATATTGCACAAGGGTAGTTTGTGCACAACGATTTATCGCGAGGTTGAGAGGGGAGTTCTAGTTTAACAACTGGAACATTGGTGTCATTATCCAACATGTTCATGTGTTTTTGAAGTGCCGGTAATTGTGGACATAGATGGGTAGCATGGCCTATATCGTCGCACAAGGAGCACTTAGGGAGAACACGGGTTGGGGGATTTTTAGCTAATTTTGGAGTCATTGGGGGGGTGCAAGTTATAGGTGCAGTGTTGTAGGTTGGTGGACCTCTGCCCCCAGTGTGGCGGGGGTGAGGGGGGACATGACTAGATGCGATGTAGTGCCCCTGATTGGAATCGATCGGTTTTGTTGTATCGAAACATCGGGTGGGGGATGGTTTTGGGGGTTGGGTATGCCGGGTGGTGGATGATTTGACATATTCATGGGTTGTATCGGTTGTAAAACAACGATCGGAGTCGGTGGGGAGGTTGGTGCAGGTAAGTACCATACCGATAATCCTAACGTTAAACCTAGAAGGTTGAGTGTAGCCATTATTGGTGTGCTGACAACTCCTAGAAAAAAACAAGAATGGGATTGTGTGAATCGGTGTTGTTTCGATATGACTAGGCACGATGGGTGCTTGTGGCGGTGGTTGAGGTTGTTGGGGATGTTATTGTTCATTGTACGATAAGGTGCACAAATCAGATACTTTAGTTACCTAGAGAGGAGGTGGGATTGACGGGAAAGTGCTGGTCATGGGAGTATCTGAATATATCCTGGGGCCCACTAATGAGATGAATGATGTCGGTGCACTGAGAACGGGTTGTTCGATCATGGGAAGAACATTTTCTGGTGCTGTAGGGGCATTGGGATCATAGTATGTAATCTGGTCGATTTTGACTATGCGTCCTTCATGGGGGAACATCATGATGCGAAAAACTGAAGAAGTGACAACTTTCATTTTATACATGTAGCTTTGTCTTAGAAGGAGATTGTAATCAAGTTGGGCGTTAATGACCTCTATATCTATGAGAACCAATTTTCCCCCAAGCTGTATGGGTATGTTCACTAACAAACCTTGAGGTTGAGCTGCATGGCCATCGTAAGTTCGTAATGCAGTAGTGGACGGTTGTAGCATTGGCGATCCAAGTTTCTGCCATATGAAATTCGACATAACGCAGGTAGAGGCCCCTTCATCGATTATGCATCGATGAACGACGAGGTTGCGAATGGAGATGGAAACTTGAAAAGCTAGATATGAAGGCAGGCGAGGTTCAGCTTGTTCTACGTCGAAAGCCATCATGTTGGAGTCATTAGGGTCTATAGCACCAATGGCAGATAACAATAATTTTCTCTGTGCTGGAAAAATTTGTAGGATTTCGAGAGCGGACATAACAGCGGGGTACTGAGCTAAATCCTCTACAACGTTATAGTTGGAAGTTGCATGAGCATTCGGGTTATTGTTAATTTGTCTCAAAGGGAAACGAGGTTCTTTTGGACCCCCATCCATGGACATATTTGGTATGCAAAGTGGTTGATCGGTTGGGAGAGTACTCGACAATGGGTCCATAGGTGTTGTCTCAGGGGCTGAGCCGTATTGATTTTCATGGGTGTGAAGATTGCCATCATTTGATGACATCATTAGCAAATGGTGAGTGTTGGACTCTGCATGCTGGTAATCGGCAGCTGCGTAGGTAATTTGCTACTGTGGCATAGCGGATCCTTGAGGGGGATCATTTGGATGAGTGTTTACCGTGCCTTGGTTTGGTAAGGGATTTTGCAATATCATGGGTTATTGCTAAGGAGGAGGTGTTGGCTGTGCAGCATGTCCTTGTTGTTGGGCGTCATCGGTCCAGAGTTGACGCGCTCCATCTAAATGGGGACAATTATGTGTGTAATGGTCGTAGACTCCACATATGGAACATGGATGGTTTGTTCTCAAGTTATTATTTTTAGCCTATTTCGGTGGACGGTCAAGAATTTAGTTGGGGGGAGCAGCGTTATTATTGTTTGGAGGATTAGGTGGTGGTGCACCTTGGTTGTGTTGTTGATTGTTTCCACGGTTACGCCCTCTTCTGAGATTTTGTTGACCTCCTTGATTACGCTGGTTGTTCTGGTTTGGAGGTTGGTTTTTCTATGCATAGACATGCCCTTGGGTAGTAGGTGGCTTTTGAGGTCGTGCCAGCTCTGGAGCGGGTTGCGGTGGGTAGTAGGCGAGAGGGTTCTGAGGTGGCCCTGGTGTTTGTTGCAGTTGTGGGTAACCTTGAGCAACTGGAAGTGTTGGAGCAAGAGGTGCTGCCTATTGAGGATAATAAGACGCTTGGGATGGTGGTTGAAACAGAGTTTGATGGGCCTACTGGTTATAATATGGAGTTGGCGCATAAGCTGATTGTGCTTACCCATAACACTGTGGTGGACATGAGGGTCCACGAGTGTGGTGGGTGTGTATTACTGGAGCATACGAAGTTGTTTCTCTAGAATGATGTGTCCCTAGAAAGGTCTAGGGCATTGTTTGTGCTCATCATGGTAAAAGGTTTTTTTTGCACCATAACCTAGCCGATAATACCGTCGGCGGCATGGGATGCCCCCGACACATCATGGCGGGATGGATCGCCGTGCGAGACGTCAGGTAAAATAGTGTATAGATATCCAGACTGGGCATATATGACGTCGAATTGTTGAGCTTTTAAGATGGCTTCTTCTTCTGACTGGGGTCGTTCATAAGCTACATCTTTGGCTATGAGGGGTAGGAGTGATTTGAGGAACTAGTCCAAAAAGATTCAGTCATCAAGTTTTATCTTGCAGAGGCTACGATGCTTACACCACTCATGGATATGATCAATTATGTGTGTAGCAGTGTTCTGTCTACAAGACAAAATTATTTCCACTCCTGCACCATAGCGTATAGGTAGTTGAAATAACTGAAGGAATTTTGATGCGAGGGATGTAAAAGTGGGATGGGTCCCATGTGGCTGCTCAATGTACCATTTGGTTGCAGAGCCGGTGAAAGTTCTTTGTAAAAGTCTCAGTCTAATAGAATCATCTACTATGAAGTTTGAGGAACACCATAGGTGAAACGACATGATATGGTTTTGGGGATCTTCCCCAGCTTTTCCTTCAAACTTTGGGATACTTGAGGGAATTTTTGTGGGCATGGGGGGCCATACAGGGTCGTGTCTGATAGGATCATTGGTTAACCTTTCCAGGTCTGGTGAGTTTAGACTAGCCATGTATGGCAGACTGGCATATGGGTGTGGTATGGTCACTGGGGGATAATTGCTAATGGTAGCATTGTGGATTGGTCCAGTTCCCCCTAAGGGTATGTTAGGTATGAAAGGGATGTGTCCTCCAACCGATGTGGTGTGGGAGGGGCCTGTGCTCCCAAGTGCAACATGAGTTGTAGATGGATTAGGAATGGTTCCAGTAATTAGTGGGATCTGGGTAGTGGCGATGAGGGGGGGGGGGGGTGATGCCCATGTTGGGCATACCTAAAATAGGTGTTGGTCCTGTGTTGGGCATGCCTAAAGGGGGGGTGGCCCCCATATTAGGCATGCCTAAGGCGGTTTTGGCCACCGTTGTTTTCACGGTATTAGAAGGGTTTGTTGATGTAGCTCCAATAACACTGGTGAAAAGAGGGTCAAATTGTGATCCAGCCACGGGGTTGGTTAGTGATGTCTCGGTAGGGTGTTCGGATTCAGCCTCAGAATCAAATGTTAAACGAGGCACGTCAGAATCGAATGACGGGGTTCTCTGCCGATGATGTGTGGAGTCAAGGGATAACGCTCTATGTCTATGACGTGTAGAGTCAAGTCTACCGAACTGAGGGGGTTCACCCTGAAAATGGCGGGATCGTCTTAATTTCTCGATGGTGAGAGATGTCTAGAAATGCCAATGGATGGTGGTGAGTTAAAAAAACTCAAGACCCTAATGCCACGATGTGTGCAGGAGGGGAGTGTGGAAAAAAATTGACTCTCAGGCCAACAACCAACCTCAAAAGCACTTATTATAACAGTTGTGCTATAATAAGTGGAGGAATCAAGAAAAGTGGTTAGAATACCAAAAATCAAATGGTTCCTAGAAAAAAGTGGTGCTTACTAGACCAAGGGGGGTAGCAGAGCATGCAAATGCCTAACTAAAAGTGGTATTATGATTCAACGAAACATATCCTCTACAAGGTGATGAAATTCAAGTTAGACAATATGAGTAGTGGAATCAAAGGCTAGATATCCCCCTACCGGGAGGGACACCGGGTAGACAATCCTAAATGTTGGCCATTAAGATACCCCGTTCATGACACATTTGGTTGGGTGAATCTGCAGTTTGGTTCTATCGCTATTGTACTCCCATACAGTTGGTACACCAAGAACTGCGAAAGGTATCCTTCGGTTACTGAATGGATAGCGGTATTCCTCTCAGGCTTCTGAAACCAGTCTGGCTACTTCAACCCTCCTAAGGGAGAGGCCTTCCCGATAAATTCGTGTATAACCGTGTCAACAAATAATAAGGGATTTTTGGGACCCTAAAAGTCAACCACTATGTCTCATATGTAAATAATTGAGGGGTGCTATTGGAACACCTATCCCCTCAATCCTACCTAGCTACAAGATTCTTTAAGTGTTCCCCAAGTGGGGTTAAAGTGTTTGTTGAGTTTAGGTAGATTTTAAGGTTCAGTTAATTAAAAATGTGGCAGATTGGGTGCAAGTGTGATTATTTAACTGAAAATAAAAATAAAAATAAAAAATAAAAATTGCCTCTCTTGGGCGATTGATTATAAATTAAAAACAAGACGATTTCAATTTGCAAAAAATAAAAGTCTTTTTTTTTTTTTTTCTGAAATGTAAATGCTTCAACAAAAATAATTCGAAAACTATGGAGTTTTAAAATAATTTTTTAAAGGGAAGCAAATATCGTAAAAAATGTTAGAAATAAATGGATTTCTAAGTGCTTTCTTGGGCAAAACTATTGAGCAAATCGAAAATATGGTTCAAAATTTGCAAAGAAGTGAAATCTATGATCTAAAAAAAGTGTTAAAAAACCTTTCTTTCACTAGTTTGAAAATTTTTAAAAATATTTTAATTGAGCATATGTAATAGAAAATGATTTACTATGGCTGCAATAATTTTAACACAATGCTGGAAAAAATTGCAGGAAAAATAATGCTAGACGAAAGAGGCTAAATGGGCAAAAAATGCAACAGAATTTTTTTTTTAAAATTGGGCCAACCGAAAAACAGCGGCATCGCAGGTTTATAGGAAAAAGCCGTGATGTGCATCACGGGTTTATGGCACACAGTCGTGATGTGCAGCACGGAAAAAAGCCATGAAGCCGCGATGTGCAGCGCAGAAAAAAGCCGCGAAGCCATGATGTGCAGCGCGGAAAAACGCTGCGAAGCCACGATGTGCAACGCTGAAAAATGTTGCGATGTGCAATGCGGAAAAAGGCCGCGAAGCCGCAATGTGCAGCGTGGAAAAAGGTTGCGAGGTCATGATGAGATGCGCGACTGTCGGGCGAAAAGTTGCAATGCGAAAACGGAGAAATGGTCACTGGAAACGAAACCGAAAAGTGAAATTTCGGGTTGTTTAAAGGTTACAGAAAGGGCCAAAGACTAGGGCAGCAATGGATATGTTGTCTAGTATGGCAGATCTATAAATTGGAATGGTTAAAACAAGTAAAAAACAAAGATCTAAAGCAAAAATTTAAATCTCGAAACCCAGGGGAGTCGTCAAAAACTGTTGCTTGGTTTTTCAACCAAGCATGTGTAAGGATGCACCTATTAACAAAGTAATAGTAGTTTCAAATGAAAATAAAAAATAATTATAAATTTAATCTAACATTAACATAAACATGTGTACATAAACAAGAACTAGATCGATAACAAGAGAAAAAATAATAGATTTGTTTGTATTACTTCAAAGGTGAGGATGTTTGGTGTTGAGCAGCTCCAAGGTTGAGGTGCTCCAAGCTCCAATGGTCTCTTCTCCAAGATGCTGAAATGGGGGTCTTCAAACTCGAAATGGGAGACAATGGCTCTCAAAGGGAATTTGGCAGCATAAGGATAGGATGAAATGTGGATGGAAAATGAGGAGCCCCTATCACACTTTTATAGTTTTTGGTGATGGGGAATACCATTATGGTTTTAAGGAAACCAATGGTATTAACCAACATGGTTCAAGTCTCTTTTTCCCTCTTTTTCTTTTTTTGAATATTTTGAATATTTTTATTCCCTTTTAATATTTTTGGGAATTTTGGACCCTTTTTTAGGGTTTTTTTTGTGTATTTTGAGGAAAAATATATATTTTGAGGGGAAAAAAGGTGTATTGTGGTCTTTCTGGTGACCTTTTAATGGATTTAGAGGCTCAAATGGTGGAAAAGTGGATAAATGGGTGATGTGAATAAGGGAATGAGCTAGTGAGCACTTTTTCGGTGTTAACACCACCCCCTCTAGGTGGAGGCGGTGGTGGGCCACCTTATTACGGTTATGGACCCCCACCTCCTCCCAGTGGTGGCGGAGGACCTCCACCCACTCTTGGTGGTGGAGGTGGACCCCCACCTTATTGGAATGGACCACCTTATGGTGGCGTACCCCCTTACAGTCTGGGTGGCACACCCCCCTACGGCTAGTTTCCTCCTAGGACGCCTGACGGTCATACCGGTCCTTACATGCCTTATCCGTATTATCAATACGTGCAGCCTAACCCGCAACTACCCTTCCTGGCTAATTTGGACCTGTTTGACCTATCCCGTTTAACCAACGATCTTATTTACCATGGATCTAACTGGCCACCAATTCTGGTGAAACTTCTGTCTGATATTCCCAAATTTGACGGCCAGCCGGGTGAAGACCCTAACAACCACATGATGACTTACCATTTATGGTGTTCATCTAATTCCTTAATGGATGAATCGATTCATCTTAGATTGTTTCAAAGGACTCTCACCAGTTCGGATTCCAAGTGGTACATTGAGTTGCCACCTCATTCTTTTCTTGATTTTGGTTCTCTTGCTATGAACTTTTTGACACATTTCCAGCTACCCATACAGTATGAAACTAGTACCAAGCTTTTAACCTCGCTCCGTCAGAACACCACCACTCATATCTTTGATCATATCCATGAGTGGCGAAGGAGACGACGTCTCATTAAAGATCCTATTCTAGATCAACTCCTAGCAGACTGGTTTACAAAATCCCTCATCCCTACCATAGAAAGAGATGTTTCCATGCGAGGTGCTATCATCGAAGAACAAGCCATCACAAGTGCCCATGTATTAGACCTAGTTTACACTCAATATGGCACTTTGTTTGATATTCTACCTGACGCACCCCGTGACATTAATGACCCTTCGAAACCACATAAGGGACTCCAAACTGATGGAATCATTGGTTCCCTTAACACCCATTTTGCTTCTAGCACTGTTGGATCATCCAACCTTCACGGTTCCTCCCCATTACCAACTCAGGCTAGCCACGGCACCACCAAATCCACCACTCCTGCTCTAACTGAAGAGGTGAATTCTGTCCAATTAGCTTCATCTCAGAAGTCTAGCACCAAAAAGAAGAACAAGGGGAAACCCAAAAAGTCTTCCGACCAACAGGAACAAAAGAGCACTCCTAACGATACCAAGCAGAAACGGAAGCTCAAGTATCCTTGTTTACTGTGTGGAGATGACCACTTCTCCAAAGAATGTCCCCATAGAGACAAAGTACAAACATTTCTTAGGGATAAACCAACTCTCACAATCCTCAATGATCCGTTTCCTACTTAGAACTAGTAGATGATTGCTCAAACCCCCCCAGCCCAGGTGGAACCATCCAATACTGCGCATGTTCTCATGGTACGTAACGAGATGATCTATTTGAACACTTGCTCACGATCTTACGAATCGGTCCCTTCAAAGGAACCCACTGGAAGTAATGCTAAAAAAGATTTCGACTCCTTAACTGATGTCACTGCACCATCAACTTCTCTCACCATTGAGAAGCCATCCTTAGACTCGATATTGCAACCATCCAAGAGTACGATTCGAAAAGTTGTTTTCAATACTAACGCTCAGGCGGCACAAAATTACATTATTTTAGATGACTTGGAACAATCTCCTTGTGCCATGTCTACCCTGGAAGTTTTGCAGAATTGTCCTAATCATCGCAAAACTCTCCTTGCATCCATTGGTGCAGTCGACCCCAATTCCTCGAATGCCATCATATTCCGACTTGACCACTTCAAGCCGAGGCTCTCCCACCAGCTCGCATTCCAAGTTTCTGTGAACATTTCTGGGAAGATTGTCCATCGTACCCTTTTATACGAAGGCGCCTCCACTTCTGTCATGTCGATCGCCTGTTGGAGAGCCATTGGCTCCCCCGAATTGAATCGTTCTCCTACCACGTTGAAAGCATTTGACGGGCGTGGATTTCAAGATCATGGGCTCTTACAAGATCTTGCAGTTGAGTTGGGTAGAAAGACCATAACTGTTAATGTGGAAGTGGTCTCAGCCCCAATAGATTATAATCTCTTGCTTGGTCGCAATTGGTTTTATGCCATGCAGGTGGTAGCCTCTTCAGTCTTCTGCATAGTACAATTCCCCTACCAAGGATGAATTGTTACTATTAAGAAATTAGATTTTTGCACACTAGACACTACTACTCATCCTGGTGACCATGTTCCTTCCATTGGACAAATGTCAAAACAGTATGAGAGTATAGGGGTTGGCCTTTTGAAAGATTCATCTCTCATGGGTGTTTTTCCGGCAATGGACCCCCCTAATCATGTTGCTACAGTGAACATGATCTTCACAGAGATTTCATCTCACTCTATCGATACTTGGCTTGTGCCGGATGAAGCCACAACACACCTGCTTGGAGATATAATGCCTCTTTCACCCACTGAACGTATCTACGAGGCTATCCAATCAACACCGGAGGACCATTTAATGATGGCCTCTCCATCCTTTTCTCTACGACAGACATCATCTCTACCTGATCTCTTACTTCGGAATTTTCATTCAAATGAGTCTGTCATGGAAGTTATGAATGTTGACGATGGTCCGTCGAATGATCTTCACCATAGGTCATCTTTTCTTCCTCCTTTGGAGTACATAGAGGACAACATCCACACCCTCTTCTCACCAGAAGTCTACCCATTCCATCATTCCCCCATCCTTACATGTCATACAGACATGGAGGGCAACTTGGCCAACATTGAGCCAACCACCCCGGTAGACATCTCGGTGAGACTTGGTATGGTGGAACACATTCGCATAGGCCAGAAGTGTTCCCCTAATGAAAAAGCTGCTGACACGGCCTTATTCAAGCAATTTCGAGCCATATTTTCTTGGTCCTATGAGGACATGCCTGGGATAGACCCCACAATTGTTTCTCATGAAATAAAAACCTATCCCGAAGTCAAACCTGTACGCAAAAAGTTGCGACCAGTACACCCCCGGAAGATGGAAATAATCAAGGCAGAGATTGAAAAGCTCTTAAAAGCTGGTTTATTTATCTTGTCCCATTGACGGTTTGGGTCTCTAACGTTGTCCTTGTAAACAAAAAGTAGGGTACCATTCACATCTGTGTCGATTATCAGGACCTTAATCGGGCCTATCCAAAAGACAACTACTCGAACCCCTTCATCGACCCGATTATCGACAATTGTGCCAGAAGTGTCATCTTCTCATTTATGGATGGCTTTTCTGGTTACAACCAGATTGAGATAAACCCCACAGACCAACACAAGATGGCTTTCATCTGCCCATGGGGAACGTTTGCATACCGCAAAATCCCATTTGGCCTTAAAAATGTTGGTGCCACATTTCAGCGGGCTATGTCATATGGCTTCCATGACATTAAGGACTTTGTGGAACCTTACTTGGACGATCTCCCTTCTCATTCAAAGCAGCGCGAGTTCCACATTGATCATCTGATGGCCATTTTCGTCAGATGCAGATGGTACAATATCCGTATGAATCCCCATAAGTGTATCTTTTGTGTTGAGTCTGGATGCCTCTTAGGATTTATCGTTTCGAAGGATGGGATCCGCATTGATCCCTTAAAGGTGGAGGCCATCATCAACCTGCCACCCCTGACTGATGTGATGGAACTTCAAATTCTCCAAGGGAAGGTGACTTATTTAAGATGTTTTGTTTGTAATTTTGCGGAGAAGACTCAGGGGTACATGAGACTGCTCAAGAAGGACGTCCCATTCATTTGGGATGACCAAGCTCAAAAATCGTTTGACAGTATCAAACATGCCATCACGCATGCCCCCGTGCTCCAACCACCCAATTATTATCGAGATTATATCTTATATCTCACCGCTTCTGCTACCACTCATATATTTGATCATATCCATGAGTGGTGAAGGAGACGACGTCTCATTAAAGCTCCTATTCCATATCAACTCCTAGCAGACTGGTTTACAAAATCCCTCATCCCTACCATAGCAAGAGATGTTTCCATGTGAGGTGCTATCATCGAAGAACAAGCCATCACAAGTGCCCATGTATTAGACCTAGTTTACACTCAATATGGCACCTTGTTTGATATTCTACCTGACGCACCTCGTGACATTAATGACCCTGTGAAACCACATAAGGGACTCCAAACTGATGGAATCATTGGTTCCCTTAACACCCATCTTGCTTCTAGCACTGTTGGATCATCCAACCTTCACGGTTCCTCCCCATTACCAACTCAGGCTAGCCACAGCACCACCAAATCCACCACTCCTGCTCTAACTGAAGAGGTGAATTCTGTCCAATTAGCTTCATCTCAGAAGTCTAGCAGTAAAAAGAAGAACAAGGGGAAACCCAAAAAGTCTTCCGCCCAGTAGGAACAAAAGAGCACTCCTGACGATACCAAGCAGAAACGGAAGCTCAAGTATCCTTGTTTACTATGTGGAGATGACCACTTCTCCAAAGAATGTCCCCATAGAGACAAAGTACAAACATTTCTTAGGGATAAACCAACTTTCGCAGTCCTCAATGATCCGTTTCCTACTCAGAACTAGTAGATGATTGCTCAACCCCCCCCCCAGCCCAGGTGGAACCATCCAATACTGCGCATGTTCTCATGGTGCGTAACGAGACGATCTATTTGAACACTTGCTCGTGATCTTACGAATCGGTCCCTTCAAAGCAACCCACTGGAAGTAATGCTGAAAAAGATTTCGACTCCTTAACTGATGTCACTGCACCATCAACTTCTCTCACCATTGAGAAGCCATCCTTAGACTCGATATTGCGACCATCCAAGAGTACGATTTGAAAAGTTGTTTTCAATACTAACACTCAGGCGGAACAAAATTACAATATTTTAGACGACTTGGCACAATCTCCTTGTGCCATGTCTACCCTGGAATTTTTGCAGAATTGTCCTAATCATCGCAAAACTCTCCTTGCATCCATCGGTGCAGTCGACCCCAATTCCTCGAATACCATCATTATCCGACTTGACCACTTCAAGCCGAGGCTCTCCCACCAGCTCGCATTCCAAGTTTCTGTGAACATTTCTGGGAAGATTGTCCATTGTACCCTTTTATACGAAGGCGCCTCCACTTCTGTCATGTCGATCGCCTGTTGGAGAGCCATTGGCTCCCCTGAATTGAATCGTTCTCCTACAACATTGAAAGCATTTGATGGGCATGGATTTCAAGATCATGGGCTCTTACAAGCTCTTGCAGTTGAGTTGGGTAGAAAGACCATAACTGTTAATGTGGAAGTGGTCTCATCCCCAATAGATTATAATCTCTTGCTTGGTCGCAATTGGTTTTACGCCATGCAGGTGGTATCCTCTTCAGTCTTCTGCATAGTACAATTCCCCTACCAAGGACGAATTGTTACTATTGAGCAATTAGATTTTTGCACACTAGACACTACTACTCATCCTAGTGACCATGTTCCTTCCATTGGACAAATGTCAAAACAGTATGAGAGTATAGGGGTTGGCCTTTTGAAATATTCATCTCTCATGGGTGTTTTTCCGGGAATGGACCCCCCTAATCATGTTGCTACAGTGAACATGATCTTCACAAAGATTTCATCTCACTCTACTGATACTTGGCTTGTACCGGATGAAGCCTCAACACACCTGCTTGGAGATATAATGCCTCTTTCACCCACTGAACGTATCTACGAGGCTATCCAATCAGCACCGGAGGACCATTTAATGATGGCCTCTCCATCCTGTTCTCTACGACAGACATCATCTCTACCTGATCTCTTACTTCGGAATTTTCATTCAAATGAGTCTGTCATGGAAGTTATGAATGTTGACGACAGTCCGTCGAATGATCTTCACCATAGGTCATCTTTTCTTCCTCCTTTGGAGTACATAGAGGACAACATCCACACCCTCTTCTCACCAGAAGTCTACCCATTCCATCATTCCCCCATCCTTACATGTCATACAGACATGGAGGGCAACTTGGCCAACATTGAGCCAACCACCCTGGTAGACATCTCGGTGAAACTTGGTATGGTGGAACACATTCGCATAGGCCAGAAGTGTTCCCCTGATGAAATAGCTGCTGGCACGGCCTTATTCAAGCAATTTCGAGCCATATTTTCTTGGTCCTATGAGGACATGCCTGGGATAGACCCCACAATTGTTTCTCATGAAATAAAAACCTATCCCGAAGTCAAACCTGTACGCAAAAAGTTGTGACCAGTACACCCCCGGAAGATGGCAACAATCAAGGCATAGATTGAAAAGCTCTTAAAAGCTAGTTTATTTATCTTGTCCCATTGACGGATTGGGTCTCAAACGTTGTCCCTGTAAACAAAAAAGCAGGGTACCATTCACGTTTGTGTCGATTATCAGGACCTTAGTCGGGCCTATCCAAAAGACAACTACTCGACCCCCTTCATCGACCCGATTATCGACAATTGTGCCGGAAGCGTCATCTTCTCATTTATGTATGGCTTTTCTGGTTACAACCAGATTGAGATCAACCCCACAGACCAACACAAGATGGATTTCATCTGCCCATGGGGAACGCTTGCATACCGCAAACTCCCATTTGGCCTTGAAAATGTTGGTGCCACGTTTCAGTGGGCTATGTCATATGGCTTCCATGACATTAAGGACTTTGTGGAACCTTACCTGGACGATCTCCCTGCTCATTCAAAGCAGCGCGAGTTCCACATTGATCATCTAACAGCCATTTTCGTCAGATGCAGATGGTACAATATCCGTCTGAATCCCCATAAGTCTATATTTTGTGTTGAGTCTGGATGCCTCTTAGGATTTATCGTTTCGAAGGATGGGATCCGCATTGATCCCTTAAAGGTGGAGGCCATCATCAACCTGCCACCCCCGATTGATGTGATGGAACTTCAAATTCTCCAAGGGAAGGTGACTTATTTAAGATGTTTTATTTGTAATTTCACGGAGAAGACTCAGGGGTACATGAGACTGCTCAAGAAGGACGTCCCATTCATTTGGGATGACCAAGCTCAAAAATCGTTTGACAGTATCAAACATGCCATCACTCATGACCCCGTGCTCCAACCACCCAATTATTATCGAGATTATATCTTATATCTCACCGCTTCTGCTACCACTATCACCATGGTTTTGGTACAGGAGGATCAAAATGCCCAGGAACATGTAATATACTATGCAAGTAAGGGTCTTGCTGACATTGAAACTAGGTATTCACATGTCGAAAAACTCACATTCACGACGGTCATCGCCGTCCAAAAGTTTCGGCACTATATCTTGATTTGCACCACCACCATCATCATAGACTCGAACCCCATGTACCACGTCCTGACACGTCAAGTGCTTGCGGGAAAGTATTCACGCTGGATCGTGATACTGCAAGAATTTGATCTTCTTTTCGAGAAAGCCAAGTCAAAAAAGTCTTTGGTGTTTTCCAAGTTGATCTGTGACCTTCCCCGTCCTGATGCAGAAGTTGAGCACAATCACTCTTTTTTAGATGAATCATTGTTTCTCATCAGTACGATTGATCCATGGTATGGATATATCTCATTATATCTTCAAACCCAACGCTTCAACCCTCAACTGTCTCGCGACAAACGTCGTAAGATACGTCACCATGCGAAGTATTATTTAATCATTAATGATACTTTGTATCATCATGGCATCGATTCAATCCTTCGATGTTGTCTAACTCACGATGAGGCCGAACGCATTCTCAATGAATGTCACACTGGGGCATGTGGCGGTCACCTCTCTGGGATGGCTACAGCCCAGAATATTTTGCTCGCATGATATTTTTGGCCTACTATCTTCAGAGATTGTATTGAGGCCGTAGAAAATGTCCTCCTTGTTAACACTTCCATACGAAGAAGCGCACCCCTCTCGCCCCATTACACCCGGTTATTGTCGTGGGCCCCTTTGCAAAATGGGGCATTGACTTTATGCATTGTAATACTACCTCGGTCGGGGGGCATAGTTACATCATTGTAGCTGTTGATCACTTTACAAAGTGGGCCGAAGCTATGCCTACATACCAGAATGACGGAAAAACTGCCGCACTCTTCATGTTCAATCATGTAATAGCGCGGTTCGGAGTTCCTCAGGCGATTCTTACCGATCATAGTTCTCATTTTTAGAACCATATGGTTGATGGACTAAGCGATATGTTGGGTTTTCGCCATGAAAATTCAACACCCTACTATCCGCAGTCCAATGGACAGGTCGAGGCCATTAACAAAGTCTTGAAAACTATGGTCCAAAGGATGGTAGGTACGTAGAAATCCAATTGGCATAACATGCTCTTTTCATCATTATGGGCCTATAGAACCTCCGTTAAAACCGCCACAGGTTTCACTCCTTTCCAATTGGTCTATGGATTGGAGGCTATCCTGCCTATAGAGTGCAAAATTCCGTCTCTACAACTCGCTGTCGAACTTCTTCCTAGTACTACTGTCGAGGAAGAACGTCTCCTGCACTTAGAAAAACTTGACGAGTCCCACCGAGATGCCGCTCTTTCTAATGAAACACACAAGAAACGCATCAAATCTCAGTACAACAAGTCAGTTGAACCTCGTATCTTTAACGAGGGTGACCAGGTCCTCACTTATGACCAGAATCATGACAAACTAGGAGCAAGAAAGTTCGAATCTATGTGGCATGGACCTTACATTGTCAAACGTGTTTTGGAAAAGGGAGCTTATGAGCTTGAAGACTATGACGGAATCTCATTGGGTGAACCCCACAGTGGGATTTACCTGAAGAGATACTATGCCTAAACTTGTCACGTTGAGAATTTCTTATATATACTGTACATGACGTGTTTTTTGTGTTTTTATGTGCTGTGACGCATTTTTGAATGTCTTTAGATCTTGTTTCCACTCCTTATACCATGTTCTATCTGCATGTGCAGATGGAAACATGCTATGGATTCACGGATGGCACCAGCCGGCATACCCGTAACCTTGCTTCGGCAACCTGGGTACTATATTCCCCAACAGGTGAGCTCATCAGCTTAGGAGGAAGTTTCCTAGGGTTTGTGACCAACAACGCCGCAGAGTATTAGGCAGTAATCGGAACCCCAGCTAACGCCATTTCCTTGGGTATGAACAACATTGTCATCCACATGGATTCTCAATTAGTGTTTTCCCATCTTAACTGGGTTTATGGCATCCGTGATCCGACCTTACTCTGTCTCTTCAGACGAGTACGTCTCCTAGAAAGGTCATTTGAATCCGTTCAGTACCTGCACATTCCACTAGAGTTAAACACAGTTGCCGACTCGATGGCCAACTTCATTTTGGATTGGTACATCACACACACATAATATCCATAATATGTAAAATCATTCACGACATGTAGATAATGCACTGTATAAAAGCAAACATGTAAACAAGATCACGTCGCTCATCATTTTAAAAACATAATGTATAAATTGCCGGTAATGTCTGTATATATATATATATATATATATATCTTTCAAAAGTAGTGCTGGTAGAAAATATAAAGCCTCGTAGCTTTTAGTAGTACAAAACTTGAGGCCTCTAAGCACTCAGTACAAGTATAATAGTGTCATCAAGCCTGACGCCTGACCCGTACACCACCCCTAGCACGGACAGCCCGCTGTCGCTGAGTAAGGAAGCAGTTCACGGTCCTCGCTACCTTGTGGAGTATGGCATTGAAGCGTACGGATGATCCAACCCCAAACCTCTACATAAGTCTTGGGAAATCATCTATCGCTAGCTTAGGAACCTCTACTGTTAGAGGGGACAAGTTCCTGTATACCTCCTCCATCTCCTCGATGGCAGCATGAGCACCCGGGGGAACAACTGCTTCCACACCTCTATCCCTCCTCGCCAGAAGGGAAAGTCCTACCGGTCGTACGGGACCCAAATCTACACACACATGTAACATACTTGTCAGTACTGCATTCAAAAAATGATAAATATGCAAAACTAAAAATATAAGGGTTTTTGTTCTCACCTATGTCACCCCATGTTGCATTCTCGAGCAGCACCAAGTTAGGATCCTCTCTGAAATCCATACCACCGTACGGGAAATCCTCAACCATGAGTAGCTGGCCTTCTATCCAACTGAATATCTCAGGACCAAAGTTGATGATAGGTCCTACACCATGGTGGGTCATCACCTCATCCCATCTGAGCATGTAAGGATCTCTAGGCTCCTTGTCATCTAATACTATCTGTGGACGCAAAAGAGGGATCCGCTCCAAGAGGAACGATACCATGATCGATCCATAACCAAACTGCTTGAGCTCTCCCCACCGACACTTGGTCAGCTGAGCTCGGATTTTTGGGAGGAGACCCTCGCACCAGTTGAAAACCCTGGGGGACATGCAGTCCTCCGCATAAAGCATATGAGCCCGAGTGGCCATGTGTGGCGCTTGGCTTCCCGCCACTCTAGTAATAGTAAATAGTATGGTACGCAGTGGATGGCTCACCATATCCCTAATAGGAATCTTCCCACTAGAATATCGAGCAAGAGTGGTACAATGTTGTGACACCATGTCATCGACTATGAGATCACTGGCCCGTGTTCCAGTAAGAGATACAAGGTCCCCTCTCCGGGACAAACCAGTAAGAAATAGATGTCCTCAACATATTTTGTGAGGATGTGCTCACCAATCACAAAATGTTCGGCCACATCCCAACTCTGGAGCATGTGTGATAGCAATGGGATTTGGGATCTCATCCCCTGAATCTCAAAGAACTTGAGCAAACCGTAGTTCCTCAAGGCATCCACGCATTGTGGATCATTTGCAACTTGTACATCTTCTACTTCATGTTTCCTTTCCCGCCACTCTAAAACCATGTTGGTTTGCTAGCAACCTGCCAAAAGGGACATTTAAACACTGTTAGATCCTACTCCAACCACAACAAGTTCATTCTTTGGGTTGTTACATTGTAATCTTACACCCTGTGAGCATCAGCATTCTTTGGCCTGTAGGATCCATTTCAGTGACTCAGATCCACTTATATCCTTCAGACACTATTTTTCCCTATTTTTATTCCTATCTTCATGTTGCATCATTTTAGCATGCGTACCCGTGACTTGCATCACTATAGCTCATGGGTATCAAGTAAAATGGTAAAAATCACTAATTTATTACTTTTTACTCCCAAAAAGCTGTCATTGGGTGACCTTTGGCTCTCCATATGCCCGAGTAACGCCTTGATGTGTCCTTTCACCTACCTTTGAGAGGACTATATATTGAGCACATATGGATTAGGGACGGGAAGGAGAAAAGAATAGTAAGAGAACTCTAGTGGATTTTTTCCCTATCTTGAGTCTACACTCATTGATCCTTGTAGTTGTGAACCCCTTATGTTCACCTTCCAAACTCCTTTCATAGTTGTAGTTTTCCATTCATGGAGGATTGAAGTGGTGGAGGCACAAGTGGATTGATCCAGATCTTGGTTCAGATTGGTTGCCGGCAAGAGGTCGTATTAGTTTATACTTCTTCTTGTTAATTAATAGAAATACTCAGATTCTTGTCAATCATGTTGTGAATGTTGTTTATTATACATTGGGTTACATTTGCTTGTGATATTATGGACCATTGTTATTGATAATGTTAATGTCATTTATATATTATATGTACTTGTTGGATATTGGCTATCAAGACTAATTTGCAGATTTCAAGTGCACGGATTGAAAGCTCCAACGGGGATCTACATCAAACGTTTGGATCGAGGTTGGTTACATTTATCCATTATCTTAACATTGTCATTTATAATAGCATTGTTTTGAGAATTGAGTTGATCTTTGGTAGTCATCTGTCTATTGTGGTATTCCCAAGCCATAATGAGTTTTCTCCAATACAGAAATGGCGACTCCGCTGGGGAAAACATCCATGTTTGGGAACGTTTGTGACCATTAGTCCATAATTAGAGTTGTTGTTTATCAAATCTCTTTGTGACTGATTGGCTGTTAAGATACACCATAGAAAACTTGCTTTTTCTGAGCCCTTGGACTCTTTATTTTCCCATTTGCCTTTCTTCACCCGCTGGATAGCTTAGCTCAGCTCGTGTATACCTGCCTCTATTTTCTCTACTGCTCGTGGGTACCCGCAGGTATTCCTTCAATAGTAGCGTACAACTCCGCCTTTTGTTGGTTTATGGCTATTGGTTGTTGATGGGTTGGATTTGGTTGTTCCTGAGTCTTTGTTGGCCTCTTTCTTGACTATTACATGCCTTGGTTGTGACCAGAACTCTTCATTTTTCTTGGTTGAGCCTTCTTGGTTTTTTACCAATATTTGGATTTAGCCTCTTAGTTTGTTCCTTTTGAGCTCTTTCCTTTGGCTGAGTCTTGCTGTTTAGGATCAACTGGGTTGTCTTAGTGATCTTCTCAGCACTTCAGTGACTGAATAGTAGGATTTTGCTTGCATTTTTTCATTCCATTTATATTGAAAAAATACAAAAAATATACATCTAGTTTTTTGCATTTTCCTTCTTGTTTATAGGCGAAAATACAAAATATTTTTACTTTCATGTACTACATCTTGCATTGAGTGCTTGTTTCCTTCATTTAGGATTCTTATTGTGCATCGAAAAGATAAAAGATTGCATCTTTATTTCAGAATTGTTGGTTGATTTTGCATACTATTGAGTCTACACATCACTAGTTTCATGATCATATCCCTTGAGTAACCACAGCCACTAAAATTAACGCTTAATCTTAAAATTGATTAGACTGATTTTATTTATAGGGTACACCAACTAGCATAGGTTTAGATTCTTGGAATAGATCATTATGAGTAAACAACCCAAGACTTCTAGATGAAACAATAGGTGTCTAACCAGGGAGTGGAGGAATCCGTGGTATAGATCGGTGTTCTCAGGAAGCTCTACTCAATCCAGAGTTAAGCATGAGGTCATGGGAGGTTGGTTGAGGAGATATCCCTCTGATACCGGCTGAATGTGGGAGATATATCCAGGATTTGTTCGTATCTAGGGGTACGGGAGGTTCTTCCTCTTGTGCTTCAGGCTTAGCTACCCTACCCATATGATGGGTCCCACTTGCGACTGTCCCCCTGAGCATTGGTTATATTGCGGTGACCATAGTTTCCTTACCTAGGTATCGCACAGGTTACGTGCAGTGGTTATGTTATTTGTGTCCTGAGTCAAATAGGGATTGGACAGCACAGTTGTGTTTGTGCAGTGGACTTGACCCTGTACATGCAGTGAATCCTGGGTGTCTCTATAACTGATTCTGTTACCTCCGGCTATAGTTTGGGAGTCTCAAGCCTCTCCTAGGAGAGACATACCGGCTCTAGTGTCGGGAGCTCATTTAGCCACTCTGTTTGTCTGCTCTTGGTTGTAGTTTCTTTAGGTGTGTGATTTTGATTTACTATTTTTGATCGATAGTTGGCCGTTAGGGGACATTTTGATTATATATTCTATCCGAAGATATCGTGGCGTGGAGCCCTACTCTCCGCCGGTCCCATCGGTTGGCTGGTTTAAAGCCAGCTGAGGTTTCATGCCGTGTTGCTAGAGGATGCTGGAGGGATCCCTCTGAGTCTTCGGATTCTTACACGACTTACGTCCAAGACTTTAAGGCTGCACATCCCGATACTGAGGAAAAACCTTCGACTCCATCGGGTAGATTCGACCACACTTCTGATCCCCATACTCCTCGTGAGGAGTGGGGTGGTGATCCACCTGAGACTCAACCTAGTTCTATTTGGCCTAATCCACTTGAACGAGATCCATTTGATCCTTCGAATCCGGACAATTATATTTACGGAATGCCCAACTTACTCGAGGATGAAGAACATGACGACTTGTTCATTCCTTTATTTCCATGCAGTTATAGACACGGGATGCTAGAGTTACATGATGAAACTAGCCCTACGATCAACCCGACAACACTCTCTTTTGGTATGCCTAGTCATAGTACTGTCGAACCTTCTTCTATGTTTGGTAGTCATGCTGGAACCAGTCATGGTGTTAGCCATACTATACCCACCGGGGGCACTACGTTGTCCACCCACACACATAGTATGGGGACTGGTCATGTTCCTCCTAATAATGCTAATATTGGAAGATGACCACCTCCTAGGATTTCCCAACCTAATAGGAATGTTGTTCGAAACACGACTCACCATCCACCACCTAATACACATGCTGCTACTCGTCAACCCAGGACTACTTTTACGTATGTTAATGCTCCTCCCAACCACAAGGGTGAACATATACCGCATACTTTTGCGTCCACTACCACTACTAGTAATAATAATGTCGGGGGTGGGAATATCTCCTATCCACATCGACATCACGGCACCATTCCTGCTACTTGTCACACCAATGTTGGGGTTGGGAATACTTGTCATACTTATGGTCATCACATGACTGATCAAGCTAATCCTAATGCTGGGGGTGGGAACATACCATATCATTACAGTCATTACAACATGGTTCCCGCTATGAATAGTACATACATGCCCCATACTCATGGTGGCAACCCTTACTACAACATAGTCGGTGTTGGCCACCAATATCACCCACCACCCCAATATGGTAGCCAAAACACGCATATACCTGCTTACTCTCAAATGGGTCAGGCAGGAGGAGGTTATCAATCCTATGGCCATGGGAAAGGTTATGGGCCGTCAGGTCCTTATCATCAGCAGTTTAATCCTCATGGTCAAGCTTTTGGTCCATCTTACAACACGGTTCCATTTAACCAACCTTTTATGGGATCTTATAATCAAGCTTTCCAGCCGCAGCTCCCATTCCTTGCACGCTTGAATCTCCCAAATCTTTTGAAGCTCACGAATGATATGGTGTGTTATGACCCTAGTTGGCCCCCAGTTCCTAGCAAGATTCCTTTGGACATTCCAAATTTTGAAGGGAAGGGCGGTGAGGATCCAGGCGATCATGTCACGACGTTTCACCTTTGGTGCTCCTTCAACTCTTTGAATCATGATTCCATTAGATTACAACTATTTCAATGCACCCTCACGGGGGCAGCCACAAAGTGGTATGTAGAGTTTCCTGGAAACACCTATAGGGGATTCAACAAGATTGCTTTGGTTTTCTTAGACCATTTCCAGTTACCGGTTCGTTATGATATTGGTACTGAGTTGTTTTCCACCTTCCGTCAGAATAAGCCCACACATATTTCTGACCACGTTCAAGAGTGGCATCGGCGGAAGATATTAGTGAAAGCCAACATTCCTCCAGAGTTCCTATTGGAATGGTTCCTCAAGTCTCTACTTCCATACATTGCTAATGATGTTTCGATGTCTGACATTATGACTGAGGAACAAGCTATCTTGAAAGTCCAGTATTTAGATCTACTTTATTCTCAGTCTGGCATTTTGTATGACATTATTCCTGATGCACCGAGAACAAAACTGAACCTACATCAGTTCCTAGACCACCTGCCGATGGCATCATGGGGTCTGCATGCACTCTCCCTATAGACTTGGTAGCTAATCAAATGAAAAATGTGTCACTAAACTAGTCCTCACTCGGACAGGTTCATACCTTGTCCACTTCCACTCCGTCGTCTGATGTACACAATGTGCAATCAACGAAACCGTCGGGTAACCAACAACCTGGTGGTAAGAAAAAGGGGAGAAAAATTCGTAGGGGTGGAAACAATGGAAGTAATAACAATAGACATCATAATACTCCTTGTAAAGAGAATGCCAAACCTGCTCGAGAAGGTGGTAATGCTGGCGAGGATCGTAAACCTAGGTGTAAGGTGAAATTCCCTTGCAAGCTTTGTGGGGAGGATCATCTTACTCACATATGTCCTCGAATTGAAGAAGCATCGAAGCATTTGGCACAGAGCCCAACTGTGTTGAAGGATCCCCTTCCTCATCATCAAAACATGGCTTCACATGCTCCCACCACTAGTTATGGTACTAACTAAATGGCAACGTCTTTTTCCAATACTAGTGGTTATGGATGTGTGAATATGGTTCAGTCGAAGCTTTGTGTTGCTACTCGTCAGCGCGATTATGGTGCAACACAACCTAATTTGGGGAGTGAGCCTCCCCCTCCTGAAAATTCCTTGCATATCGAGAAGCCCTCCATTATGCCACTGATACCGAAAGGTGTTCTCAAGTGCTCTACACATAAAATCAATGCTCGAGCCGCCCATAACTACTCCATCATAGAAGATTTGGGCCAAACTCCCTGTGCCATGTCAGCTCTTGAAGTTTTGCAAGCCTGTCCTTCTCAGAAGCATGCCCTTTTGAGTGCGTTAGGAGTTCAGGATGGGGGAAATCCTAGTGTTATCAAGTTCGATACTACTGATGTCCAACCTCGCTTACCTTACCACGTGGATTTTCAAATCCAGGTGGTTTTCCTTAAGAGCTTCGTCAAACATACTATGGTTGATGAAGGTGCCTCTGCTTCAGTAATGTCATTAGCTTGTTGGAAATCTCTTGGCTCTCCTCCTCTACTCGCTTCTAGAACTACACTCACTCCATTCAATGGTAGATCTTTTACACTGCATGGAATTATCCCTTCCCTTGTTGTCTCCTTGGGAGCTAAGTCTGTGCCTATTGAAGTCGAAGTGGTTGATGCGCCCATCGACTACAACCTTTTACTGGGTCAGAACTGGATGTATGCTATGAAGGCTTTCGCGTCTACTGTATTTAGAGTTATCTGCTTTCCCCATGAAGGAAAGATTGTGACGATCGATCAGCTGGATTTTGTTGGCACTCCTTCCGCAGCATCCACGAGATCTATAGTCCCGCAAGTTTCTAATTCTCAACTAGCAACTAGGAACATAGGTGTTGGAATGTACCCTTCATTGATGGGAACTTATAATCTTTCTGCACATGTGAATTTTATTGGAACCATTACCGACAATGCGTCTCCTCCTTCGAATAATATGTTATTCTAGACCTCCTATTTAGATGATGTTTTTGCAGAGGGTAATATGGCCAATATTTCCCTAACCACTTCGATCAACATCTCTCACACTCTCGAAAAGATAAAAAATGTTTACATCGGTGCCGATTGCACTCCTAAGGAGATCGCTATTTACACTGACTTGTTCACAGAACTTCGGGAAGCTTTCTCCTAGTCATACGAGGAGATGCCAGGAATAGACCCCCACATTGTTGAACACGAGATTAGAACATATCCTGATGCTAAACCGGTTCGACAATGCCTACATGTTGTGAAGCCTAGGAAGGCAGAGGTGGAGAAACTGCTCAAAGCTAGTTTCATCTACCCCGTTCCCCTTACTGAATGGGTGTTAAATCCCATTCCTGTGGATAAGAAGCAGGGAACGATCCATGTATGCACTGATTTTAGATATTTGAACCATGCATGTCTGAAAGACAACTTCCCCACGCCATTCATTGATCAAATATTGGATGCTTGTGCGGGGAGTGATATTTTTCATTCATGGACAGCTTCTCGGGTTATAATCAGATTCAAATCAAACCCATGGACCAACATAAGACGTCATTTAATTTTCCATGGGGAACATTTGCATATCGAAAAATGCCCTTCGGCCTTAAAAACGTCGGAGCTACTTTTCCGCAAGCCATGACCTATGCCTTTCATGATCTTAAGATGATTATGGAAGTTTTCTTGGATGATCTTGCTGGCCATTCTTGCAAGAGAGTGGACCACCCCAAGCACCTCCATATGATTCTCGAATGATGTATCCACTACAAAATTCAATTGAATCCAAACAAATGCATATTCACTGTTAGGACTGGTCACCTTCTAGGATTCATAGTTTCGAGGGAGGGTATTAGAGTCAATCCTCTCAATGTTGAGGCAATACTTTAGTTGCCTCCTCTGTGTAATTTGTTACAACTTCAAAGCCTCCAAGGGAGAGCTATTTTTCTACGTCAGTTTATAGCTAACTATGCTAATATTACCAAAGGTTTCGCACGCTTATTGAAGAAAGACAAACCTTTTATCTGGGATGAGCGAGCCCAGCAGTCTTTCGACACCCTTAAGAAAGCTTTGGTATCAGCCCCTGTGCTTAGTCCACCAGATTTTGCACTAGATTTCATTCTTTATGTGGTCGTGTCTCAAGAGACTATGGGCATGGTCTTGGTTCAGGTAGATGATGCGCTCGTTAAGCATGTTATCTATTATCTCAGTCAAAATTTAGTAAACGCTGAGCTAAGGTATACTCACGTAGAAAAGCTGGCACTTGCGACTGTCCACGCAGTCCAACAGTTACGACATTACATTTTGTTTCGAACAACCACAGTTGTAGCTCACATCAATCCATTTCAGTTCGTACTATCACGACACCTTATTGGGGGTAAGTATAATAAATGGATTGTAATCCTTAGGAATTTGATCTTGATTTTGCTTCGGCAAAATTGGTGAAATCATTGGTGTTCGCTAAGCTTATGTCAGACCTTCCACGGCTTGATGAGGATGTCATTCATGAAGAGTCCTTTGTGGATGAACACTTATTTCTTATCTCATCCGAGGACCCTTGGTATGGGGATGTCATTGTATATCTCCAAACTTTGAAGTTTCCTCTGCATTATTCACGAGATGAGCGATGGCATGTGAGACATCACGCTAAAGATTATACTATCGTCTGTGATACTTTGTATCGCCAACGAAAGGATTCCATTCTCTATCGTTGCTTGACTCACAAAGAAGCAGAGTGGGTACTTAATGATTTCCATGCAGGGGCATGTGGCGGTCACTTATCCGGGCTTGCTACAGCCCATCGTATCATACGAGCTCGTTATTTTTGGCCTACCATCTTTAAAGATTGTATTAACACTATGAAGAGATGTCACCCTTGCTAGGTTTTTTCTCGGAACATACACTCGCACCCAGCGCCCCTCCATTCGGTCATCACTGTCGTTCCCTTCACTAAGTGGGGGGTATATTTCATGGAATTCAAACCAGCTTCGGCTGGGGGGCATCATCATATTATCGTGGCCATGGATTATTTTTCCAAGTGGGTTGAGGCCATGCCTACTGTAAAATCCGATGGTGCTACTGCAGCCCATTTCATGTTCAACCAGATTATCACTTGATTCGGTATCCCAAAAGAGATTGTCACTGACCATGGCAGTCACTTTCAAAACAAGATGATGGAGGATTTGTCTCTCAAGCTTGGGTTTCATCGGGAACACTCATCTTCCTACTATCCTCAAGTGAATGGTCAGGTTGAAGTAGTAAATAAGTCTTTGAAGACCATTCTCCAACAAACCATCCAACAAAGAAAGACCAATTGGCATATCATGTTATATCCTGCTTTGTGGGCATATCGAACCGCAGTTAAGACTACCACCGGGTTCTCACCATTCCAGTTAGTTCATAGTGTGGAGTCACTTTTACTAATTGAATGCAAAATCTATTTGCTCAAGCTAGCCATAGAGATCCTCCCTGATACGACAAATATTGAGCAACGTTTAGTACACCTCGAGCAATGTTGAGATGCCGCTGTGGACATTGATGTTTAAAATCGTCATGTCGAGGTTCAATATGATAGGTCTATCCATCCCCAGTAGTATGCTGAAGGTGACTTGGTACTTTTGTATGACCAAGCTAAAGAACCCCTGGGGGAAGGCAAGTTCAATCCCATGTGGCATGGTCCTTACATTGTGATGCATGTCCTCGAAAAAGGAACTTATGAGTTAGAAGACTATGAGCGGACTGTCTTGAAGGAGCCTAGAAATGGGATCTACCTCAAGTGGTATTACGCTTGAACCTCTGGTTCAGGCTGATACTTTTGTATACTATTGTATAGTTGCTTCTATACATAGTTTAGATTTCTTTTGGTTATTGGGTCTGCTGATTAGCCTCTGTTTGATTCAAAGATGTCAACAGGATCTCATACATTATTAGGTTTCATGGATGGTGCTAACCGACATACGTAGTAGCTTGCTTCTGCTGCCCGGGTTATCTTCTCACCTGAACACCTAGTTGTGTCCTCAGGAGGTGCTTGTCTCGGTCCTACATCTAATAATGTGGCTGAGTATAGCACCGTTATTGAGCTACTTCGGGATGTTATTTCACATGGCGTCTAGTCTTTAGAAGTCTGTCTGGATTCACAACTAGTTGTGTCTCAACTGAATCGGCAGTACTTTGTACGAGACCCTACATTACTATGGATATTCCTTAAGGTACAACTCTTGGAGAGACATTTTGTTTCAATTACATATATTCATATTCCGAGAAGTCTTAATTACATATCTGATGCATACGATAACTATGTATTAGATTGGCATTTGTCACATTCATCATGAAGCACATAAATACAAATACATTCATACATTTGTACATACACACATATAGTAGAATCGAGAACCAAAGTTTTTTATATATAAAAATATGTCCAAAAATAGTAGTGTCATACAAAACTGGAGCCCGTAGCCCTCAAAAATATACATATCGATACAAAAAATGAGACCCTAGGATATCTATTCCCTCCGGGGAGGCTTAGATGCTGCCTCGACGGGATGTGTCTCATAGAAGTACTGTACTGCATTGGCTACCCACTACAGTAGCCACACCCACTCACCAGGAACACCCACTACTTGGAACTGCATGGCCTCAGGTAGTCGGGCTACCTCTATCTGTGGTACTCGGGCAACCATCCGTGATATGTTGCACCACAATGTCTGAAGTGTGCGCCCTGCTGCAGCATCTCCTGCCTCATCACCTCTACCCCAACGACCATGTCTTGGGAAGCCATCGGGTCTCACTGGGACTTTTTCTGTGAGCAAACAGTCAAACTTTAGCACTTGATACTACCACCAAAAATATTTGTTTCATTTCAACTATAATAAAAACATCCATAAAAATTTAATAAACACAAAACCAAAAGAGTACTCACCAATGTCTCTGAATGCTACACCTAGTGGGAGCGGCATGTCCCAATCCTGTTTGAAGTCTATTCCCGCATAGGGATGGTCCTCTATAGCGATCACCTGCCGGTTCCACCAGCGGAAGAAATTCTCAGTATATGGTGACTCCATATGGCCACCACCTTGTCGTGTCAAGATCTCAGCCCACCGAGTCAGGGTTGGATCATGGAGGATGTGAGGAGGAACATCCACCCTCGGACTAAGCCCCAGAACCCTCTCAAAGAAGAAGCTGCATAGGATACTACCATACCCGAAGTTTTTGGCCTTCCCTCTTTGCATTCTTTCAGTTGTGTCTTCATAGACACCAGCAGAGTCGTACACCAGTCGAATATCGTAGGTTGTATGCATTGTGATGCATAAAACATCACCGGCCTGGATTCCTGGTGTAGTGCTTTGGATCCAGTGATCCGCACTAGGGTAGCCACAATGATCTTTGTGCTCATATCTACTATGGCGTTGATGGGCACTTGACTTCCCACCGCTCGTGTGTTGGCGGGACAATACCGCACTATGTAGTCTTGAACAGTAATCCCACCACCCACGGTCCGAGACTGAAGACTGGCCACCTCCCCTCTATGGGACAAACCAGTATTCAAGTAGATATCCTCCACTTCCAATGTTAGGGTTTTCCCATTGAGGATAAAGTTTTGTGCATCCACATCCCAGTAGTATATCAGGCGATGGAGTAATAGGTTTTGGGCCCTTAAACCCCCTATACTCCAAAACTTGTACAACCCACATGCTTGCAATGCATGCTATGCTTGCACATCATTGCACACGGCCTCATCAACCTGGTCATGCTCTCTTTTCCTCCACTCTAGAACCATCCTGGAGTGCAAAACAAGTAAATTTTGGTCAATTTCATTATTAAAAATTTCTTCACGGTCGTACCCATGGGCTAATTTGTATACAGGTGCAGGTACCATGGGCAATCTATTATTTGAATGCACGTTTGGTGCCCTACCCGCGACCTGCATAGTTATAGCCCGCGGGTAGTGCCAAAGCCATCTAGGGCTTGGCCAAACTAAAAAAACAACCAGTAAAAATTGAAATAAAAGCATTAAAATGAAAGGCATGGAAGTGACTACCAACCTGCTCCGGACGGTTCGCTGAACGGTCGCTTGTAGCTCTCAGGATCAGCAATTGAAGTTTCAGGTGAAAACTAACCACAAAATCCAAATTGGTGAATAATGCAAATGAATTGTAATTTGGAAAATTTTATTACTATTTATAATTTTCTGGACCCACTTCTCTATATTTTTTTCCATTTCGAGCCATTATGAACTAATATCATGTCATGGAGTAGTGTATTTAATCAGATTTCCTCGGCGAAAGTTGTTCTGAACCATTTCACACCTACGACGGGTACGTTTCACATCTGGCATATAGGTTAGAGGCCATTTTCACATGCATTATGCATTTGACCTATTGACCATTTTCATAAACCCTAGGTGTGACCCTGCTTCGTAACTGACACAGAACCTTCACAATGATCTAGAAGTGTCGTTATGTGGCGGTAGGGCTTTTCTAAACATGGGTACCCTAGTTAGAACCCCTTTATGCATTATGGTGCCCATGTCGTTGTTTGTCCTTAGGATTGGGATTCCTTTGTAGCTACGGCATGACATTGCGATAAAGACTCATACTCTACTTTGTCTTATGCTGGCCATATCCCTTAAGGACTCCCCTCAGTTATATCATGTTGTGATTGCATTGCATCATCCTGCTTGCCACTTGAGCCTTGTGCCGGCTCCTGCTTACTCAATTATTAGCCTGGTTCCTGAGCACTCTTTCCCTGTCGAGCCCTGCAGAGCTTATATATTTTCCCTTCACAATTTGATGACCTTTTGACCCTGAGGGAACATACCCCTGAGTGTCCACATCCTTCATGCACTTCCTTGCATTGAGCATAGGTATGTTCCACTACTTGGGACTAGTCTGCTAGCTATTTGACACTTGTTCCCTCACTTGTTGTACTATAAGCAATTTTATTCTTTTTCAAGCTTTTCCCAAATATGAAAAAGACCAAAAAAATCAAATATTTCAAAAAGCCGGACGGGATTATGGTCACTATTTCTTGTTGGCAGTTGTTGTGTCTCCTTTGAACAGAGCATTCATTCCACTCCGTATATTGTGAGTCAGGACTATAGTTGGGCCTTAGGAGCTATACTTGTTTCTCAGTTTTCTCCACTGATTGGTAAAGATTCCAATCATTATGGATCCCTCTGTAATGCCTCTTGCATTGCACAGTTTATGTCAAGTCTATGCTGCTTGAGTCTATCCATGTGCTCATGCTCTTGTTCAAAGGAAGTCTTGAAACCAGTGTCGGCCACTCCTCAGATCTCTTGACTATTGCATGTCGGCCATCCTCATTGATCCAGTCTGTTTCACGAGATATCTTCCAAATCTTTCAGCATTGTTGGTACCTCGTACTGGTTGATGGGGGATGCCTTAATTCCCTCCTTCCAACGAGTCTCATTCCGTCGACTTCAACCCATTTATTCTGGGACTTGAGGCTTAGAGTTCGGTTGAGTGCCTTGAGGCTTGCAGTAATTAGTGGCAGGTTATCTCGCCATCAACAGTTTTGGGAATATATCAATGTCCCTTGATCGATGGATTCATCCTAGTGTTTGACTTCAACCCATTTATTCACACTCCGATGATTGTGCTCTGTGCCTTGATTCCCATTTTCATTATTGGTGGGTCATCTCGCATATGTTAATGGTATACATCATTGACCGGTAATCAAACGATGTCTCATCAGGTTTGACCCCAACTCCTTTATTCACTTGATGGGACTGGCACCATCGAAGACTTGTGTAGAAGACCCTAGGCGATTGTGGCATTCAGTATGCTACATATGACTTTGACTTTACATCTGAGATATCACCTCTCAGATTTCAGCAGTTTGTACCTCTAGTTTGCACCGGTTGTTTCCTTTTCAGCAGGAGACCATATCTTACTGTAGAGGGATCATGGCTATGATCACTTATGACATGTACTCACTATGTACTGCTTATTCATGGCCATTGTATCAAATTGTTTTACTATACCGACATGTATTCAGAGATACTATTGTATTATGACGAGTGACCTGCTCTTTCCACTTGTGTCTCCATCACTCCACTTCTAAGTTTTATAATGTATTTTCTCCATCATAACATCAGTCTCTGACCTCACACATTAGGGGGCATCTGTTACATCATAATCTTCCACCCTGTGAGCATCAACATTCTTTGTCCTGTAGGATCCATTTCAGTGACTCAGATCCACTTATATCCTTCAGACACTATTTTTTCCTATTTTTATTCCTACCCGCATGTTGCATCATTTTAGCATGCGTACCCGTGACTTGCATCACTATAGCCCACGGGTATCAAGTAAAATGGTAAAAATCACTAATTTATTACTTTTTACTCCCAAAAAGTGGTCATTGGGTGACCTTTGGCTCTCCATATGCCCGAGTAACGCCTTGATGTGTCCTTTCACCTACCTTTGAGAGGACTATATATTGAGCACATATGGCTTATGGATGAGAGGGATAAGAGAATAGTAAGAGAACTCTAGTGGATTTTTTCCCTATGTTGAGTCTACACTCATTGATCCTTGTAGTTGTGAACCCCTTATGTTCACCTTCTAAACTCCTTTCATAGTTTGAGTTTGCCATTCATGGAGGATTGAAGTGGTGGAGGCGCAAGTGGATTGATCCATATCTTGGTTCAGATTGGTTGCCGGCAAGAGATCGTATCACTTTGTACTTCTTGTTAATTAATAGAAATACTCATATTCTCGTCCATCATGTTGTGAATGTTGTTTATTATACATTGGGTTACATTTGCTTGTGATATTATGGACCATTGTTATTGATAATGTTAATGTCATTTATATATTATATCTACTTGTTGGATATTGGCTGTCAAGACTAATTTGCAGATTTCAAGTGCATGGATTGAAAGCTCCAACGGGGATCTACATCGAACGTTTGGATCGAGGTTGGTTACATTTCTCCATTATCTTAACATTGTCATTTATAATAGCATTGTTTTGAGAGTTGAGTTGATTTCTGGTAGTCATCTGTCTGTTGTGGTATTCCCAAGCCATAGTGAGTTTTCTCCAATACATGGGTTTATTTTGATGTTTGGGAAATGCATCTCCGCCATTACACTGTACTTTTGCATACAGTGCAATGTCATCGCACTTCACTCATTTGGGACTTGCGCCGATTCGGTCTCGTCACAGTTCTCGAAAGGGTCAACTGCAATGAGCCGAGGGAGCAATAACCCTCCATGAATTCATCAAAAAACCCAAAAATTGAACTTAAAGACAAAATCTAATCCACTGGAAAGTTGTTGGATGAAGTTTAGGCTTACCTGCTCCTGACGGTGGGTGAAGTGGCGGATCGTAGCTCCCAGAATTGGCAAAGGAATTTTTGGCTCCAAATTGGTACTTCTCCTCCCAAATTGGAAAATGAAACAATGAAAACTATTTTTGGCCCATTTTTCTATTTATAAATAGAATGGAATATTCCTTTTCAAATATGTTGATGCTCTTGGGCCATTTATCATAGTTTTAACCGTTTTTGTCATATTTGAGGCTACTTGACATATTTTCTAGTGTGCAGGAGTTGAAAGTAGTCTTTTGTGTTTATTTCTCGTATCACAACGGCCATCACAGGTATGAACACTCCCTTGAATGTTTTGTCGTCATTTTTGCAACGGTTAGTTTGTAATTATTGTGTGATGATGAGTTTACTCTTCGTTTGTTCTCATACTCATGAAACTATGAGAACAAGTACCGAGTTATGATTTATCACTTTTCTGGGCTCGTTAAACTCCCACAGAAAAGGACACCCCCCGGAGTCTACCGTTAAGCTCTTTTCAGGCTCTCGAAAAATGAAAAGATTTCTAAGTGAGCTTTTCGCATTCATGCTTGTTATAGTATTTGAATGGTCATCTTCCTGGTGATAGTTTACCCCTTTTTCGGACCAGGAGGCACTAATTACGAAAAAGGTATACTCCAGCCAATAATGATTGGAAGAGTCTTCTCCCGCGTTGTTTTACCCTTTTCCGGGCGATGAGGCTAACTTTATGAAAAAGGACCATTGGAGTCTTCTTTAGCTCTTTTCAAACTCTCTAAACATGAAATGACAACCGAGTTTACCTTTTATGAACTCGTTAAAATTCTCACATTGAAGGGCCCATCATGGGACGAACCCCTCCTATCCCAGGTTCAGAAAAAAATTGGGATTGCTCTCATCTATGAGATGAGCTATACCGAGCATCCAGTTACCCTCATCAAGCTCATAAAAAACACATGAGGCACTCATCATTCATGATGGGGAAAACGAAAAGCGTTTGTGTTACATACCTTGTTAGTGGCAGTATGTAATCATTCTTGAACATGGCTCTCATCTACATTTGCATACAACACTTGGACCATCCGTTTGTCCTCGAGTTCCACTTATTTCCTGAGTCTTGTTACTCCTTTGAGTCATTCAAAGAAAATATTCCATCATCAGTCGCTTTAAGAATTTGTGTCACACTCGTCATGTCAATACTACCAAGTCATGCCATGCCCATGTTAAAGAATATGTCTATAATTTATCATATGTAGTCAGTACACCTGCCATCACATCAGTCTACTCTGATTTAGTCTTGCATGTTACTGTACCATCTGATCTACTCGATACATTTTTGTCGTATTTCATGTCAATTGATGGGGGATTCATCATGGCCATCCTTCGACGGATTCATCCTTTTCGACTTCAACACATCATCTGAGGATTGAATCTAGAAACCGATCAAGTGCCTTGGCCCTGCATTCCTCAATGGCAGGTTACCTCACTTTCAACATGAGTTTACATCATTGACTCTTGATTGAAAGAT
This sequence comes from Larix kaempferi, assembly GCA_027924585.1. Taxonomy (NCBI): domain Eukaryota; kingdom Viridiplantae; phylum Streptophyta; class Pinopsida; order Pinales; family Pinaceae; genus Larix; species Larix kaempferi. The sequence goes on along the minus strand of BSBM01000223.1, from coordinate 3,903,612 downwards.
TTCATCTTGCGTTCAACTTCAACTCATTTATTCACGCTTGATGACATGTACTGTCATACCTTGGGAATCATTGACATCAATGGTGATTTCCCTCGCACTTGTTAATGGTTTACATCAATGGCCTGTAATGAAGTGGTTTCTACCATGTTCGACATCAAGACATTTGTAATCACATGGATAGATTCGTATCATTGTGGGTTCAGCTTGAAGACCCTGGGGAGTCATGTTTTACCTAGGTTGCGATGGAGTTTGTATTGAGTTATATCACATGGATCCACATTTGTATTGGTCGTAGCTATGTTATCATCTCATCATGGATCTACGCTTGTGTCTAGTAGCCATGATTGTGCTCAATCGGTCATTACTACCATGGATCTGCACTGTATTGGTCGACATCCATGTTGTACTTTATATGATATTGTCAGTTCATAGTCAGTTGTACTGCAGCAGTGTCCTTTGTCCAACAAGTCTATTGTCGTTTCTTCTATCAAAGCACTTCACCTATCTATCTTCAACAGCTTCATGCTTTGGGGGGCATTCTGTTACACCCAAAATCTACCCACCATAATATTCAGTGTATACACCCCTGAAGATACCTTGACTAAGTAATCACCCTGGGAGGATTTGTACCCATTTGTGCTAGTTTTTGAGAGGTGATCGCAGGTTGCACATGAGCAACATGCAATGTCGCACCTTGCCCCATTATAGGGTGCGATGAAGTCAGTTAGATGACAAAAATAGCTTCTTCGAGGTCCTTCTCGAAGCTTGCTGACTTGGGACCCTATCCTTGACCTCTTGGAGGAGCTGGTACTCGGTTCCTAATTCCTTGGAGAGATCCCTTAAGCCTCTCCTATCATATCTCAACCTATCCTATCCATATCCTATCGACTTAGTCTTATTTAAATGAAGCTCACTCCCATCCCTAAGGGAGGAAGTCTATGGTATCTACATGCTGGTGAAATCACCCTTGGAACATCTCCACATACCCATTGGAGAACTCATACTTCCTTGGAAGGATATGGCAATTGGCTTTGTTGGAGAAGGGCTGCAATGTTAAGCCTTGGTTGTAGTTCTATATCTCTATTATGTACTTCCCTCTTTTTACAGTAATACAAATGCTTTCCACCAATATTGTTCATGTGTGTAATGATATTGAGTATTTTACCTGCTTAACTATTTACTTAGATCTCTTATTGTATAGATGCCTTTTACTTGCTTCTCTTGTTTCTTGTCTTGACAGGTCTTGCAGCTTGGATCTGACGACCATGAGACGTGGAGCAGCATTCAGGGGAAACGATTACAAAGTGAAAGGTAAGACATATAATACTTGATCCTTAATTAGATCTAGGAAATGCATTAGTAGTATGTTCTATTTTTTTAGACTCACTTTGAGCTAGGAAGATCCTGCTCGCATCCTCTTGAGTGGATTGTCCGATAACAGAACCTACCACTAATGACTGCAAGCCTCAAGGTACTCAATGGACTCTAAGTCTCGATTCCAGAATAAATGGGTTTAGGTTGATGGAATGAAACTCGTTGGAAGGAGGGCATTAATGAATCTCCCATTAGCCAACACGAGGTAACCAGCTACGTTGAAAGATTTGGAAGAAATCAGACGAACATATAGGATTGCATGGGATGGACAACATGAAATATTCAAGAGATATGAGGAGTGGCCGACTTTGGTTTCACTACTTCCTTTGAACAAGAGCATGAGCAGGTGGATAGACTCAGGTAGCATAAACTCAAGTACTGGATGATAATAATGCTTTGCGATGCAGGAGGCATCAACAAAGGATTCATAATGACTTGAAGCTTAACCAGTTGGTGGAGTAAGATCTGAGAAACGAGTACAGCTCCTAAGGTCCTACTAATGTCCTGACTCATGATGAATGGAGTGGAAATGAATGCTTTTTCAAAGGCGACATGACAACTACCAAGAAGAAGTAGTACAAATTTTCTTGTCCAGATTTTTCAGTTATATGATTTTTTGGTATTTTTCATATTAGGAAAGCTTGAAAAAGAATAAAATTGCTTATAATACAACAAGTGAGGGAACGAGTGTCAAGTGCAAGAAAACTAGTTCCAAGTAGTGGAACATACCTATGATCAATGCAAGGAAGCATGTGTAAGATGTGGACACTCGGGGGGATGTTCCCTCAAGGTAAGGGTCATCATCCTGAAAGATAACTGGAGGCTCTGCTTGGATCAGAAGGTAAATTGCTCAGGCACATGGCTAATAACTGCGAAAAGCAGGAGCCGACACAAGGCTCAAAAGGAAAGCAGGATGATGCAATGCAATCACAACTCGACATAAATGGGGAGTCCTCATGGGAGATGGCCAGAATAAAATGAAGTAGAGTATGAGTCTTCATCAGAATGTCATGGCGTGACTACAAAGGACTCCCAATCCTAAGGACAAACAACGGCATGGGCGCCAAAAGACATAAAAGGATCTAACTAGGGAACCCATGGTCGTTCAAGCCCTACCGCCAAATAACGAAACTTCTAAAGCAGCATAGAGGTTCCATATCCATTAAAAAGTGGGGTCGCACCTAAGGTTAATGAATGTGGTCGTAAGTTCAAATGCAAAAATGTAGGAAAAATGACATCCTAACCTATATGCCATGTGTGTAAAATACCCACCGAAGGTGCGAAACGGTTGAAAAATCTACTCTCGTCGAAAAAAATTGTTCAAAAAGGCACTTTACAACTTCATATTAGTCCAAAACGGCTCAAAACTGAAAAAACTATAGGAAAGTGGGTTTAAAAAGTTATAAATAGTTAAAAAAAAGTACTTTTACCATTCCATTTTCACTTTTTACCCACCATAGTGCTTTTGGTTAGTTTTTACCCTTGATCTTCAGCTACAGATTCTGGGAGCTACGGGCGTCGGATTCACGAATCGTCTGGATCAGGTTGGTAGTCTCATCCCCCTCTTCATTTCCATGGTTTTTATTTTTGTTTTTAATGGTAAAACATTTATCTTTTGTCAAGGGTTACACCCATAACTTGTTGTACGCGAGCTACTTCTATACGGGTCGTGTGGAGGGATGTTTGTGTGCGGTCAATGCATGCATTTGTTGATGTATATGTAACTTCGAAATATGTTTCATCCATGTATTTAATTTTTATATTATTGTACTCCTATAGAGATGTGTCATTCCTATATACGGAAGTGTTGTCATGTGTATTGACAAGTGTCGCAAGTGTGTGAACTTGCCGATGGGTTATTAGACCACCATGTATGGGGTCGGCCCTTATTTTATGTAATAGAAGGATGATGTACCTATCTAGACAAGTCGGCCCCATAAGGTCACTGGGAAAACAAACAAGTATAAATAGAGATCGGGAGATCTCTATTTTGATCATTCGAAAACTCATTCTTCCTTCACTCAGAAAGTGGCACACTGGTGAGGAGGAGGATCATCTACTACTAGGAGACTATCTCTGTGTATTTTGGTTGTACTTTGGTTGAGCCATTGCTCTCTCTATCTCTGAGGAAGTTGTGGGGTTTTTCACCTTAGGGTTTTCCCCACGGAATCTCTATGTCTCTTGTCTCTCATGCTTTTGCTTCTTGTGATGATTGACATGATTGATATGCATTGATATGCATTGATATACTGTACATGTTATCCTCTCAGTAAAGATCCTAGAGTATTGTGAATTAATGCTCAAAATTTAACATGGTATCAGAGCTAACCTGAGAAGAAGACATTGTGCAGTGACAGAAACCAAGGGTTTCTTGTTTATTGGGTTTCTCTCCACAGATTTTGGAAAAGTAGTATAGTAGATTGACTCTACTCATCAAGGAGAATCTATCTGTCCAGTCATAATTCAATTCTAAGCATTTTCAAATTTGGCCCTAAAAATTAAGGTTTTTACAAAAATAGGAATTTCTGGAATCTGAAGACATAGCTGGAAGTGCCTTGCAAAAATCGAAGTTTAGAGCTTTGGATCGAGATTTTTGGCTGAGTAGATCTCCGGGAAACTCAAACCCTAATTCAGGGTCCTCCTTAGTGATCATGGGAAAACAAAAAGGTATTTCTGAAGGGTGTAGCTTTGTAGATCTTAAATTCTGAATACACCAGGTTGATCAGCTCATCAAGGCGCATCTTTATATCCTTTCAGAAAGTTGAAATTCACATTTTGAATTTTTAGCGTTTCTTTCACAAACCCTAATCCAGGACTAGATCTAGTTTTCAACAAGTCAAGTTGTAAGACCTAAATATTTTCTATTTCCATTTGAAGTACTCTTTAAGATGTCTCACCACACCAAGCTTGAGGATAAGCTTAAAGGGGATGATAACTTCTGATCCTGGAAGTATAGGATTGGGTTAATCTTGGAAGAGAATGAGTTGGACTCATACATAAAAGAAGACATCCCTATCCCAAAGGATGAAGAGGATAAGATATTGCATAAGAAATGTTGATTCTATCAAGGACCATCTCATCCCACATGTGTCATCTCTAAAGACACCCAAAGAAATGTTTGATTCTTTGATCAAGCTATTTGAAGGGAAGAACATAAATTGGAAGATGACCCTGCGGAACCAATTGAAAGAAGTAAAGTTTCAGAATGGAGAAACCATTCAATCTTATTTTTCTAGGGTTTCTCAGATTAAGGAACAACTGGAAGCAGTGGATGAAATGGTGAATATGTCATGACCACTCTAAATGTCCTACCCAGGTCATGTGATTCCTTTATTCAAGGAATTTGTGCAAGAAAGAAGTTGATCTCCTTCAACAGACTGCGGGAAGAATGTTCACAAGAAGAAGCAAGGCTTGTGGCCCGAGAAGAAAAGATGGGAATTGAATATCAAGCTCTCACAGTGCACACCAAGAAAGGAAGGTCAAAGAGAGAGCACTCTCATGCCAAGAAATATTCACACTATCATCAACATACAGATAAGAAAGATCTCAGATGCTTCACATGTAATGAGAAGGGTCATTTTGCTTCAGAATGTCCCAAGAAAAAAAGGAACAACAACATCAAGAAGAAGAAGAGCAGCAGGAAAAGATATCATGCTCATGCTACTGAAGATGATGAACCACCCAAGAAGAAGGCTAGAGCAGAAAGTGACGATGATGACTCATCAAGCGAAGAAGAGTATGTCCCGATCTCTACTCTCACAGGTACTATGTCTCATGGTTGTAATGATTGGCTTATTGATAGTAGGGCTTCTAAACACATAACTGGGTTTAAAGAATCTTTTGTAAATCTATCTGAACATGAATCACCCCATAAAGTGAAACTTGGGGATGACTATCAATACCCCATCAAAGGAAGTGGTGAAGCCTCCTACAACCTAGATTATGGAAAATCCATGAAGATGAAAAAAGTTTTTTATGTACCTGGGCTCAAGAAGAATCTTCTCTCCATCTCTGCATTGGATGCAAAAGGCATGAGGCTTGCATTTGTAGATGGCCAAGTCCTAATGTGACCAAAGGGTAAAACTAGTGATGATGCAGTAGTGATTGGAGAGCAAGAGGGAGGTTTGAATAAATTGAAGGGACAACCTGAACATGCCATGGTACGTGAATCCATGGACCATGGAGCCAAGTGAACTTTGGCATAGAAGAATTTCTCATATGCACTATAGGGCACTTCCAATTGCAAGCAAGGCTATAGAGGGTCTTCCTGAAATCAAGACCAAACATGAAGGTGTTTGCAAAGGATGTGCAAAAGGTAAGAACATTAAGAAGGATTTCCCAGGAAGTGAAAGGAAGGAAAAAGGTATCTTGGAAATTATCCACTCTGATGTATGCGGTCCGATGTCATCCAGTTCTCTGAGTGGGTATGTTTACTATGTCTCTTTCATTGATGACTTCTCCAGGAAGACTTTGGTTTACTTCTTGAAGAACAAAGATGAAGTATTTGATAAGTTCAAGGAATTCAAAACCTTGATGGAGAACCAAACTGATAAGAAGATCAAAACATTCAGATCCGACAATGGTGGAGAATTCACCTCAGGTGACTTCAAGAAACTATGTAGTGATTCAGTGATTAAGAGGGAGTTGACTGCTCCTTACAATCCACAACAAAATGGAGTTGCAGAAAGAAAGAATAGAAAAATCATGGAAGAAGAAAGGGCAATGTTGCATGACCAGGATTTACCTATGCATCTATGTACAGAAGCAGCTAGGACAGCTGTATATGTGTAGAACAGAACACCCCACAAGATATTGGACAACAAGACACCGGAAGAGGTCTTTTCTTTTAAGAAACCTGAAGTCGTCCATCTCAGAATATTTGGTTGTCTAGTATACACACATGTCCCAAAGGAAAAGAGGACCAAGCTAGATCCTTCAGGAAAGAAGGGTATCTTTATGGGTTATAGTGAAAGCTCGAAGGCTTACAGAATATACTTTCCAAGGTTCAAGAAGATTGATGTCAGTAGGGATGTGACATTTGATGAAAACTCGGCATTTTTCAAATCAAGAAAGACACCTGTTGAAGATTATGAAGAACCTAAGGAAACTAGATTTTTAAGACACTACCATGTCTAAAGAAATTCCAGATGTTGATCGTGAAATTGAAGATCCACAACAACCTATATATCCACCACGTGAGGACAACTCTCACAAGAGGAAACCTGCATGGGCTAGAGAGCTCATTCAAGATACAGAGAGATTTGGAATTACAGAAGAAGAATACAGAGCAAAGAAGAGAACCAGATCACATACCAGCTATGTTGCTTTACTCTGTGATATCATGAACAAAGAACCTTCCAGTTATAAAGAAGCAGTGAGAAAGAAAGAATGGAAGGATGCCATGGTCGAGGAATACCAATAAATAATGAAAAATGATGTTTGGGATGTTGTCCCAAGACCTGAAGGGAAGTCTGTTGTGACTTCCAAATGGATCTACAAAATCAAGCATGCTGCAGATGGTAACATAGAAAAGTACAAGGCAAGATTTGTAGCCTGTGGATTCTCTCAGAAATAAGGAATAGATTATGAAGAAACTTTTGCTCTTGTAGCCAAGTACACTTCCATTAGAACAATACTTTCCCTGGCTGCAACAATGAAATGGAAGATACACCAGATGGATGTCAAGACTTCCTTCTTGAATGGTGTAGTTGAAGAGGAAGTATATGTAGAGCAGCCACTCGGTTTTGAAACACATGACAGGGAGTCATATGTGTGCAAATTGAAGAAAGCCTTGTATGGCTTGAAGCAAGCTCCTAGAACTTGGTATGGTAGGATGGACAGTTTCCTATCTAGCTTGGGCTTTACCAAGAGTAAAGCAGATTCCAACCTTTACTACAAAGTTGAGGAAGGGAATCCTATGATTCTACTCCTGTATGTGGATGACCTATTTGTAACAGGAGATGACAGATTGATTGCCGATACAAAGAGAAAGCTTGCTGCCGAGTTCGATATGAAGGACTTCAGGATGATGCATTATTTCCTAGGTATGGAGGTGTGGCAGAGTGTAGATGGGATCTTCCTTGGACAAGGGAACTATGCATTAGATATCTTGAAGAGGTTCGGGATGATGGATTGCAAGGCCATGGCCACACCTATGGCATCGAACTTGAAGCTTATGTGTGATGCTTCATCTAAGCCGGTTGATGTCTATATGTATCATTAGATGATTGGGTCCTTGATGTACCTGACGAACACGAGACCAGATATTTGATTTGCGATGAACACATTGAGCCAGTTTCTAACGAATCCGAGGAGTGTTCACCTGGTTGCTGTAAAACATATTCTGAGGTACCTGAAGGGTACAATTGATTATGGGCTCAAGTATGAAGCGAATCAAAAGTTTAACTTGCAGGTTTATGTTGATTCAGATTGGGAAAGCAGTGCTGCAGATAGGAAGAGTACATCTGGGTGCTGCTTCAGTATGGGATCAGGTGTGATCTCTTGGTTTAGCAGGAGGCAGTCCTGCGTAGCACTTAGTACAGCCGAGGCAGAGTATGTTGCAGCCTGTTTGGCTAGTTGTGAGGCAGTATGGCTTCGGAAGCTACTTTCTAAGTTATTTGATCTCCCATTGGATGCTACTGGTATCTTCTGTGATAACCAGAGTTGTGTGAAGCTGTCAGAGAACCCGGTGTTTCATGATAGGTCGAAACACATAGAGATCAAATATCACTATATCAGGGATATGGTGCAGAGAGGAGCAGTAAAGCTATTGTATGTTGCAATGGACGAGCAGATTGCAGATGTGTTGACAAAACCACTAGCCAGAGTGAAGTTTGAGTACTTTAGAGAGAGGCTTGGTGTTCTTAAGATTGATGACACTTTGAGGAAGAAGTGATGGACACATTTGCAGAATCCATTCCAAGCATGTTGGAAGGAGGATCCTTCACATGGCTATGGATGTAAGCGCTGGATGATGAGCATCAGGACGATGTTCTAGTTACTGCTCTGTATATGCATCAAGATGATGTTGGATATGATCAGTTGGATCATTTATATGTATATGTATGTATGCATCATGTTGGATGTTGGATATGATCATTTGGATCATTTATATGTATTTTTATATGCATCATGTTGGATTCTTGGACCATGTATCTGTATATGTATCAGGTAGATACTGTGTATGATCAGGTAGATCATGTGAGTTGATATATATATCAGGTGGATACATTGTGTGGATCATATATCTGTGTATCTATCAGGAGGATACATTATATGATTAGGTGGATCATGTATGATGATATGTATCAGGTAGATGCATTGTATGATCAGGATGATCATGGATGACGAGCTTCAGGATGCTGCTCCAGATATGCATCAGGACAATGCAATGATGAGTATCAGGACGATACTCTAGATGACATGCATCAAGATGATGCTATGATGATGATCAGGATGATCATATGTATCAGGTGGATACATTACATAATCAGTTAGATTATGTGTGATGAGTTCCGAAGACACTGTTGATGTATATGTAACTTCGGAATGTATTTCATCTATGTATTTCATATATATTTATTGTACCCTTATTAGAGATGTGTTATTCCTCTATAAGGAAGTGTCGTCATATGGATTGACAAGTGTCACAAGTGTGTGTACTTGCCAATGGGTTATTAGACCACCATGTGTGGGGTTGGCCCTGAAATATATATTATGTTGTGGATGTACCTAGCTAGACAAGTTGGCCCCATAAGGTCACTGGGAAAACAGGTTAGTATAAATAGAGATCAGGAGAACTCTATTTAGATCACTCGGAAACTCACACTTCTATCACTCAGAAAGTGGCGCACTAGTGAAGAGGAGGATCATCTGCTACTAGGAGACTATCTCAGTGTATTTTGGTTGTACTTTGGTTGATCCATTGCTCTCTCTATCTTTGAGGAAGTTGTGGGGTTTTTCACCTTAGGGTTTTCCCCATGGAAACTATGTGTCTCTTGTCTCTCATGCTTTTGATTCTTGTGATGCTTCTCATGCTTATTGTGATTGTTATGCATTGATATATTGTATATGTTATTCTGTCAGTAAAGATCCAAGAGAATTGTGAATTAATGCTCAAAATGTAACATGGAATCAGAGATAACCTGAGAAGAAGACATTTTTGTAGTGACAGAAACTTGAGTTTCTTATTTATTGGGTTTCTCTCCACAGTTTTTGGAAAAGAAGTATAGTATATTGACTCTAATCATCACGTAGAATCTATCGGTCCAATCAGAATTCAATTCTGAGCATTTTCAGATTTGGCCCTAAAAATTAGGGTTTCCACAAAAATAGGAATTTCTAAAATCTGAAGACATAGCTAGAAGCTCCTTGCAAAAATCAAAGTTTAGAGATTTTGATCGAGATTTTTGGCTGGGTAGATCTCCGAGAAACTCAAACCCTAATTCAGGGCTCTCCCGAGTGAACCCGTGAGGACAAAAAGGCAAATCTTAAGGGTACAGCTTTGCTGATATCAAATTCAGAATACACTAGGTTGATCATCTCATCAAGGCGCATCTTTCTATCCTTTCAGAAAGTTGAAATTCAAATTTTGAATTTCTAGGGTTTTTCTAACAAACCCTAATCCAAGACCAGATCCAGTTTTCAGCATTTCAAGTGATAAGACCTAAATCTTTTCTATTTCCATTTGAAGTACTCTTTAAGATGTCTCACCACACCAAGCTTGAGGATAAGCTTGAAGGGGCTGATAACTTTCGAGCCTGGAAGTATAGGATTGGGTTAATCCTGGAAGAGAATGAGTTGGACTCATACATAAAAGAAAACATCCCTATCCCAGAGGATGAAGAGGCTAAGGTATTACATAAGAAGAAATTGGTCAAGGCAAAGTGAATCATTGCTGATTCCATCAAAGACCATCTCATACCCCATGTGTCTTCTCTAAAGACACCCAAGGAGATGTTTGACTCTTTGACCAAGTTATTTGAAGGGAAGAACATAAATCGGAAGATGACTCTGCGGAATCAATTGAAAGGGGTCAAGATGTTGAATGGAGAAACCATTCAATCTTACTTATCCAAGGTCTCTTAGATCAAGGAACAACTTGAAGCTGTGGATGAAGTAGTGGATAATGGTGAAGTTGTTATGACCACTCTGAATGGCCTTCCTAGGTCATGGGAATCCTTTATTCAAGGAATCTGTGCAAGAAAGAAATTGATCTCTTTCAGTAAACTATGGGAGGAATGCTCTCAAGAAGAAGCTAGGCTTGTAGCTCGTGAAGAAAATATGGGAGGTGAATATCAAGCTCTCACATCCCACTCCAAAAGAAGCAAGCCCAAGAAGGAGCACTCTCACCACAAGAGATCCTATCACAACCAACAAAAGAATAAGAAGGATATAAGATGTTTCACATGCAATGAGAAGGGTCACTTTGCTTCAGAATGTCCCAAGAACAAAAGGGATAACATCAACTCTAGCAAGAAGAAGAAGGGTAACAAGAGAAAGTTCCATGCTCATGCTGTCGAAGATGATGAACCTCCAAAGAAGAAGGCTAGGGCAGAAAGTGATGATAGTGATGATGACTCATCAAGTGAAGAAGAGTATGTTCTAATCTCTGCTCTCACAGGTACTATCTCCCATCGTTGTAATGATTGGTTAATTGACAGTGGGGCTTCCAAACACATGACTGGGTTTAAGGAATCTTTTGTAAACCTATCTAAACATGAATCACCCCATAAGGTGAAACTTGGGAATGATTATCAATACCCAATCAAAGGAAGTGGTGAAGCCTCCTACAACCTAGATTCTAGAAAATATTTGACGATGAAAGAAGTCCTTTATGTACCTGGGCTCAAAAATAACCTTCTCTCCATCTCTGCATTGGATGCAAAAGGCATGAGGGTTTCATTTGTGGATGGACAAGTCCTAATGTGGCCAAAGGGAAAGACCATTGATGATGCAGTAGTGATTGGAGAGAAAGAGAGAGGATTGTACAAATTGAAGGGACAACCTGAACATGCCATGGTGACATAAAGACAAAGATTCATCCATAGGAATGGATCACATAGAGGTATGTATAATTTGTTTTTGCAAAAGTTAACTAATGAGTTATGTAGGTCATTGAAGAGAACAAGAACACATTGCTAGACATAACTAGCAAATATGGTGACCAGATATGTGTTTCTTATATCATAGGATCTATTATATAAGTATGCATGACATGATTGATGATGTTTATTCATGAAGTCATAGGTTTGAATAATCATGGGTATATGCATATTACGTGTCTTACCTTATTTAATGATATGACTAACTAGAAGAGTCATAGGTTCGAGTAATCATAGGTTTAGACATGTTATGTTTCTTATGATATGACTAACCATAAGAGTCCTATATAAACCTTGAATGCTAATGCTTATTATTTCTGTTTGAAATGATCATGACTATACATGCTTGAGATTATTGTGTTTTGATAATATTAAGATTATACTAATGAATGTTTGATTATGTATGAGACCTCAAGGATAACACAATGATGATACTAACAAGCATGCATAGGGATCGAGAATGAATATAAGTTCAAGAACGGGTAATCTAGGAAGCAAAGATCAAGAGGGAATACACTCCAGTGGTTTCTGCAAGGATGCAGATATTCAGAGGGAGTCGACCATCACTCTACATTCCACAACAGAAAGGTGTAGAAGAAGCTACTTTAGATTAGGACTCCAGCAGCTCTTGCAAGGAAGCAAAGACTTAGAGGGAGTCCACGCAACAAACAAACAAAGATAAGTATTTTAATTATCATTTCTTGCATATTTGTTTGTTTAAATAAAATTGTTCAATGATATATATGCTCATGTTCCTAGACTTGGGATATGTATTGTGCATATTAGAATGACTGCATTAAAGAATAGTATACTACTAATATGCATGTGATGGGTAAGTGGCCTATGGAACTGTACAACATTCCATTACTACTTATCTAGAATGAAACCTCTTTGCTTACATGTTGGGAGTAGTGCAAAATCTTAACAATGTTCTGGTAGAGACTGGAAGGCATCTAGAAAGTTATGGAACATGGATAAATGTTGTATTGAAGCATTGTCTAAGATAATTGCATGACCGTGTGACATATTTATTTATGTGTAAGAATTTGTTCTGAAAATTATGAGATGTTTCTAATCATGCAAATTAACTTGTTTTGTAGGAAAGACGGTATACCTTCACCTACAAAAGAAGGACTACAACATTTGTTCCAGCAACAAAGATATCTATTGAATATATTGAAGTTCCCAGGATCTGGGATGAAGAAATGGAAGAATGCCATGATCCGTCGATCATGAAGAATGATGTTTGCGATGTAGTCCCAAGACCTGAAGGGAAGTTTTTTATGACTTCCATATGGATCTATCAGATCAAGCATGCTGCAGATGGCAACATAGAGAAATATAAAAGTGATGAAATAGAAGATACTCCAGATGGATTTCAAGACAACTTTCTTGAATGGTGTAATTGAAGAGGAAGTATATGTGGAGCAGCCACTCGGTTTCAAAATACATGACAGGAAGTCATATGTGTGCAGATTGAAGAAAGCCTTCTTTAGCTTGAAGCAAGCTCCCAGAACTTGGTATGGTAGGATGGACAGTTTCCTATCTAGTTTTGGCTTTACCAAGAGTAAAACGGATTCCAACCTTTACTACAAGGTTGAGGAAGGGAATCCTGTGATTCTACTCCTGTATGTGGATGAATTATTTGTAACAGGAGATGACAGATTGATTGCAGATACTAAGAGGAAGTTTGTTGCCGAGTTCGATATGAAGGCTTTGGGAATGATGCACTATTTCCTAGGTATGGAGGTGTGGCAGAGTGCAAGTGGGATCTTCCTTGGTCAAACGAAGTACACAGTAGATATCCTAAAGATATTTGGGATGATGGATTGCAAGGCCATGGCCACACCTATGGCATCGAACCTGAAGCTTCTATGTGATGCTTCATCTGAGCCAGTTGATATCTCTATGTATCGTCAGATGATTGGGTCCTTGATGTACCTGATGAACATGAGACCAGATACTTGCTTTGCGGTGAACACATTGAGCCAATTCCTGATGGATCCGAGGAGTGTTAACCTAGTTGCTGTAAAGCATGTTCTGAGGTACCTGAAGAGTACAGTGGATTATGGGCTCAAGTATGAAGTGAATCAAAAATTTAACCTGCAAGGTTATGTTGATTCAGATTGGGTTGGCAGTGCTACAGATAGGAAGAGCACATCTGGATGCTGCTTCAGTATGGGATCAGGTGTGATCTCTTAGTTTGGCAGGAAGCAGTCCTGCGTAGCACTAAGTACAGCTGAGGCAGAGTATGTTGCAGCCTGTTCAGCTAGTTGTGAGGCAGTATGGCTATGGAAGCTACTGTCTGAGTTATTTGATCTCCCATTGGATGCTACTAGTATATTCTGCGATAACCAGAGTTGTGTGAAGCTGTCTGAGAACCCAGTGTTTCATGACAAGTCAAAACACATAGAGATCAAATATCACTATATCAGGGATATGGTGCAGAGAGGAGCTGTGAAGCTCCTATATGTTGCAACGGACGAGCAGATTGCAGATGTGCTAACGAAACCACTAGCCAAGGTGAAGTTCGAGTACTTCAGGGAGAGGCTTGGTGTTCTTCAGATCGAGGACACTTCAAGGAAGAAGTGATGGACACATTTGTTGAATCCATTTCAAGCATGTTGGAAGGAGGATCCTTCACATGGCTGTAGATGTAAGCGCTGGATGATGAGCATCAGGATGATGTTCTAGTTTTTGCTTTGTATGATTAGTTGGATCATTTATATGTATGTACGCATCATGCCGGATGCTGGATGTGATCAGTTGGATCATTTATATGTATGTATGCATCATGTTGGATGTTGGATATGATCAGTTGGATCATTTATATGTATGTACGCATCATGTTGGATGTTGGATATGATCAATTGGATCATTTGTATGTATTTTGTATATGCATCATGTTGGATGCTTGGACCATGTATCTGTATATGTATCAGGTGGATACATTGTATGATCAGGTAGATCATGTATGTTGATATGTATCATGTATGATTAGGTAGATCATGTATGTTGATGGATACATTGTGTGGATCATGTATCTATGTATTAGGTGGATACATTGTGTATGACGATATGTATCAAGTAGATACTTGGTGTGCATCAGGTGGATGCATTGTATGATCAAGGTGATCGTGGATGACGAGCTTCTCTAGATGACATGCAGTAGGATGTTGCAGTGATGATGATCAGGATGATCATGTGTACATCAGGATGATGTATGGTGAGTTTCAGATGATACTTTGTGGTCGTGGAAAAGGTTGTGTAGATAAGCATGTAATTTGTGCCCTAGGAGATTTGCATATAGTCTTTCGAGTTTTTGCCTACGGCATGTAATTTGTACCCTGAGATATCTGGCAAATGCTCTTTCGAGCTTTTGCTTGGGAGGACATATAATTTGTGCCCTGGGAGATCTGCAGATAGTCTTTCGAGGTTTTAACTATGGCATGTAATTTGTGCCCTGGGATATCTGGCAGATGCTCTTTCGAGGTTTTGTCCTATGGCATGTAATTTGTGCCCTGGGATATCCGATAGGTTGAGCCGTGTGCTCGTAATCAGTCCTGGGATGCTCTTTCGAGGTTTTGCCATGACCACATGTAATTTGTGCCCTGGGAGATCCGATAGGTTGATCCTTGTGCTCGTAATCAGTCCTGGGATGTTCTTTCAAGGTTTTGTGGTGACCACATGTAATTTGTGCCATGGGAGATCCGATAGGTTGACCCTTGTGCTCGTAATCAGTCCTGGGATTCTCTTTTGAGGTTTTGTGGTGGGGTCATATGTAATAAGTCCTGGAGATCTGGACAGGATGAAAAAGGCCTCAGATTCTCTTTAGGGTTCTTGCTAGTCAAGAGACTCTTTTAAGGTTTTGTGATGCACGTAATAAGTCCTGAGATTTCCACAGTATGGCGAATGATGATGAAGACCTGCAGGTGGTGGGCCTACATCCAGTAAGAAAAAGGACTGGCTTTGTAGAACTTCCTATGACGAGTAGAGTCAGAGATTGGTTGAGATAGCAGCAGCAGTGACAATGATGATGATGTTGCATCGATGACGATGATCCCGAGAAGAAGACTTGTCTAGCAGAACTGTTTAGAGAAATACCTTCCTAGTTAAGAGGGAGTGTTGATGTATATGTAACTTCGGAATGTATTTCATATATATTTATTGTACCCTTATTAGAGATGTTTTATTCCTCTATAAGGAAGTGTCGTCATATGGATTAACAAGTGTCGCAAGTGTGTGTACTTGACGATGGGTTATTAGACCACCATGTGTGGGCTCTGCCCTGAAATATATATTATATTGTGGATGTACCTAGCTAGACAAGTCAGCCCCATAAGGTCACTGGGAAAACAGGTTAGTATAAATAGAGATCAAGAGATCTCTATTTAGATCTTTCGAAAACTCACACTTCTCTCACTCAGAAAGTGGCGCACTAGTGAGGAGGAGGATCATCTGCTACTAGGAGACTATCTCAGTGTATTTTGGTTGTACTTTGGTTGAGCCATTTCTCTCTCTATTTCTGAGGAAGTTGTGGGGTTTTCCCCATGGAAACTCTATGTCTCTTGTCTCTCATGCTTTTGATTCTTGTGATGCTTGTCATGCTTATTGTGATTTTTATGCATTGATATACTGTATATGTTATTCTCTTTGTAAAGATCCAAGAGTATTGTGAATTAAAGCTCAAAATTTTACAGACACAGATGCACAGTGCCTTTCCGACATGGTGGTAGATGTGTTCTCCCATGTGTGTTGATGTAAGTGCAAATCCTTTTTTACATGGTGGTAGATGTGTTCTCCCATGTGAATTGATGTAAGTGCAGAGCCTTTCCTACATGGTGGTAGATGTGTTCTCCCATGTGCGTTGATGTAAGTGCAGAGCCTTTCCGACAAGGTGGTAGATGTGTTCTCCCATGTGCGTTGATGTAAGTGTAGATCCTTTCCGACATGGTGGTAGATGTGTTCTCCCATGTGCGTTGATGTAAGTGCTATGAGCCTTTCATGGATGGTGGTAGGTTGGTCCTCCCATGTCGGTGAGTTTAAGTGTTGTGTGTGTGCATTTGGGTTGTGCTTCATGATACTCTGTGGCCATGGATAGGTTGTGAAATAGCATGTAAAAGGTCCTAGGCGATCCGATAGGTTGAGCTATGTGCTCGTAATCAGTCCTAGGATGCTCTTTCGAGGTTTTGCTGACTCACATAATAAGTCCTGAGGATTCCACAGTATGGATAGTGATGATGAAGACCTGCAGGTGGTGGTCCTACATCCAATATGAAAAAGGACTGGCTCCGTAGAACTTCCTATGACGAGTAGATTCAGAGATTGTTTGAGATAGCAGCAGCAGTGACGATGACGATGATTCGAGGACGATGCATCGATGATGATGATCCAGAGAAGAAGACTTGTGCTAGCAGATCTGTGTCAAGAAATACCTTCCTAGTTAAGAGGGACTGTTGATGTATATCTAACTTCAGAATATATTTCATCCATGTATTTAATTTATATATTATTGTACTCCTATAGAGATGTTTCATTCCTCTATACAGAAGTGTTGTCATGTGTATTGACAAGTGTCGCAAGTGTGTGAACTTGCCGATGGGTTATAAGACCACCATGTGTGGGGTCAGCCCTTATTTTATGTAATAGATGGATGATGTACCTAGCTAGACAAGTCGTCCCCATAAGGTCACTGGGAAAACAGACAAGTATAAATAGAGATCGAGAGATCTCTATTTTGATCATTCAGAAACTCATTCTTCCTTCACTCAGAAAGTGGCGTACTGGTGAGGAGGAGGATCATTTGCTACTAGGAGACTATCTCTGTGTATTTTGGTTGTACTTTGGTTGAGCCATTGCTCTCTCTATCTCTGAGGAAGTTGTGGGGTTTTTCAACTTAAGGTTTTCCCCACGGAAACTCTATGTCTCTTGTCTTTCATGCTTTTGCTTCTTATGATGATTGACATGCTTGATATGATTGATATGCATTGATATATTGTACATGTTATTCTCTCAGTAAATATCCTAGATTATTGTGAATTAATGCTCAAAATTTAACAACGTTGACTACGTATATGTGTGATTGTGTATAGAGTATCCTCCGTACAGTGCCGTGGGTTGAGTTTTTAAACACATGGGCACTGAAAATTAACTGTTTCTTTCCTCCAGGATGGTCCTAGAGTGGAGAGAGAGAGAACATGATGTTTTTTATGAGCATGTATGCCAATATTTACCTGCTCAACAAGCATTATAAGCATGTGGACTCTACAAGTTTTGGAGCATCGGGGGTTTAAGGGCCCAAAATTGATTGCTCGCTCAGTTGGTTAACTATTGGGACATAGAAGCACAATAGTTTGATCTAGATGGGAAACCACTTCCATTGGAGGTGGAATATATATACTTTATCATTGGATGGTCCCTCCGAGGGGAGACAGTGAGTCTTAGGTCTCGCAGTGTGGGGAGAGGAATCACCATCAGTGATTATATCAATAGGTATTGTATCGCTTACACCCAGAAGGTGGGTATCCAAGTCCCCATATAGTCCATAGTGAGCCTAAGCATGAAGATCATAGTCCTCACTCTTGGGTGGATTAAAAGATTGGCTGCACTTCATCAGGCTTCGAGGCCTGTGATACTCTACGTAGTAGAGTGCATGAGACCAACAGTGTATGACTAGTGCACAACATTGCTGACTACTGTGAAGAGCTAGCTAATGGAGTGCAATATGGGATGGGCAAAGAACTCTGGGTTCGGCATAATATTATGCATCTTTTTCTTTGAGAGAGTATCGGGCTTGAGTCTTGTTAAATTTTCAGAATTTACTTCAATCTGATCTAGGATCTTAACTGAGAGAACAACATGTACAGCATATCTACAGCATATCAATCATGGAGACAATAATGCAAGCACACAAGAGACACAAAGATTTACTTGGGGAAAACCATAAAGGTGAAAAACCCCAATAACTTCCTCAGAGATAGATAGAGCAATGATACAACCAACCAATAGAGATAGCCATAACCTAGCAGCAATCCTCCTCCTCCATAAGTGCGCCTCTCCTCCTTGAGAGCATGTGTAAGAAGTGAGTAAGCAAATAGAGTGCCTCCCGCACTCTATTTATACTTGACTTGACTTGCCTTTTTACCTAACTCATGTAGGCTCGAACTTAACCACATAACATAATGCTGACTGGGCCGACCCCCAATAGGGTGGTCTAATAACCCTTTGACCCACATGGCCGACCCCCAATAGGGTGGTCTAATAACCCTTCGACCCACATGACTTATACAGGGCCGACCCCAACAAGGTGGTCTAATAACCCATCAAGTATAAGTTACGACATTTACAATATAAATGACGACACTTCCTTATAGAGGAATAATACCATCTCTATAGGAATACAATATACATATATGTGAAATACATTCCGAAGTTACATATACATCAACACTCCCTCTTAACTAGGAAGGTATTTCTCAGCACAGTTCTTCTAGCACAAGTCATCTTCTCTGGATCATCGTCACTGGATAATCGTCATCGAGTCATCATCATCATCGTCACTGCTGCTGCTATCTCAATCAATCTCTGAATCTACTCGTCATAGGAAGTTCTACAGAGCCAGTCCTTTTTCATACTGGATGTAGGCCCACCACCTGCAGGTCTTCATCATCACTGGCCATACTGTGGAATCCTCAGGACTTTTACGTGCGTCACAAAACCTCGCAAGAGCATCCCAGGCTGTTACGAGCATACTGCTCTACCTATAGGATCTCCCAGGGCAACGAATTACATGTGACCTCACCACAAAACCTCGCAAGAGCATCCCAGGCTGTTACGAGCATACTGCTCTACCTATAGGATCTCCCAGGGCAACGAATTACATGTGGTCATGGCAAAACCTCGCAAGAGCATCCCAGGATGTTACGAGCATACTGCTCTACCTATAGGATCTCCCAGGGAAACGGATTACATGCCATAGGACAAAACCTCGCAAGAGCATCTGCCAGATATCCCAGGGCAACGAATTACATGCCATAGGCAAAACCTGATCCACGGCCACAGAGTATCAACCTGATACTCACCATACATCATCCTGATGTATCCACGATCATCCTGATCATCATCACTGCAATGTCCTGCTGCATGTCATCTGGAGCAACATCCTGAAGCTCGTCATCTATGATCATCCTGATCATCTCTGCAACATCCTGCTGCATGATCTACCTGATCATCAATGCATCTTCCTGATGCATACCAAGTATCATACATGATCCTCCTGATCATCAATGTATCCACCTGATACAAATATATGATACATATCATCATACATGATCCTCCTGATCATCAATGCATCTACCTGATGCATACCAAGTATCTACCTGATACATATCATCATACATGATCCTTCTGATCATCAATGTATCCACCTGATACAAATACAAATACATGATACATATCATCATACATGATCCACCTGATCATACAATGTATCCACCTGATACATATACAGATACATGGTCCAAGCATCCAACATGATGCATAAACAATACATACACATGATCCAACTGATCATATCCAGCATCCAACATGATGCGTACATACATACATAAAATGATCCAACTGATCATATCCTGCATCCAACATGATGCGTACATACATACATAAAATGATCCAACTGATCATATCCTGCATCCAACATGATGCGTACATACATACATAAAATGATCCAACATGATGCGTACATACATACATAAAATGATCCAACTGATCATATTAAGCAGAAACTAGAACATCATCCTGATGTTCATCATCCAGCGCTTACATCCACAGCCATGTGAAGGATCCTCCTTCCAACATGCTTGGAATGGCTTCAGCAAATGTGTCCGTCACTTCTTCCTCGAAGTGTCCTCGATCTGAATAACGCCAAGCCTCTCTCTGAAGTACTCGAACTTCACCCTGGCTAGTGGCTTCGTCAGCACATCTGCAATCTGCTCGTCCGTCTCAACATACAGGAGCTTCACAGCTCCTCTCTGCACCATATCCCTGATATAGTGATATTTGATCTCTATGTGTTTCGACCTGTCATGAAACACTGGGTTCTCGGACAGCTTCACACAACTCTGGTTATCACAGAAGATACCAGTAGCCTCCAACGGGAGATCAAATAACTCAGACAGTAGCTTCCGTAGCCATACTGCCTCACAACTAGCTGAACAGGCTGCAACATACTCTGCCTCAGCTGTACTCAGTGCTACGCAGGACTGCTTCCTGCTAAACCAAGAGATCACACCTGATCCCATACTGAAGCAGCACCCAGATGTGCTCTTCCTGTCTGCAGCACTGCCAGCCCAATCTGAATCAACATAACCTTCCAGGTTAAACTTTTGATTCGCCTCATACCTGAGCCCATAATCCACTGTACCCTTCAGGTACCTCAGAACATGCTTTACAGTAACCAGGTGAACACTTCTCGGATCCGTCAGGAACTGGCTCAATGTGTTCACAGCAAAGCAAATGTCTGGTCTCGTGTTCGTCAGGTACATCAAGGACCCAATCATCTGACGATACATAGAGACATCAACTGACTCAGATGAAGCATCACATAGAAGCTTCAGATTCGATGCCATAGGTGTGGCCATGGCCTTGCAATCCATCATCCCGAACCTCTTTGGGATCTCTACTGCATACTTCCCTTGTCCAAGGAAGATTCTATCTACACTTTGCCACACCTCCATGCCAAAAACAAATAGTGCATCATCCCCAAGTTCTTCATCTCGAACTCGGTAGTAAGCTTCCGCTGCGTGTCGGCAATCAATCTATCTTCACCATACCAAGTTCTGGGAGCTTGCTTCAAGCCATACAAGGCTTTCTTCAATCTGCATACATATGACTCCCTGTCAGGTCTTGGGACTGCATCCCAAACATCTTCTTCATGATCTACGTATCATGGCATTCCATTTCTTCATCCCAGATCCTGGGAACTTCAATATCTTCAATAGATATCTTTCTTGCTGGAACAAATGTTGTAGTCCTTTTGTAGGAGATGGCATATGATCTTTCCTACACAACAAGTTAAATTGCATGATTAGAAAACATCTTATAGTTTTCAGAACAAATTCTTACACATAAAGAAATATGCCATACAGTCATGCAATTATCTTAGCCAATGCTTCAATACAACATTTATCCATATCCCGTAACTTTCTAGATGCCTTCCAATCTCTACCAGAACATTGTTAAGAGTGTGCACAACTCCCAACATGTCAGCAAAGAGGTTTCATTCTAGATAAGTAGCAATGGAATGTTGTACAGTGCCATAGGCTACTTACCCATGCATATTAGTAGTATATTGTTCATCAATGCAATTATTCTAATATGCATAATACACAACCTAATTCTAGGAACATCAGTATATACATTATTGAACAGTATTATTTAAGAAATGACAATTCAAATACTTATCTTTGTTTGTTCATTGGGTGGAATCCCTCTGAGTCTTTGCTTCCTTGCAGGAGCTGCTGGAGTCCTAATCTGAGGTAGCTTCTTCTACACCTTTCTGTTGTGAAATGTAGAGAGATGATCAACTCCCTCTGAATATCTGCATCCTTGCAGAAACTACTGAAGTGTGCTCATTTTCTTTCTTGCAGGAACAACTGGAGTGTGCTCCCTCTTGATCTTTGCTTCCTGGATTACCTGTCCTTGAACTTACATTCATCCTTGGTTCCTATGCATGCTTATTAGTATCATGATTGTGTTATCCTTGTGATCTCATATAAAATCATACATTCATTAGTATACTATTAAAACACAATAATCTCAAGCATGTATAGTCATGATCATTTCAAACAGAAAATAATAAGCATTAGCATTCAAGGTTTATGTAGAATTCTTAAGGTTAGTCAAATCATAAGAAACATAACATGTCTAAACCTGTAATTACTCAAACCTATGACTCTTCAGGTTAGTTGAATCATCAATCAAGATAAGAGTATATAATATGCATAAAACTTGTGATTATTCAAACCTATACCTTAATGACTCTTCTGGTTAGCCATATCATCAATTATGGTAAGAAACATAATATGCATACAATCATGATTATTCAAACCTATGACTTCATGAATAATCATTATCAACAACGCGATAGTATAAGATCCTAACCCAAGGTAGGAATCTAGCTTGATATAGGAAAAACATACCTGGATTATCATGTTAGCTAGTTATGTCTAACATACCCGTATAATGTCTTTTGGTTCTCTTCAGTGACTTGTGCTAGTAACCTGCATGTCTCATAAGTTAACCATTATAAAACCAAGTTATACATACCTCGTGAATGGATCTTGTATGAGATCCATGACAATGGATGAATCTTTGTCCTCATGTTATCATGATCATATGTTCTTGGACCAGAACATGATTTGTCTTTCTTGGTGTACCTTTCATGTTAGTAGACAACATAAACCTCATACAACACCATAATGCATTAGTACAATCATAAGTATCAACACCCTAACCAATGAATATCTTCTATCATGCATTCATAATTTTGTTAAGGTGATACAACAAATCTAAAATCAAAATTGTACTAACCGTAATAACATGAAGACAAACATACCATAAACTTAATCATGGACAAATATCGAAACATACCTCGATGAGTCATACCTGTCGAGATCGCTTGTAATCTTCTTATGTAAGGCCTTATCCTCATCTCCCTCTGATACAGAAACTTCTTTCACTTATGCAGGTGATCAATCCATCTTCTTCTAGGATTAACCCAATCCACTTGATTTGCAAGAACTGGACCTTGAGATGGATATGGGTTTGTCAGAGAAACCCCAAAAATTCAAACTTTGAATTTCAACCTTCCGATAGGATAGGAATATGCGCCTTGATGAACTGATCAAACTGGTATATTCAGAATTTGAAAACTGCAAAGTTTCACTCCTCAATTTTGCCTTTGAAACTTCTGGATTCACTGGACGTGACCCTGAACTGGGGTTTGATGAAGCCCACTCTTCTACCCAATCAAAATGTTTGATCCAAAGCTCTAAGCTTCTATTTTTCTGAGGAGCTTCCAGCCGTGGTCACAGATTTCAAAAATTCCCATTTTTACAGAAGCCCTAATTTTCCATTTTTCTGATCAAAGTCCCGAACTAGGGTCTGATCAAACCCGGCCTTCTACCCAGCCAAAAATTCTGATCTTTGTCTCTAAATTTCTATTTTGATGAGTAGCATCCAGCCGTGGTCTCCGATTACAAAAATTCCAACTTTCTTCAAAGCCCTAAATTCCGGAAGCCATGAATGAAGGTACCAAAAAAATAATTCTGTTTTGACAGAAATATGTACCTGATTGTTTCTGGTGTAACTCCAAAATTTTTGATCCACAGGGTCTGAAAAAGTTTTCTGAGATAGCCTAACCTGTTAGCTTTCCATCCTGACAGGTCTGACCTCAATTGGATGTTCTGAGAGAGAGTTATGCCAAATGTCGCAACATGACCTGTTTTGGGAAAATACAGGAGAGCGAACTTGTACGGCGTGCCACGTGTCACTGTTTGACCTTCGGCCTCTGAAAAAGTTTTCTGAGATAGCTCGGCCTGTTATATTTCCATCCTGACAGGTCTGACCTCAATTGGATTCTCTGAGAGAGAGATATGCCAAGTGTCGCAACGTGACCTGTTTATGGGAAAATACAGGAGAGCGAACGTGTACGGCGTGCCACGTGTCACTGGTTCAACTTCGGCCTCTGAAAACGTTTTCTGAGATAGTACAGACTGTGTACTACCTGTCACTTTTTACGAAATTTCATTTGGAGCTTCCTATCCCAAGATATGACCTTTTTCCCAAGGTCACCTGATTTTGACTCAGATCTGGAAGAGGCAGAAACCCTATATTGTACAGATCATAAATCACAAAGTACAATGAATTAGAGGTTGTCCTTTGGACACAAGATGCCTGGAGATCTTAGCTTCAGCCTGTAACAATTTCAGATCCGAAAACTTCGCCAAAACGGATTTATAGCGAAAGTGCTACGATGACTGGTTTT
The DNA here is from genome assembly GCA_027924585.1 of Larix kaempferi. Taxonomy (NCBI): domain Eukaryota; kingdom Viridiplantae; phylum Streptophyta; class Pinopsida; order Pinales; family Pinaceae; genus Larix; species Larix kaempferi. The sequence goes on along the minus strand of BSBM01000223.1, from coordinate 3,879,090 downwards.
TGCTATATCAAGCCCTAGCATCGTAAGTGCAACAAGTGTCATACATGCCATATCATGCCTTCTTTCAGGCTAGCTCTGATACCATGTTAAATTTTCAGAATTTACTTCAATCTGATCTGGGATCTTAACTGAGAGAACAACATGTACAGCATATCTACAGCATATCAATCATGGAGACAATAATGCAAGCACACAAGAGACACAAAGATTTACTTGGGGAAAACCATAAAGGTGAAAAACCCCAATAACTTCCTCAGAGATAGATAGAGCAATGATACAACCAACCAATAGAGATAGCCATAACCTAGCAGCAATCCTCCTCCTCCATAAGTGCGCCTCTCCTCCTTGAGAGCATGTGTAAGAAGTGAGTAAGCAAATAGAGTGCCTCCCGCACTCTATTTATACTTGACTTGACTTGCCTTTTTACCTAACTCATGTAGGCTCGAACTTAACCACATAACATAATGCTGACTGGGCCGACCCCCAATAGGGTGGTCTAATAACCCTTTGACCCACATGGCCGACCCCCAATAGGGTGGTCTAATAACCCTTCGACCCACATGACTTATACAGGGCCGACCCCAACAAGGTGGTCTAATAACCCATCAAGTATAAGTTACGACATTTACAATATAAATGACGACACTTCCTTATAGAGGAATAATACCATCTCTATAGGAATACAATATACATATATGTGAAATACATTCCGAAGTTACATATACATCAACAAGTCTGAGGGTTGAATTCCTTTTGCATGGTCTCCAAGATCCCACCCAGACCTGGTGGGTAGAGGTATTGACGCGGCAGGGTGGTGGCCGACAGGCTTCACCATATTCAGAGGATTTCTTTCACTGGTGGGCACAACAAATCATCGCCATCGATGACTACCCATATGAGGGGATAGACTACTGCGGAGACAGAGACATGTCGCTCCCTCTAGTGGCCGTGTTCGGAGACATAGGTATGCCTACTCTTTTTAAGTTTTGTGTATTTAATTTTTTGGATTTTTTATTATAAGTGAATGCAAAAATATTTTGTGTGTGGTATCATATTAATGGGTAACTGTTTGCTCACAAATCCGGGTTTGTGAAGACCTCAGGGTTTCCCACAACACCGCTGCAAAGACAGAGGAAGCGAGGCAGTAGGTGTAGTGGAAGAGCACAAACTGGAGATAGTATGGGTCAACCTGACTCGTATGACAGCCACAGTACCAGTCATAGAGGTAGAGAATCTCTCGGAGGCGATGCAACGACACGTTGTAGGGGTACCGAGTACCTGGGTGTGGCTACCCCGGCGTATAGCCAATGTCGTACACTATTATATTCAGACTCATCCAGCTCAGGATGCTAGAGCTCCCAGCGGGACTTAGATTCCATGGGGTCTCACTATTTTTCTATCGGATTGTATATTTTTGAGAGCTACGAGCTCCAATTTTGTCTTATGACACCAATTTTTGGATATATATATATAAAACTATGATTTTTCGGCTCTACTATTGTGTATGTACAAATGAATGAATGAATGTTATTTGTGTGCTTCTTTTATTGATGTGAAAAATGCCAATCTAGGACATATGCATCATTTATATGATTAAAATGTCTCAGAACATGTGTGCTTCTTTTATTAGCATATGCATCATTTATATGATTAAAATGTCTCAGAACATGATTTTATGTAATGAAAACAAATTTACTCTCCAAGAGTATTACCCTTAAGAACCTCCTTAGTAACGTAGGATCCCTCACACGGTATTGGCCACAACCAGTTGCACATCCAGGCAGACTTCTAAAGACTGGATACCATGTGAAATGGCATCACGAAGTAACTCGATAACGACACTATAATCGGCCACATTGTTGGATGTAGCACTGAGACAAGCACCTCCTAAAGACACAATCTGATGGTCGGGGGAGTAAATAACACACGCAGCAAAAGCAAGTCTCTACATATGATGGCTAGCCCCATCCACGAATCCCAAGAACACTGGATATTCCACTGACATCTATCAACCAAATGGAAGCGAATCAACAAACTCAAAAAATCAAAAGAAAGCTAAACTATGTACAAAAGCAACTATACAATAGTATACAAAAATATCAACTCGAGCTATAAGCTCAAGCATAATATCGCTTGAGGTAGATCCCATTTCTAGGCTCCTTCAATGAGTTCCCCTCGTATTCCAACTCATAGGCTCCTTTTTCCAGGACATGCCTCACAATGTAAGGACCATGCCACATGGGGTTAAACTTGCCTTCCCCCAGGGGTTCCTTAGCTTGATCATAAAGGAGGACCAAGTCACCTTCATCATATTGCCATAGACAGATAGACCTATCATACTAAACCTTAACACGATGTTTTTTAGCATCAATTGCTATGGCGGAATCCCGATGCTGCTCGTCAATTTGCTCGAGGTAGACTACACGTTGCTCTACTTTTGAAGTGTCAGGTAGGAGCTCTATAGCTAGTTTCAAGGAAGGGATTTTGCATTCAATCAGAAATATAGACTCCACACCATGAATTAGCTAAAATGGTGAGAAACCAATGGAAGTCTTTGCTGTGGTTCGATATTCCCACAAAGCAGGATATAATATAATGTGTCAATTGCTCTTGCTTTTTCGGATGGTTCGTTGGAGAATGGTCTTTAAGGACTTATTTACTACTTCAACCTGACCATTTGCTTGGGGATAATATGAATAAGAGTGATCTTGCTTAAACCCAAGCTTGAGTGACAAATCCACCATCATATGGTTTTGGAAGTGACTTCCATGGTCAGTGAAAATATCCTTCGGGATCCTGAATCGAGCTATAATCTGATTGAATACAAAGTGGGCTGCTGTAGCACCATCATCTTTAATGGTCGGCATGGCCTCATCCCATTTGGTAAAATAATCAATGGCCAGAATGATATGGTGATGCCCCCCAGCCAAAGTTGGCTTGGAATCCATGAAATATGCCCCCCACTTGGTGAAGGGACCGACGGTGATGACTAGATGTAAAGGAGCAGCGTGCGAGCACATGTTTCGAGAAAACACCTGGAAAGGGTGACATATCTTCACAGTATTGATACAATATTTGAAGATCGTAGGCCAAAAATAGCCTTCTCACAAGATACGTTGGGTTGTCGCAAGCCCGGATAAGTGACCACCACAGGCTCCACTATGGCAGTCATTAATCACTAGCTTCGTTTCTTCATGAGTTAAGCAACGACGGAGAATAGAGTCTTTTCCTCGACGATACAAAGTTTCACTGATGATAACATAATCTTTAGCATGATGTCTCACACGACTTCTCTCATCTCGTGAATAGTGCGAAGGGAACTTCAGAGTTTGGAGATATATAATGATATCCCCATACCAAGGGTATGTTGATGATATAAGAAATAAATGTTCATCCACAAATGAGTCTTCGTGGACTACTTCCTCATCAAGTCTCAGGAAATCTGACATCAATTCTGCAAAAACCAAGGACTTCACCAACTTCGCCGAAGCAAAATCGAGATCAATTTCCTAAAGGATTGCAATCTATTTATTATATCTCCCCCCAATTATGCGTCATGAGAGCACAAATTGAAACGGATTGACATGCGCTATAATGGTGGTCTTCCTAAGAAAAATATAATGTCGAAATCGTTAGACTGCATGAACAGTCACAAGGGCCAATTTCTCAATGTGAGAGTATCTCAGCTTAACATCTATGAGATTTCTACTAAGATAATATACAACATACTCCTGAAGCAAATCATCCTCCTAAACTAAGACCATACTAATCGTGTCTTGAGATGCAACCACATAAAGCAAAAAATCTCTTGCAAAGTAGGGTGGACTGAGAAGAGGGGCTGATACTAAGGATTTCTTCAAAGCATCGAAGGATTGCTAGGCTCACTCATCCCAGATAAAATGGGTGTCCTTATTCAGTAATCATGCAAAACCCTTAGTAATATTGGCATAATTCACAATAAAACGGTGCAAGAAAGTGGCTCTCCTTTGGAGGCTCTGGAGTTGAATCAATTTATGCGGGGGAGGAAACCGAAGTATTGACTCAACCTTTAAAGGATCGACTCTAGTACACTCTTTGGAAACTACAAACCCTAGAAGGTGACCTGTTTTCATGACAAATATTGACTTTTTGGGGTTCAACCTAATATTATAACACCGACATATTTCAAAAATAAGGTGGAGGTGAATGGGGTGATCAACTCTCTTACGAGAGTGACGAGCAAGATCATCCAGATAAGCCTCCAGTATGTGCTTACGGTCATGGCATGCTAAAAAGTAGCTCCGGCATTTTTAAGACTGAAGGGCATCTTCCGGTATGCAAAGGTACCCCAAGGACATATAAATGCATTCTTATGTTGATCCTTGGGTCTAATCTGAATCTGATTGTAACCTGAAAAAATGTCCATGAATGAAAACTCTTTGCTTCCCGCACATGCACCAAGATTTGATCTATGAATGGAGTGGGAAAGTTATCCTTAGGACATGCTCGGTTCAGATCTCTAAAATCAGTATATACACATATGGTTACCTTCTTCTTATCCATAGGAATGGGATGGGATACCCATTCGGTAAGGGGAATTGGGTAGATGAAACCAGCTTTGAGCAGCTTCTCTACCTCTGCCTTAATTGCGACTTCCTTCCTAGGATTCACAGCACTGAGACGTTTCCGAATAGGCTTAGCATTTGGATAAGTCTTAATTTCATGTTCGACAATACTAGGGTCTATACCTGGCATCTCCTCATAAGACCAGGCGAAAACATCTGAAATTCTTTAAAAATATTAGTGTAAATGTGGATCTTCTCGGGGGAACAATCGACACCAATGTAAACGTTCTCAATCTTTCCAGGAATGTGAGAGATGTTGATCAGAATGGTTGGATAAATTTTAGCCATATTCCCCTCCACGTAAATCCCATGCGAATCCAAAGAATCCACAACGTGACCAACCTTCTCGGCAAGAGTCGACTGAAACTCTTCCTACTCAATAGGTCAAGGTTGGGAAGAAAATAAGATCGATGATGAAGATATTCGCAAGTCTTATCACTACCATAATGGCCTCAATGATAGCTTCATCTGAAGGAAAAGTACCATCAAGGAAATCATGCAATCAAGACAAGTCGACTTCCCATGCAGGAAGCATAACGGGATCTTCCTCTTCTGTCCATGAAGAGGAGAGATCTGGTTATACAGTGACTTGTTGAATCTCACGGTAAGCAAGCTCAGCTACAGATAAGTGCATGGACATCCCGATGTGTGCAATGTTTCCAGACGAAGAACTCATGGAAGGTAAATTCCATTAATCATTAAAATATGATGTCTGAAATGGTTCATTATGTAATGAGGAAGGGGCACTATTGGAAACGGTTCCTATAAAGGAGATTGGTGCAACAAAGTCAAAAGATCCCATCAAAGAGGAATACAATCCTACACCAATATTCCCAGTTGTCGGCTGAGAATTTTCGATCTGAGGAACTTCCGTTTCTGGTGATGCAATGGTATTGGAACTAGTAAAATCGATATGATCGACCATCACAATCTTGCCTTCATGGGGAAAGCAAATAAATCTAAAAACAGAGGACACGATCGCTTTCATAGCATAGATCTAATTCCTACCCAGTAAAACATTTTATTCGATGGGTGCATCAACCACCTCGACTTCAATTGGCATGGTCTTCCCACCCAAGTGGACCTCAAGGGAGGGGATAATACCATGCGGCCTGAACGAACAACCATCAAATGCAGTCAGCATGGTCATAGACTTCGATAGTGGATGGGAACCTAGATCCTTCCAACAAGCTAACTACATTACTGATGTGGAAGCACCTTCGTCAACCACGGTACTTTTAACGGTCTGTTGCATGCACCTAACATGGACTTGGAAAGCCACATGATAGGGAAACCGAGGCTAAACATCAATATTATCGAACTTGATAATATTAGGACTACATCGATCCTGGACTCCTAAAGCACATAAAAGGGCAGTCCTTTGAGAAGGACAATCCTGGAGAAGATCGAGAGCTGACATGGCACACGGATTCTGGCCCAGATCTTCTACAATGGAGTAGTTTTGGGTGGCTCGAGCATTGGGATTGTGCGTCGAGTGATTAAGAACACCTTTTAGTATATGCGGCACAGAGTCAGGATTCTCGATATGCAAAGGGGTCTCAGGTGGAGGGGGATCATTCCCCATTGAATTTTGTGGAGCTCCATAGTCACGAGAGTGAGTAGCAACACTAACCTACAATTTAACTATGTTAACGCATCTGTAACCGACGGCATGAGTAGAGGATGTCGAAGATTCATTAGTCCCACTACCAGTGATGGAAGTGACTGAAGCCAAGTTTTGGTGATGAGGAAGGGGATCCTTAAGCACAGCTAGGCTCTGTGCTAGATGCTTCGATGCTTCTTCAATCCTAGGACACAAGTGTGTAAGGTGATCTTCCGTGCAAATCTTACAAGGAAATTTCAATTTACGTCTAGGTTTGCAGTCCCCACCAGCATTCTCGTTGTCCTAAGGAGGGTTGGCATTCTCCTTCTTAGAGTTATTGTTCTTATTATTCCCACCCCTACGATTATTTTTCCCCTGTTTCTTCCCACTAGGTTGCTGGTTACCTGATGGGTTCGCAAATTGTATAGAGTGAACATTTGACGATTGGGTGGAAACAGACGAGGCGTGAGCCTGTCCAGGGGTAGAATAGCTAATGGAAAGATTGTGCATTTGATTCATAACCAAATATACAGGATGAGTACTTGTGGATTCAATAATACCATTGGCATGTGGTTTAGGAACAGGCTTGGGCTTATGTCGTGACCGTGGTGCATCAGGTATAATGCCATATAAGATGCCAGACTGAACATAGACTAGGTCTAGTTGTTGGGCTTTAAAGATAGCTTGTTCCTCAATCATAATACCGGACAATTAAACATCCATCGAGATGTAAGGGAGTAAATACTTTAGAAACCATTCCAACAAAAATATGGAGGAATGTTGGCTTTCACTAGCCTCTTCCGCTGGTGCCACTCCTGAATATGGTTAGAAATGTGCATGGCTTTGTCCTGACGGAAGGTGGATAAAAGTTTGGTGCCAGTATCATAAAAAATCGGAAACTAAAAGTGTCTAGGAAAACCAAATCCAAATCATTGAAACCTCTATATGTGCCCCTAGGAAACTCGACATACCATTTCGCTGCTTCCCCCGTGAGGGTGCGTTGAAATAGCCTTAAACGAATAGATTCATGGTTCAAGGAATTCGAGGAGCACCATAAGTGAAATGTGGTGACATCATCACCTGGATCGTCACCATTCTTCCCCTCAAGCTTTGGAACGTCAGAAGGGAGCTTGGTGAGGACTCGAGGCCATGTAGGATTGTGACACACCGGATCATTCGTGAGCTTCGAAAGATCGGGTAGATTCAATCTAGCAAGAAACAAGAGTTGAGGCTGTGAAGCTTGATTATAAGCTCCCAAAAGAGACTAGTTCTGCGAAGGTGAGATCGTGTTCATCGTAGCCGACACCTGAGGTGTCGACCAACTCTGATAGAATCTGTGACCGTGACTGTAAGGATAATAACCTCCTCCAAAGTGACCCATGTTATGATACATAGGCATGTGCATAGAAGGGATCCCATGGGAAGGATTGGGATAATAGTTAGGACTAGTTGAAAATCCATAAGAATAGGGTCCCATATAACCACTCGAGGAAGGGAAACTAGACGAGTGATGACCGTATGAAAATGGTATATTCCCACCCACTGGAATCAATGAACTAGAGACAAGGGGAGGGTTCGGCATCATAAAATCATTCGAGGGTACAGGCATAGAGGTATGCAGGTTAAAAGATGGAATGTAAGTTGTAGATCCGATACCTATCGTGAAACCTCCACTCGAAAATGGGTTCACACTAACACTAGGGGTTGTCATAGGAGGTGGCCCTCCTCCAACATACAGAGTAGATGGAGGGATGTGACCACTCTCAAATTGATATGCATTAAAATGGGTTGTAGTGACCCCCATCCCAATGCTAGAGCTAGTATGACTACTAGACATGATGGAAGTAACAGTAGGCATGAAGCCGGGCATACCCAATAAAAGGGGGGTTGAGGTCGAAGGGACAGAAGTAGAACCGAAACATAGCATTCCCAAGGATGAACCATATAAATATCCTACTAACCATGTTTCATCAAATGGGTTCATACTCGTGGGATGGGATGTCCCAAACTCATGACGAGTGGTGTATGATGAACCTCCCTCCCAATCAATCCTCGGAGAGTATATGTGAGGATGGGAAGTTCACTTTCGACTAGCGGACGAAGTCGAGGGGACTTCTGATGTGTCAGATGCGGAACTCACAATAGGAGCTCTGAGAAGCTCATGAGATGTAAATGAAAGACCAACGGTAGTCTTCCGATGCTTCTTAATAAAAAACTGCAACAGATCGCTAGCTGGTAAACCATCCAACCTACGAGATCGATGGAGAGGCGGATCTCAATCCATGATGACTTCAAAAATTCAACAAATAATCATCTTCTAAAGGCCTACTAGGTCGTCACAAAGCATATGTTAGGATATTTAGACACTTATGAGTTAGTTAAGATCAACTTGTGTAATAGATCCGTTAGGTAAAGTGTGTTTCTTTAGTATGCATTAGTATGCATTTGTAAATACTTAATCCGACGGTCACAATATGTTTCCAACATAGAGTGATCTGACGGCTCAACTTCTCTTAGATCATACCTACCCTTGATCCGTGGCTTAACACCCGATTGGTCCACGATCTCTATTTAAAGAGCATGGAGGGTCATTGGAAAGTTGATCGATTATGAGAAGCTCATTTGTAACTTTCTTTCTTTGCATAATAAATTGTCCCATAGAAGCTATTTGGCTGGGGCCATGGAATGTTTCCCTCACGAGGGCTTAAACTGTAAAATTAGTCACAACAGATCTAATGAACAAGTAAATCAATCACAACAGATGAACATAGAAAATATGGTGTAAAATTGTGCAAAACATGCAGCAGTGCTCAATATCCCAATAAGGGTGAATAATTACAATACAATCTGACTCATGTGAGTGAGCAATTTGAATTGACTAAGTAGGCCATTCGAATCACTGAATGGAGTAGCTTGACTCCAACTAGGAGTCCTCATCATTAATCGGTGGTGCTCATCAATGCACAAGAAGCAGTCATCCAGGTGTCAATCTAAGTCTAATTGAGTGTAACAAGTGTAACTAAAGTGTGTAGCACTGATTAAGGGAAGGAGGATCAGTGGGGGGCGCATGGGAGGCTAACTGAATTCAGAACAAGTCATCTAGTCAATCTGGAGTTCCAACGGAAGTGAAACAGTCAGTCGGGAGTGAAACTAGCCTCAAATTAGGGAGAATCGGAGCTAACTGAGTGTAACTGAAGTGGAACTGCAGTGGTAGGTGAACAAGTGCGCCCTTCTCTGGCAATAGGTGAGAAGTGGGCGCCTTTCATCCTAGGAGGGATAAAAATCTGAAGGAAGTGGCTCCCGGGTGCTAGAATAAGGTGGCTAAGGTGCTGGAGGCATCAATATGGTGATTGGGATGCATGCAAAGTGCATGCAAGTGCATGCAAACCCTAGAATTTGCATGCAAACCCTAATTGCATGCAAGATCCTGAAAAAGATGATGTGGATATCCGAACACCCCCCCTCAAGCTAGACTATGATGTGCAAAAAATAATGTGGGGCCCTAGTAACTAAGACCAAAGGTCACCCCAATACAATAATCCAAAAAATGCTGAAAATAAACTAAGTGAGGAAAGAGGGAAAACCCAGTGGGAAGAAAGCCCCCCCCTCAAGCTAAAGCATAATAATGAATCAATCTGTCTCCACCATGATGGAACTCACCCCCAACAATGAACGGAGGTAAGAGAACTTCTTCTCAGTGAAGCTCTTGGTGAAGATGTCTGCAATTTGCTCATCAGTAGGGCAATATTGTAGAATGATGGTGCGGTCATGCACCAACTGTCGAATGTAATGCATATGAATCTCAATGTGTTTGGTCCTCTGCCACTGAAATGGATCTGTGGATATCGTTATAGAACTTTGATTGTCACAAAATAGGACAGTCGAAGTAGTGCCACCAAAACCAAACTCGGAAAGAATACCCTGCAACCAAACTGCCTGAATGCAGGCATTGACTGCCCTCGATACTCTGCCTCTGCTGAAGAAAGTGCAATGGCTGCTTGATTTTTGCTGGACCAGCAAATACCACCATGACCATTCATGAAAACATAACCGGAAGTGGACTTCCGATCAATGCTATCACCTGCCCAATCTGAATCAGTAAAACCAATGAAATCAAGCTCAGAATCTGCAGCATAATGTATGCCAAAATGTCTCGTACCTTTCACATACTGCAAGATCCGCTTGGCTGCTCGCCAATGAAGCTCATGTGGCTGCTGCATATATCTTGACACGGCACTCACGGCATATGAGATATCAGGCCTTGAGTGTGTCAAATAAAGTAGTTAACCAATCAACTGTCGATACATACTGCAATCTGCAAGCGGTGTAGAATCTCCCTCCTCAAGACTGATTCCTGAGAGGAATGGGAATGGGGCTGCCTTACATTCAGCCATATTAAACTTCAATAACAGGTCGGAAGCATATTTTTGCTGAGATATAGTGATCCCATCAAAATTTTGAGCTATCTCCAAGCCCAAAAAATGACTCAGCAAGCCCAAATCGCTCATGTCAAAAGCTAGATTTAAGGCAGATTTTAGCTTGTTTATTGAAGTAAGTGTGCTACCAGTAATGAGAAGATCATCAAAATAAATTAAAATAACCAACAAATTACCTTTAACTCATTGAAGATACACATTCGGATCAGATTTGCATCTTTGGAAATTCTGAGAAAGAAGGAAGGAGTCCATCTTTGCGTACCAAGCTCTTGGGGCCTGTTTTAACCCGTACAAAGATTTCTTCAATCTGCAAACTAATGATGGATCTGATGTGTATCCCTCTAGCTGCTGCATATATACCTCTTCATCAAGGTCTCCATGTAGAAATGCACTCTTCACATCCATGTGGTGCACTTCCCAATGCTTGGATGCGGAAATAGCTAAAACAAGGCAGATGGAATCCATCTTTGCAACCGGTGCAAAAGTCTCAATGTAGTCCAGTCCTTGGACTTGGGAGAAACCTTTTGCCACCAACCTTGCTTTGTATTTGCTGATAGAGCCATCAGCAGCAACTTTCGTGCGGTAGACCCATTTACACTTCACTAATTTTCTTCCAGGTGGAAGAGAAACTAGCTCCCATGTGTTGTTCTTTTGAAAAGAACTGTACTCTTCATCCATGGCACTTTGCCATCTCGGATCTCGGTGGGCAGAATAGTATGATGTGGGATCTGAACCAGCCATCAAATAAAAAATCTCAAGAAGTAATGGATCAGCAATAGAAAGTGCCATACCTGCTCTTTGAAAGTCTGCTCTTGTTCGTCTCGGATCAGCAGGATTTCCAAGGTTTGAACCAGCAGATTGTAGAGTGTTTTGGGTCCACTTTGGTAACTAAGGGGGATCATAATGGTCAGATTCTGAACTTGATATGGCATGATCATCATATGCTGCTACAATATCAGAAATATCAGAACTCATACCTTCATTATCGTTGCACAGATCTTCTTCTGGTGAAGGCGGTGAATCGGCAGTCTTCTCCTCGACTAGTTGCAATTCTTGAAGCGGTTCTTCAAATTGCACACTGCGCTCTATGAATATCTTTTTAGATATGATATCCATGAGTTTATATGATTTTTATTCTTCCCCATATCCTATCAATATGCACTCGGTACTTTGTGGATCCAAAGCTCGTCTCTTCTCGGAAGGAATTCTAGCCCATGCAGTAGAGCCAAAAACTCTCAAATTTGACACATCCGGGTTGTGACCAAAGAATGCTTCGAAAGGAGTCATACCTTTCACGGATGAATGTGGAACACGGTTTTGTATATATGCAGTAACATTGATTTCTTCAGCCCAAATATTTGCAGCCAAACCTTTTGATTCAATCATGCATGTAGCCATCTCTTTCAGTGACCGATTTTTCCTTTCCGCAACACCGTTCTGCTGGGGTGTGTAGGGAACTGTATGTTGGATCTTAATTCCACTTTGGGCACAAAGTTGCAGCAACTCGGATTTAATATATTCTCCACCATTATCAGATCTAAGAGATTTGATCTTGCTCTCAGTGGCGGTCTCAACAGAAGCCTTAAAATCCTTGAATTTTCCAAGCACTTCTGACTTGTTTTTGAGAAAGAATACCCATGTAAAGCGGGAAAAATCATCAATAAATGTCAAAACATACCTTGAACCATTTAATGACATATGGGGTAGAGGACCACTGATATCAGAATGGATCAACCCCAAAATAGTAGAAGCTCTGCTAGCTTTTCCGCGGTCGAATCTGTGCTCGGGGTGCTTCCCAATGATGCAACCAGTGCATATTCCCTTCGAGGAACGGAGTTGTGGAAGCACATCTACCATTGATTTGTTTGATAACAGCAGCAAATACTTATAATTAAGATGTCCAAATCTTTCATGCCAAAGCCTACTAACCTCATTACCATGTGTGTGAAGAGTAGTGGGCTTTGCAAGCGGAATAAAGTGTGAAAACTCATAGAATTTTGCAGTGTGGTTTGCCTTTCCGACTGCAACTAGTATTCCACTTTTGATATCACAAATTTCAACTGTATTAGGGCTGAATGTAACTTTCTTCGGTTCACCAGTGTGTGTCATTTGATACATGGAAAGAAGATTTGAAGCCAAGAAAGGCACATAGAGAACATTCTGAAAGCTTCCATGATCTACATGAATCGTACCTTTGCCCTTTGAAGAAATTTTTGAGTCATCTCCCAAATGGATGGGGATGGAGCTATTTGGATCGAATGAGGAAAAAGAATCAATATTTGCAGCCATATGATTTGATGCACCCGAATCTATCAAGACAGTAGTGGGCTTCGAAACCGTTGCCATGAGTGCTTGTCCTCTTTCATGATCATCATTCCTATCCTTCTTCCTTGCACCGTCGGGAAGAGTTATGTTGTTCTTTTCCAAAAGGAGGGCCATTTGATCTATAGTCTTCTTCATACATGAAATTTCAGGATGAAAGCCATGATTGCAATAAGTACATTTAGATTTTTGGTTACCTTCTTTTCCCTTTTGCTTGAACTTCGAACTGGATGGTGCATCCGTTTGTTTGCCTTTGTCTTTTTGCTTGTGAGGCTCGAATTTGGGCTTCTCCTTCTTTTGCTTTCCTTTACCATTCGAGATCTTGGGTCCTTGAACATATAGGGCTGAATCTTTGGAGCTTATGGACCCCATTTGAATCAACTTGTCATGCTCTTTTGTGACGGACTCAATGAAGGCATTCAAGGTAGGCATCTTCCAATTCGGGGTAGTTAGCCGACCGGAATTGAAAGTAGAGACAAATACCGAATAATCTTTCCCAAGCTTGCTTAGAATGGAGAGGATCAATTGTTTATCCTCTTTGATAACTCCATTGTTCTTCAATTGCAAGTTCAAGTTCTTGAATTTTGTGAAGAATTCATTAATGGTCTCGAAATTCTCAGGACTAAGGGCAATCAATTCATTCTCTAATTGAAAATCCCTAAGCTCATCCTGCTTGCCAAATAGTGTTTCAAGTTGCTCCCATATAGCTTTTGGAGTCTTCAATCCGCTGAGATGGAAGTGAAGATCTTTGGAGATGGAGAGACAAAGAAGACCATAAGCTTCATCAAGCTTGTTGTAGTGTTTGGTTCTATCTGACAGATTGTTTGGCTCCAATTCAAGACCAACAGTGACTCGGTAGTAACCTTTTGAACGTAATATGATCTCCATATCATCTTTCCAATCAAAATAATTGAATGGGGTGTGGCTAGGCTTTGAAGAAGAGTATTCCATTGCTAGGAGTGAGTCAAACTGATGTAGAAGGAGCTTGCATGCACAGTGTAGCGAATGCAATTGCTGTAGAGGAGCTTGCATGCACAATGTAGCGAATGCAATTGATGGAGACAATAAACCTGCAAATCACAATAAACCAAGAACAATAAGGTCGAACAATCCACCCTTTTAGAGTTGCATCACAACTGGGATTGGAGATCAAACAATGTTGAATGGGTCCAATGTATCAAATCCAGGAATTATGTGGAATCTCAAGCTTCTGGAGTGGTATTGGAATTATTTTCAAGCTTTGCATGCACGGGAGCGAATGCCCTTGAGATATCTCATGCCAAAACTTTTTGCAATTTGAGCAATTCAGTCAAATCTTCTTGTAAAAACACCTGTAGAAAAGAGATCTTGTCCCTGCAATGGATCTGATACCATGTAAAATTAGTCACAACAGATCTAATGAACAAGTAAATCAATCACAACAGATGAACATAGAAAATATGGTGTAAAACTGTGCAAAACATGCAGCAGTGCTCAATATCCCAATAAGGGTGAATAATTACAATACAATCTGACTCATGTGAGTGAGCAATTCGAATTGACTAAGTAGGCCATTCGAATCACTGAATGGAGTAGCTTGACTCCAACTAGGAGTCCTCATCATCAATCGGTGGTGCTCATCAATGCACAAGAACCAGTCATCCAGGTGTCAATCTGAGTCTAACTGAGTGTAACAAGTGTAACTGAAGTGTGTAGCACTGATTAAGGGAAGGAGGCTCAGTGGGGGGCGCATGGGAGGCTAACTGAAGTCAGAACAAGTCATCTAGTCAATCTGGAGGTCCAACGGAAGTGAAATAGTCAGTCGGGAGTGAAACTAGCCTCAAATCAGGGAGAATCGGAGCTAACTGAGTGTAACTGAAGTGGAACTGCAGTGGTCGGTGAACAAGTGCACCCTTCTCTGGAAGTAGGTGAGAAGTGGGTGCCTTTCAGCCTAGGAGGGCTAAAACTCTGAAGGAAGTGGCTCCTGGGTGCTAGAATAAGGTGGGTAAGGTGCTGGAGGCATCAATATGGTGACTGGGATGCATGCAAAATGCATGCAAGTGCATGCAAACCCTAGAATTTGCATGCAAACCCTAATTGCATGCAATATCCTGAAAAAGATGATGTGGATATCCGAACAAAAACCACATCAAAACATCAGTGTATCAATCTGTGATCTGTTTGTGTGAAGCGGTTTCTCTAGGTGTTCGGTCTTTTGGGAGTACCCTGTGTACCCGAACAACATACACCTAAAAGAAGCTACAGTCAAATGCACACAAATAGGACTGGATCAAGGGACCTCCCGACCCTACAGCCAGTCTTTCTCACCTAGGAGAGGCTTGAGACTCCCAAACTATAACCTGAGGTAACAGAATCAGTTATAAGGGCCCCCAGACTTCAGTGCGTGCACAAGGTCAAATCCTTATACAAACAACAATTGTTTTGTGCGACCCCTAGCTGACTTAGGATACTCACATAATAACCGCTACAAGCACCCTATTGTAATGTCCCCAGTTTGGCCCCATGGCATTAAGTCTCACAGATAGTTGCTGGGACAACAAGAAAGATGGCATCCATGAAATTCCATACTTGTAGATCAGCTGGAAGATAAACAAATGGAAGGGATTGCTCTCGAGCAATGCCCACTTGTGGAGCTGAAAGACCAAAGCTAGCAGGAGCAGCTGGTGGAAGCCAAAGGACTTGATCGTGAAAGGTCAAGGAGAGGGGACGAATTGCAGGACAGACTTGCCACCATCTGTGAACTATGAATCATGTATAAAGTGGGTATATAGTCCGAAGTGTTGAAACACCAAGGACGGTGTTATTCCAAGGGGAGGGGAATGTAATGTCCCCAGTTTGGCCCCATGGCATTAACATTATAAATGATGTAATATTGTTAGGAAATCATGGTGAGGAGCTCAAGGCCAAGGCCCCGCCATCGATTTCGTGATGCACATGGTTTGCGTGCTAGCGATGCACAGTGGAAATTCAAATAGCATGTAATATGCATTTTAATAAAAAAAAAATACCCACAACTAGCTATGCAATGCAACAAAGAGATGGGGGCATGATTTCACAAGGAATTGGGAGAGAAAACATTCAAACCCTTGAGCCAATAGAGTCAAGCCAAGTGTCAATGAGGGAACCCATCAAACCCTCAACTACCCATGTTGACTTTTGTACCCAACCATTGATTTTCCCCAAGAGTTGGTTGGGGAAGTTATTGCCTTGGGAATGGGAAGGTATGGCTATCCAAAATCGGGTATGGGCAAGCCACCCTTCATGGAAGAACGTGTTGGTCTTTTTGGGCAAGAAGAGAGCCACAAAATTGCTCCCTAAGCCATTATTCACCATGGCCTTGCTCCCTCACGCAGCTCTAGCTGCCTGGGCGTTTTCCTCCCTCGTTTTTCTATGTTTTCCTTCATCTTTTAGCTGAGAAGGGGGGTTTTTGTGTTGGTTACCAGTGGGGAAAGAGATCAGAACGTTTTGGGTCTTCTTGGAGTTCGTTTAGGCCATTGGAAATGATCCTAACCAGTGGAGAGAAATCGGTTTTGCTCCCTGGGGTTGAAATCGAAATTCCACAGTCCGTTTGGGGTGAACCACGAGTTGGGAGAACCAACGTGGACCCTGTTTTGTGAACCCCTCTGTGGTAAATGTGTAACCCTGTCAATAATCGTTTTGCTGTGAGGAAGAAGAGTAGGATGGGTATGGGTGATGGGTAAATCCCTTGTTTTGGCTTGAGCTTGGGAGTGAGCATCCATTGTGCAAGTGTAGCCTGATAAACCCAGTTAGACTGGCTTGGCTAAAATAAAATGGTTAATGGACTGAATGTGAGCGTGAATGTCCCCTTTTGTCCTTGTGAGAATCATGCCCAGCTCGGGGGTGGCCTTCGGACGGACCCAGTATAAGCTGTCGAAGAGCCTATGGTTGGGTGGAACGTTGCACCGACATAGCTAGTTGCTTGGGGACGATTGCAATAAATATGAGTATTTCTACCTATGTATTTACTTCTGTTGTATTTGCTTAGATGTGTACATCTGCATGCCTGTCTTTCTATATATGTGCCTATTTTATTTAGTAGGTATCAGGGCCAATTGCCCAGTTTTAGCATCACGATCCTCTCCATTGCACTGGCATGATGGGTGGGGACGTTACACCTATGTGATACCTAGGTAAAGCAACTATTACCACCACGTATAACCAATGCTTAGGAAGACAGTCGCAGGTGGGATCTGTCGTATGGGCAGGGTAACTAAGCCCAAAACTCAAGAGGTTCAAATCCCCCAAGAGTCCCCAAACACGAACAAATCCTGGAAATATATCCCACGTCCAACTAGTATTGGAGGGCTATCTCCGCAACCAACCTCTCTTGACCTCGTGCTTAACTCTGGTTTGAGTAGAGCTTCCTAAGAACACTGATGTATACCATGGGTTTTACCACTCGCTGGTCAAACATGTAATGTTTGGTTCAATAGTCTTGGATTTTTAACTCACAGTGGCCTCCAAGACTCTAAACCTATACTTGTTGTTGCACCCTATAAAAGAGAAAATCATTTCTAATCAATTTTAGATTAAGCGTTAATTTTAAATGGTTGTGATTACTCAAATGATATGGTCGTGCAACTGATTTTGTGAATAGACTCAATAAAGGCACATCCAATCAACACTAGACCCTTATATCAATGGGAAAAATATGCCACTAAATGACAATCAAACCAACATTTCGTAATTCAAAAATAACAATGCAATCTCTTTATACTTTCATGCTCAAGCAAGTCCTAATGAAAGCACAAGCACTCTAATGCAAAATGCAATAACATAAAGCAATTTTTTTGTATTTTCATAATAAATGAAATGAAAATGAAAATCAATGTTTTTTGTATTTTTTCAATATAGATGAATGAAAAAATGCAAGCAGAATCAAAACTCTTCAGAAAAATGTAGAGCATGCAAAGCAGGAAAACCAACAAATCCCAAAAAGTAAGACTCGACCAAGTTAATGAGCTATAAAAAACAAAAAATGTTTCAAAACAAAAATCTCAAAAACTAAAGAAAGAAGAGTTTCTAGTTAGTAAAGAGGCATGGAACAGTCAGAATACAGGCCTACTAAGACTCAAGAACACCCAAAATTCACCCAGCAATAGCCAAAGATAAAAAAAAACAAATCAATCCCGAAGTTGTATGCAACTGTTCATAGAACAATAGCATGTATACGCAGGCTACTATACTGACAGTAGCACATCCATGCGGGCAAAGAAAAGCTAACCCGTGTACATGGAAAGGTAGGTGGACCAAAAATGAATCAAACAGCCAAGAAAAAATAGGATTTCCTATACAAATCCTAACAGCCAACCAATGACACGGAAACATAACAGAGACTCAAAATTAGGAAAAATGCCTAAAATCCCCAAAATGGATGTTCCTCCCCAACGGAGTCGCCATTTCTGTTACGGAGAAAAACTTCCTATGGCTTGGGGTAGACTACAACAGACATATGACTACCAGAAATCAACTCAATTCCCAATGCAGTGTTATATAAATGTAAATGCTAAGGCCTGGATAAATGACCAACCTTCAACCGGAAATTCGATGTAGATCCCCAGTGAGCTTTCCAATCTCTACACTTGAACCTGTAGATTAGTCTCAACAACAAATACAAGCAAGTGCATATAATATATGAAATATATTAGCATAAACAATAGCATGGTCCATTATATAATAAGAAAATGTACCCAATGTTAATTAACCATTCACAACATCAATTGGACGAGAAAATGAGTATTTCTATTAATGAAACAAGAAGTACATGATACGACCTCTTGTCGACAACTCATCTGAACCGAGAACTAGGTCCCTCCACTTGTGTCTCCACCACTTCAATCCCCCATGCAATGGAAAACTCAAACTATGAAGGAGTTTGTTAGGTGAACATAAGAGGTTCACAACAACTAGGATCAATGGATGTAGACTCAAGTTATGGCACAAATCCAATAGAGTTTCGATGATGTGTCTTTCTCCCCTTTCCATGTACCATAAGAGCTCAATATATAGCCTTCCAAAGTTAGGTGAAAGGTCGAATCGAGTCGTTTCGGGATACATGGAGGGCCAAAGGTCACCCTATGACCGCTTTTTGGAATAAAAATAGAGTTTTTTACTGTAAATTACCATTTAACTCGATCTAAGCAGGTTGTAGTGGGACATCCTGTGCATGCACGAGTTGCAGCAAAGAAGCTCGTGTATAGGAACAAAAATAGGGAAAACTAGGTTCCTGGAGGGAAAAAAGTGGTTTTGAGTCAATCAAATGAATAACAGAGGCCAAATAGTATAAATGCTCACAAGGTGGCAAAATACAGTGTAACGTAATGAAGAAACGATATTCATAAATAGATGGAGTAGTCCATTGTTGATCCAAACACCATAATGGAGCACCAAATTATTGGAGGTATTAAAAAGATATTAACAAACTAATATGTTTTGATAGTAAAGTTGTTATTGGCCACTGATTTTTTCTCATTAAGAAAATGGTTATTTAATTCATCAATATTATAAAGCTTGTAGTCAAATGGTGAGAATGCCATCAACTACTTTAGTTGTAGTTGACTAGTGACATCTTGCACTTGACTGTGTTTGTCATCTTCTTTATATGGCTTACCTTTTTGGTCAATGTCCTTAATGCTTCAACATATTTAATAAGGGATCAAGGAGTATTGTTAGTGTAGCTAGGTTATTCACACTGGCTGGTGCAGAAATGCACCTAGTAAGATTTGGATAAATATTAGTAACGGTTCGAAATGGGAATAAAAATAAACAAAAACAACTAAAATCACTGCAGTAAATAAAAACTAAACTAAATCCACAAGCGTTCCTCAATCAAAACATTTGGCAAATATTTTCATGAATCAAAGAATCTTTTATTTTGCATTATGTAAAAATGGATTTACAATGATTTTTCCTCATAATAATAGGAGTGCATGGGCCCTTGCAGCCATGTAGAAGGGGGTTCTCCTGGTCTCCGAGGTCTCTTGGTTCTCTACCAAATGCTCACATTTTTTCAAACTCAACTATAGGGGGGAACTCAACCATGAATGGTGGCTAAGGGTTTCGGTAGGAATTTTGGTAGAGTTTTGGTAGTATATGGAAAACTTGTGAAATGAGGGGCCTTCATCATTTATTTATAGGAATTATTGCCCTAGGTTTCTTGCCCATGCTATTTCGCAGACCATGGTATTGGCTCGTGGTTTTGGGAGCCAGTGTAGGGTTTTCCCTCCTTTTTGAATTTTTTGAAGTTTTTCCCCCTTTTTCCTTTTTTATTTTATTTGTTTTCCCTTTTGGGGGGATTTTCCCTATTTTGGCGGATATTTTTTACTTTTTTGGAGGGAATAAAGCCATTTTCCCTATTTTTGAGAGGGAAATAATAAATTGAGCCAATATGTGGGTTTTTTACTTAGCCTTTAGTGGTTAGTGAAGGATTTTAATGGGAAAACATAAGGAATGTGGTGATATCACTAGGGGATGAGGATGGTGAGGAATTTTTTAGTGTTAACATATTACCCCCTGATGTTTAAGGGAAGGATCTCATCGTATGGCCGATAGATATCATAGGTTCTTACTTTTATAGTTTGGTAAACATGATGGTGGTGGAGAATAGATACTGTTTCGGAGAGTGGAACAAGTGCTTCATACGAACTTCATGTGTTGTAACTGTAAATACAAATCCTCAATTATGAACGAGGGACATATAGTCTCAAATATATGGATGAGGAGGGCATACCCATGCTCTTATCAATGTATCAAGATATGCAAATAATAATGAGACCCAAAGGGGAACTAAACTATACATAAATAAATATTGTGTACATAATAATGGTCCAAAGGGGACTCAAATATGGAATGTAACCATGGTCTAACCACACCTGATCTGAAGAAATGAAATTGGAAAAAATGACATTCATGCTAAATGCGGTATCACAACAACTGATGCTCTTCTGGATCTAAAGGAAACCAACAACTAAGAGTTTGAATCTCATAGGTACATTGGACAACATTTGAACTGAGTAATTTAGGAAGCATAGAACAGAAGGTATTTTGAACACTGTCACCAATGCAAACCAGATATCCATAGGAACAAACTCATGGAGGGGTTCCAAAAACACTCACCAATGTACTAGAGTCAAGGAAAATCTAGGGTCTTCAACCAATAACTGAAAGGACGAACACCTTGTATGAATCTCAACAGTGCGATGATGGAGCTGAAGTCAAGCATGTGAGAAACAACCATGTTAAGGGGCACTAAGGAATCCCCTAAAAGGGTCTGTGGGAACTCACCACAGATGTTGATCAGGACAAGGTATAGGGACCTCTAGGTCTATCCTCTGGAATATATGTGTTGGCATCGATAGAGACAGACCTACAACTACCAAGGAAATTATGAGGTTTACTTGATAGGAGTGCGAGGGATACAACTAAGATGTGATAGAACTAGACATGGGGCTGAGACATTGTTGGGGGGTAAGAGGGCCACTAAGTAATGGGACTCAAACTTCCTTCATTTAGAGTATGACGACAGGGCTAATCGGGAAGCATATGAAACTAATCTCGGAGGAAGAGGATCATAAATTAGGGGATCAAGAACTGTGACTGCAATGGGGGAGACTCAGAGGGGGGAACTGATAGGTGATATCAGGGGTACTCTGAGGGTGACACATCGCAAAATACTCTAAACAAAGGTGACCATACTGGGGAATATTTCCATAATATGGGACTATATGTTATCTACAGGGGCGCCGAAAGGAATTGTTTGGGTCTTCTTCATGGTTAAAAGATCTCAAAGAAAGGATAAAAGTGTGCTAGATATGGTACCATCGTGTGGATTTTGACAAGCCTAAGACGGTGGATGCTCGTTGGTGCTTTCAATTTTAGAGAGTTTGAAAGCAGGAATAAGACTATGGGGGTGTTCTTTTCCATAGGTTAGTCCCCAAATATTGAAAAAGCACAAAAGTATGCAATTGAGAACTCTTCTAGGCAGAGGGACTAGAGTATTTATTTTTTGTAATTAGACCATCTGACCCAAAAAAGGGGTAAACGTATACTGGATAGACACCCTTTCAAATACTTGAATGAGCATGAAAGGAAATAAGATTGCTCGGTGATATTTTCATTCTTTAAGGATTCAGAAAATGGATTAAAAGAAACTCCATATTGTTAGTTCATTTATAGGAATTGACCAATGAGTGACAATGTGAATGGAATGCATGAAAATTCATTTATGGATGTCAAACTACAAGGAAATCCAATCCTATGGGGATTCAAATGGCATGGGTGCCAAATGCACGAGGTACTAAAATGATCACCCATGTAAGGTAGGCTCTATTGTTGAGTAATGACGAATGCAATGGTGACTCAGGTGGGCCACTTACTCGAGCAAGGAGTTTCCTATAGGTGTAAAGGATAAATTGGATCAATGCATTAGATACTCTAGGGGAGAATATGACCTATAATATAGCTAAGAGATTATACCTACAGGGATCAGTTGTCGACTAAAACAAGTGGATTTCAACATAGCTTGGACCTATACACATGGAAATGATACCAAAGCATAAAATGTGCATATGGAAATCAAACCAAATATACAAGTGATACGTGACCTTAGAAAATGGTCGATATCACACATGTGTAAAAGTGAGTAGGGTCAATGACCTACCCCCATCCTATGTGCATGGGATTTGTGATTGTAGATCAGATATGTATTGGGTGGGGTGATGGGCTCACTAAAATACCGAGATAGATGTGAAGGGGAAAGTTAAAAATGATTGAGCATGCCCCATATCCGAGGGTTGAGGTAATTTATTATGTCTCTTGTCCTAGATGTGTCAATGCAGTGTGGATGTAGTCTTAGAGAGGGATTGACAAGGAATTGATCAGTTTCTATAAGGGGGGTGTACCATGAGTTTATTGGCCATGGTGGAACATTGAATTGGTGATATGATGATGGGGGATTCCCCCTCCACCCATGCTGTGGACATGGTATTTCCTTATCAACTGGAAAGGATCGAATAGAAAGGTCTAAAGGGCCCATTTCTATCGATGTAACCATATTAGTATGGGTTGATGATGAAGGGTCATCAGAGGATGTGATGAAACAAATGGTGTTTGTGGAGGTTGAAGAATATGTCGATAGGTGGAATTATTCGATGAAGGTGACCTGATATTCCAAGGACAGGTTGCACAACTCAGCCAACACCGATCGATATTCTAGTAAATCGGAAAAATGGTGGGAATAATGGTTGTAGAGGCCAAAAACTGCACACAACTAATTGGTACACAACGATTTTTTACGTGTCTAAGGATGGGATGTCACTTGAACTACCGCAATGTTATCATGATCATCCAATATTTGTATGTGAGTGCAGAGGATTGGAAATTGCAGAAAGTTTTGGGTAGCATGACCTAAGACATAACACAAAGTGCAAGGAGAAGGTCCTCAAGCTGAGGCAGGAGGAGGAGGATTCGCATATTTGTTCGCCATTTCTAGGGTAGTGGTGTTTGTACCTTTTCCTCCAGCCTTCTTGGGAGGATGGGGAGTGGTTTTAGAGGATATTGCCGCATACACACTAGGAGGTGGATTATTAGCGATTCAATTGGTTGGACCAGTTGGAGAATAACCTCAGGGGTCGGAGAGGGATTTGGTGTGGCTAAGTACCAGATAGGAATCCTTAATGTCAATCTCGGGAGATTTAGGATGGCCATCACATGCATGCTAACAACTCCTAATGGTGGTAACAAGAAGGGGATTGTGTGTATCAGTGTGGATCCCACATGGCTAGGTATGGACAAGGGTTGAGATTGGAATTTCCGCTAAGATTGTGGTTGGGGGATCAATTGAGGGGTGGGCTGTGAATTAGGGAATGACTTACTTGAATAAACAATGCATAAGTCTAATATTTCAACAATAGAATGGGGTGGGGGTATGCATGTAATCATAGAGTTCATTGGAGCGTCACAACAAAGCCTCAACCCCATAGGTGACATCGATGGGAGGGACCCACCAAGGGTGGGTGTGTTGACCATGGGGAGGAGATTCTTAGGAGTAGTGGGCTCGTTGGGTTAATAATAGGTAAGTTGGTCGGGTTTGACTACTTTTACCTCGTGGGGGAACATCATGATATGGAATATGTACGAGGCAACGACCTTCATCGCATACATATAGTTGCATCCTAGAAAAAGGTTGTAGTCGAGTTGGTCGTTAACGACTTCAATGTCGATCATGACGGTTTTCTGACTAACTAGATAGTGACATTCAGGAGAAGGCCATGTGGTTGAGTTGCACAAACATCATAAGCACGAAGTGTCGTCGGGAAAGACTGCAAGGGAGGGGACCCAAGATTCTGCCACATGAATGTGGACATGACGCATGTAGAGGTTCCCTCATCGACTACACATTAATGTATAACTAGGTTTCTGATCGAAATTGAGATCTGAAACGCGATGGATGAAGGCATGTGGTGTTTGGAATGATCCAAACCAAATTCCATTAAACATGAGTTAGAGGGTTCGACGGCACATAATGCAGACAACAATGTTGTTCGTTGCAACGGGCATTTCTTGAGAACTTCCAACGTGGACATGGCGGTGGGGGATTCGGACAAATAATCCACGATGTTATAGTTGGGGGAAGCTCGATCATTAGGGTTGTTGGTAATACGGCGTAAAGGAAATTTGGAGGATTTGGGGGCCCCGTCGACCGATGGTAGAGGAATGCATAAATATTGGTCTGTAGGGGTAGACGGGGTAGCCTTATCCATAGGAAGAGTATCGATAACCAAACCATATTGATTATAGCAAGTTTGTAGGTTGACATTGGAAGAAGACATCGTTAAGAGATGGTGGCCTCCCGTCTCAGGGACCTGAATAGAAGATGCAATGTAAGTAACATGTGGTTGTGTGGTTACAACCCCTTGTGTAGGTAAGGGGTTCTGTAGCACCATGGTTTGTGCCATTGGCTATGGTGGGTTAAGTGGTGTCAGTGGAGAAGAGGTCCCATGACATTGGTTATATTCATCCCAAAGCTACTTGGATCTAGATAAGTGGGGAAGTGGTGTGTGTAATGGCCATAAACACCACAGAAATAATATGGATGGTTTGTTTATAATTGAGGAATATTTCCCTGCTTAGTTTGTTGATTGGGGTTCTTATTGGCAAGAGCAGCGCCATTATTATCTATAGGATTAGGAGGTTTTCCACCCCCTCCCTGGCATTGGTTGTTACCATGGTTTCTACCTCGTCTCCTATTGGGTTGTCTTTGTTGGTTCTGTAGGGTTGGTTGGGTCTGAGCCTAATTTTTTTGGGCATAAAGTTTCCCTTGGGTAACAAGAGGAGATTGAGGTTGCGAAGGGGCAAAGGATTCCAACGGTGGTTCGGGGAAAGGGTAGTAAGCGGTAGGAATTGGAGGGGGGCATACCCTTGCGGGTTTTTACCGAAGGTAGTTTCCATGTAATTGGGTCCATGGACATGGGGGTTCAGGGCTAGAGGAACGTACGAAGGTGTCACTCTAGAGTGAGTTGTTGCACATGAAAGATCGAGCCCACAACTCATTTTTGACTATGCAGGACTAAGGGTAGGGTTATACATGGGAGTTGGTGTAGGGGGAATAGGCACATAGGTCTTGTCGGTGGATGCAACGTGACCAATGACACCATCAGCAGCATGGGGTTCCCTCGGTGTATCCTTCCAGGAGGAATCGTCGTGAGGGGTATCAAGTAGAATCATGTATAAGTAAATTTATTAGGCATAAATAAGTTCAAACTACTGGGATTTTAGGATGCCATCTTCTTCTGTCTAGGGACATTCTGGTGCCACATCCTTAGAAATGGCTAGGGTAAGAGACTTCAAGAACTAATCTAAAAAATCTTGGTCGTCCAATTTGATATTGCATAAACTTCAGCGTCTACGCCATTCATGGATATGGTCCGTAATATGTGTTGATGTAATTGTAACTTTGAAATGTATTTCACCTATGTATATTGTATTCCTATAGAGATGTTATTATTCCTCTATACGGAAGTGTCGTCATTTATATTGTAAGTGTCGTAACTTATACTTGATGGGTTATTAGACCACCTTGATGGGGTCAGCCCTGTATGAGTCATGTGGGTAAAAGGGTTATTAGACCACCCTAGTGGGGGTCGGCCCTGTCAGCGTTATGTTATGTGGTTAAGTTAAGGCCGACCTAGTAAGGTTATTAGGCAAGTCAAGTTAGTGTATAGATAGAGTGCGGGAGGCACTCTATTTGATCATTCACTTTCTCACTCACACACTCATTCGAGAGTGGTGCACCAGTGGAGGAGGAGAATTTGCTGCTAGGAGGACTATCTCTTGTACTTGGGTTGTATCATTGCTCTATTCATATCTGAGGAAGTTGTGGGGTTTTTCACCTTCTTGGTTTTTCCCGGCGAAACTCTGTGTCTCTTATGTGCTTGCATTATTGTGTCCATGATTGATATGTTGTAGATATGCTATACATGTTATTCTCTCAGTTAAGATCCTAGCTCAGATTGAAATTTCTAAAAAACTAACTCGGTATCAGATCTAGCCTGAAAGAAGGCATGGTATGGCATTTATGACACTTGCTGCACTTGCGAAGCTAGGGCTTGATATAGCAAAACCCAGTCATCGTAGAACTTTCGCTATAAATCCATTTTGGTGAATTTTTTGAATCTAAACGTTTCACAGGTTGAATATAAGATATTAATGTACCTTGGGTCTGAAGCACGACATCTATTTCGATGTACTTTTTGTTTTATGGTCCGTACAATCTAGGGTTTCTGCTTCTTCCATATCTCATTCATCAACAGGTGACCTAGGAAAAAAGGTCACAACATGGGCTAGGAAGCTCCAAATGAAATTTCATAAAATGCGGCATGTAGGGCATGGATTTTACTTTCATAGGTACGATTTTCAGAGGCCTAAATTGAACCAGTGACACGTGGCACTCCGTACAAGTTCTCTCTCATGTTTTATCCCATAAACAGGTCACATTATGACACTTGGCATAACTCTCTCTCAGAGAATCCATTTGAGGTTAGACCTATAGGGTTGGAAAGATAACAGGCCATGCTACCACAGGCCGAATTTTCAGACCTTGTAGATCTGAAATTTCAGAGTTACACTAGAAACAATCAGGTGCATATTTCTGTCAAAACAGAATTGGATTTTGAGCACCTTCATTCATGGCTCTGGGAATTTAGGGGTTTCAAAGAATGTTGGAATTTTTGTATCGGATACCACGGCTAGATGATCCTCATCCAAATTGAAATTTAGAGACTAAGATCAAATTTTTTGGTTGGGAAGAAGGTCGGGCTTGATCAAACCCTAGTTCGGGACTTTGATCGGAAAAGTGGAAAATTAGGGCTTCTACAAAAGTTGGAATTTTTTAATTATGTGACCATGGCTGGAAGCTCCTCAATAAAATCGAAGTTTAGAGATTTGGATCAAACCTTTTGGTTGGGTGAAGCTCTGGGAAAATAAAACCCTAATTCAGGGTCCTCCCTAGTGAATCCAAAAATCTAAAAGGCAATTTTGAGGGGTGAAACTTTGCAGTTTTCAAATTCTGAGTATACCAGCTTGACCAGCTCAGAAAGGCACATCTTCCTATCCTTTCAAAAGTTTGAAATTCAAATTTTGAATTTTAATGGTTTCTCTAACAAACCCTAATCCAGCTCCAGATCCAGTTTCAGCAAATCAAAGTGGATTGGGTTAATCCTAGAAGAGAATGGATTGGTCACCTGCATAAGTGAATAAGTTGTTGTTTCAAAGGGAGATGAGGCTAAGACCTTACATAAGAATATTACAAGCAATATTGACAGGTATGACTTATCCAGGTATGTTTTATGATTAAGTTTATGGTATGTTTGTCTTCATTAAGGTTAGCACAATCTTGATTAACTTTAGACTTGTCATATCACCTTAATAAAATTATGAATGCAGATATTCATTGATTAGGGTTTTGACACTTATGATTGTACTAATGCATTGTGGTGTTGTATGAGGATGATGTTGTCCGCTAATATGAAAGATACATCTAGAAAGGCAAATCAAGTTCTAGATCAATAACATATGACCATGGTGACATAAAGACAAAAGACTCATCCATAGTCATGGATCACATAGAATCTCTACTTACAAGGTATGTATAATTTGGTTCCACAATGGTTAACTTATGAGATATGCAGGTCACTAGCACATGTCATTTAAGAGAACAAGAAGACATCATGTGGGTATGTTAGACATAACTAGCTAACATATTAATCCAGGTATGTTTTTCCTATATCAAGTTAGAATCCTACCTTGTGATAGGATCTCTTATATAAGTATACTTGGTATGATTGATAATGATTATTCATGAAGTTATAGGTTTGAGTAATCATGGGTTTAGACATATTATGCTTACTTTGATTGATGATATTACCAACTAGAAAATTCCTATGGTCAAATAGGATTATGCATGAGTAAAAGAATTGTGATAAATTATCTGTGTATGAAATGATCTTGACCATACATGTTTAAGATTACTTAGAATCATAATTTTTTTTATAGTATTAAGATTATACTAATGAATATATGTAAGAGACCTCGAGGATAACATAATGATGATACTAGTAAGTATGCATAGTGATCAAGGATGGATATAAGTTCAAAGATAGGTAATCCAGGAAGCAAAGATCAAGAGGAAGCACAATCCAGTAGTTCCTGCAAGGAAGCAAAGATTGAGAGGGAGTCCACCCTACAACCAAACAAAGATAAGTATTTGAATTTTCATTTCTTGCATACTTGTTTGTTTAAATAATATTGTTCAATGATGTTCCTAGACTTAGGGTGTGTATTATGCATATTAGAATAATTGCATTAATGAACAACATACTACTAATATGCATGTGATGGGTAAGTGGCCTATGGCACTGTACAACACTCCATTGCTATTTATCTAGAATGA
The DNA here is from genome assembly GCA_027924585.1 of Larix kaempferi. Lineage (NCBI taxonomy): Eukaryota > Viridiplantae > Streptophyta > Pinopsida > Pinales > Pinaceae > Larix > Larix kaempferi. The sequence continues at coordinate 3,850,158 of BSBM01000223.1, read as the reverse complement.
AACCTCTTTGCTGACATGTTGGGAGTTGTGCACACTCTTAACAATGTTCTGGTAGAGATTGGAAGGCATATAGAAAGTTACGGGATATGGATAAATGTTGTATTGAAGCATTGGCTAAAATAATTGCATGACTGTATGACATATTTCTTTATGTGTAAGAATTTGTTCTGAAAACTATGAGATGTTTCTAATCATGCAATTTAACTTGCTTTGTAGGAAAGATCGAATACCATCACCTACAAAAGAAGGACTACAACATCTATTCCAACAACAAAGCTATCTATTGAAGATATTGAAGTTCCCACGATCCAGGATGAAGTAATGAAAGAATGCCATGATCGCGAAATACCAGTCGATCATGAAGAATGTTGTTTGGGATGTGGTCCCAAGACCTGAAGGGAAGTCTGTTGTGACTTCCAAGTGGATCTATAAGATCAAGCATGCTTCAGATGATAGCATGGAGAAATACAAAGTGAGGTTTGTAGCTCGTGGCTTCTCCCAGAAAGAGGGAATAGACTATGAAGAGATTTTTGCTCCTGCATCCAGATACACTTCCATCATAACAGTACTTTCTCTGGCTACAATGATCAAATGGAAGATACACCAGATGGATGTCAAGACAGCTTTCTTGAATGGTGTAGTTGAGGAGGAAGTGTATGTGGAGCAGCCACTTGGTTCTGAGACACATGACAGGGATTCATATGTGTGTAGGTTGAAAAAAACCTTGTATGGCTTGAAGCAAGCTCCTAGGACTTGATGTGGTAGGATAGACAGCTTTCTATCCAGTTTAGGCTTTACCAAGAGTAAAGTGGATTCCAACCTTTACTACAAGGTTGAGGAAGGCAATCCAGTGATACTACTTTTGTATGTGGATGACCTATTTGTTACAGGGGAGGATAGACTAATTGCAGACACGAAGAGGTAGCTTGTTGTCAAGTTTGAAATGAAGGACTTGGGGATGATGCACTACTTTCTAGGCATGGAGGTGTGGTAGAGTGTAGATGGGATCTTCCTTGAACCAGGTAAGTATGCAGTAGAGATCTTGAAGAGGTTCGGGATGATGGACTGCAAGGCCATGGCCACACCTATGGCATCAAACCTTAATCTTATGTGTGATGCTTCATCGAAGCCAGTTGATGTCACTATGTATCGTCAAATGATTGGGTCCTTGATGTACCTGACGAACACTAGACTAGATATTTGCTTTGCAGTGAACACATTGACCCATTTCCTGACAGATCCGAGGAGTGTTCACCTAGTTGCTATCAAGCATATTCTAAGGTAACTAAAAGGTACAATTGATTATGGGCTCAAGTATGATGTGAATCAAAAGTTTAACCTGCACGGTTATGTTGATTCAGATTGGGCAGGCAGTGTTGCAGATAAGAAGAGCACTTTTGGGTGTTACTTCAGTATGGGATCAGGTGTGATCTCTTGGTTTAGCAAGAAGAAGTCCTACGTAGCACTGAGTACAGCCGAATCGGAGTATGTTGCATCTTGTTCGGCTAGTTGTGAGGCAATATGGCTTAGGAAGCTACTGTCTGAGTGTTACAACGTAATCTTCCACCCTGTGAGCATCAGCATTTTTTGGCCTGTAGGATCCATTTCACCGACTCAAATCCACTTATATCCTTCAGAGATACTATTTTTCCCTATTTTTATTCCTACCCACATGTTGCATCATTATAGCATGCGTACCTGCGAGTTGCATCACTATCAAGTAAAATGGTAAAAATCACTAGTTTATTACTTTTTACTCCCAAAAAGCGGTCATTGGGTGACCTTTGGCTCTCCATCTGCTTGAGTAACGTCTCGATGTTCCCTTTCACCTACCTTTGAGAGGACTATATATTTATCACATATGGATTATGGACAGGAGGAGAAAAGAAGAGCAAGAGAAATCTAGTGGATTTTTTCCCTATCTTGAGTCTACACTCATTGATCCTTGTAGTTGTGAACACTTTATGTTCACCTTCCAAACTCGTATATAGTTTGAGTTTGCCATTCGTGGAGGATTGAAGTGGTGGAGGCACAAGTGGATTGATCCAGACCTTGGTTCAGATTGGTTTCCGGCAAGAGGTCGTATCACTTTGTACTTCTTCTTGTTTATTAATAGAAATACTCATATTCTCGTCCATTAATGTTGTAAATGTTGTTTATCTTACATTGGGTTGCATTTACTTGTTATATCATGGGCCATTGCTATTGATGATGTTAATGTTTCTTATATATTATATTTACTTGTTGTATATTGGCTGTCAAGACTAATTTGCAGATTCAAGTGCATGGATTGAAAAGCGCCAATGGGGATCTACATCAAATGTTTGGATCGAGGTTAGTTATCTTCTTCCTTATCTTAGCATTGTCATTTATATAGCATAGTTCTAGGAATTGAGTTGATTTCTGGTAGTCATCTGTCTGTTGTGGTACACCCCAAGCCATAGTGAGTTTTATCCAATACAGAAATGGCGACTCCGCTGGGGAAAACATCCATCTTGGGGATTTTTTGAGCATTAGTCCATAATTAGAGTTGATGTTTGTCGAAGCTCTATGTCACTTATCTGCCGTTGAGATACACTATAGAAAACTTTCTTTTTCTGAGCCATTGGACTCTCTCTTTTCCATTTTACCTTTCATCACCCATGGTCTAGCTTATCTCTACCCACGTACACCCGCCTCTGTTTACTCTACTGCTCGCGGGTACCGGCAAGTATTCCTTCAACAGTAGCGTACAATTCCGTCTTTTGTTGGTTTACGACCTTTGGTTGTTGCTGGGTTGGTTTTGGTTGATCCTGAGTCTTTGTTGGCTTGTTTCTTGACTGTTCCATGCCTTGGTTGTGACCAGAACTCTTTGTTTCTCTTGGTTGAGCCTTGTTGGTTTTTTACCCATCTTTGGATTTAGCCTTGTTGATTTTTTCCTTATAAGCTCATTCCTTTGGCTGAGTCTTACTGTTTGGTATCTGCCTGGTTGTCTTAGTGATCTCCTTGGCATATCAGTGACTAGATAGTAGGATTTTGCTTTCATTTTTCATTTCTATATATTGAAAAATACAAAAAAAATATACATAGTTTTTGCATTTTCCTTTCGTTTATAAGAGAAAATACAAAAACAAATTGCTTTTATGTATTGCATCTTGCATTGAGTGCTTTATTCCTTCATTTAGATTATGATTGTGCATTGAAAGAAATATAAAATATTACATATTTATTTCAGAATCGTTGGTTTGATTGTGCATATTAGGGGCATTGTTTTCATTGGATAGATGAGTCTAGGATTTGATGATTTTGCATACCATTGAGTCTTACACATCACTAGTTTCATGATCATATCTTTTGAGTAATCACAGCCATTAAAATTAACGCTTAATCTTAAAATTGATTAGACTAATTTTATTTATAGGGTACACCAACTAGCATAGGTTTAGAGTCTTGGAATAGATCATTGTGAGTTAACAATCCAAGACTACTAGATGAAACATTAGGTGTCTGACCACAGAGTGGAGGAATCCATGGTATAGATTGGTGTTCTTAGGAAGCTCTACTCAAGCTAGAATTAAGCACGAGGTCACAGGAGGTTGGTTGAAGCGATATCCCTCTGATACCAGTCGAACGTGGGAGATATTTCTAGGGTTTGATTGTATCTGGGAACTCTTGGGGGATTTGACCCTCATTGAGTTTCGGGCTCAGCTACCCTGCCAATACGACAGATCCCACCTACGACTGTCCCCCTGAGCATTGGTTATATTGTGGTGACCATAGTTTCCTCACGTAGGTATTGCACAGGGTACTTGTAGTGGTTATACTATTTGTGTCCTGAGTCAGATAGGGATTGGACAACACAGTTGTGTTTGTGTAGTGGACTTGACCCTGTGTTAAATTTTTTGAATTTACTTCAATCTGATCTAGGATCTTAACTGAGAGAACAACATGTACAACATATCTACAGCATATCAATCATGGAGACAATAATGCAAGCACACAAGAGACACAAAGATTTACTTGGGGAAAACCATAAAGGTGAAAAACCCCAATAACTTCCTCAGAGATAGATAGAGCAATGATACAACCAACCAAGAGAGATATCCATAACCTAGTAGCAGATCCTCCTCCTCCATAAGTGCGCCACTCCGCTTTGAGTGCATGTGTGAGAAGTGAGTGAGTAAATAGAGTGCCTCCCGCACTCTATTTATACTTGACTGGACTTGCCTTTTTACCTAACTCATGCAGGCTCGAACTTTACCACATAACATAATGCTGAGTGGGCCGACCCCCAATAGGGTGGTCTAATAACCCTTTGAACCACATGGCCGACCCCCAATAGGGTGGTCTAATAACCCTTTGACCCACATGACTTATACAGGGCCGACCCCAAATAAGGTGGTCTAATAACCCATCAAGTATAAGTTACGACACTTACAATATAAATGACGACACTTCCTTATAGAGGAATAATACCATCTCTATAGGAATACAATATACATATATGTGAAATACATTCCGAAGTTACATATACATCAACACTCCCTCTTAACTAGGAAGGTATTTCTCAGCACAGTTCTTCTATCACAAGTCATCTTCTCTGGATCATCGTCACTGGATAATCGTCATCGAGTCATCATCATCGTCACTGCTGCTGCTATCTCAATCAATCTCTGAATCTACTCGTCATAGGAAGTTCTACAGAGCCAGTCCTTTTTCATACTGGATGTAGGCCCACCACCTGTAGGTCTTCATCATCACTAGCCATACTGTGGAATCCTCAGGACTTATTACGTGCATCACAAAACCTCGAAAGAGCATCCCAGGATGTTACGGGTACACAACTCTGACCTGTAGGATCTCCCAGGGCGCTATTACACGTGACCCCACCACAAAACCTCGAAAGAGCATCCCAAGATGTTACGGGTACACAACTCCAACCTGAAGGATCTCCCAGGGCACAAATTACATGTGGTCACCACAAAACCTAGCAAGAGCATCTCAGGATGTTACGGGTACACAACTCCGACATGAAATCTCCCAGGGCACAAATTACATGTGGTCATGGAAAAACCTTGAAAGAGCATCTCAGGATGTTACGAGTACACAACTCCGACCTGAAATCTCCCAGGGCACAAATTACATGCCATAGGACAAAACCTCGAAAGAGCATCTGCCAGATATTCCAGGGCACAAATTACATGCCATAGGAAAAACCTCGAAAGACTATCTGCAGATCTCCCAGGGCACAAATTATATGTCCTCCCAAGCAAAACCTCGAAAGAGCATTTGCCAGATGTCCCAGGGCACCGAATTACATGCCATAGGCAAAACCTTGAAAGACCATCTGCAAATCTCCCAGGGCACAAATTACATGCTTATTTGCACAACCTGATCCACGACCACAGAGTATCAAGCTGATACTCACCATACATCATCCTGATGTATCAATGATCATCCTGATCATCATCACTGCAACGTCCTGCTGCATGTCATCTAGAGCAACATCCTGAAGCTCGTCATCCATGATCATCCTGATCATCACTACAACATCCTGCTGCATGTCATCTAGAGCAACATCCTGAAGCTCGTCATCCATGATCATCCTGATCATCAATGCATCTACCTGATGCATACCAAGTATCTACCTGATACATATCATCATACATGATCATCCTGATCATACAATGTATCCACCTGATACAAATACAAATACATGATACATATCACCATACATGATCCACCTGATCATACAATGTATCCACCTGATACATATACAGATACATGGTCCAAGCATCCAACATGATGCATATACAAAATACATACACATGATCCAACTGATCATATCCAGCATCAACATGATGCGTACATACATACAAAAAATGATCCAACTGATCATATCCAAGCAGAAACCAGAACATCATCTTGATGCTCATCATCCAGCGCTTACATCCACAGCCATGTGAAGGTTCCTCCTTTCAACATGCTTGGAATGGCTTCAGCAAATGTGTCCATCACTTCTTCCTCGAAGTGTCCTCGATCTGAAGAACGCCAAGCCTCTCTCTGAAGTACTCGAACTTCACCCTGGCTAGTGGCTTCGTCGGCACATCTGCAATCTGCTCATCTGTTGCAACATACAGGAGCTTCACCGCTCCTCTCTACACCATATCCCTGATATAGTGATACTTGATCTCTATGTGTTTCGACCTGTCATGAAACACTGGGTTCTCGGACAGCTTCACACAACTCTGGTTATCACAGAAGATACCAGTAGCCTCCAACGGGAGATCAAATAGCTCAGACAGTAGCTTTCATAGGCATATTGCCTCACAACTAGATGAACAGGCTGCAACATACTCTGCCTCAGCTGTACTCAGTGCTACGTAGGACTGCTTCCTGCTAAACCAAGAGATCACACCTGATCCCATACTGAAGCAGCACCCAGATGTGCTCTTCCTATCTACAGCACTGCCAGCCCAATCTGAATCAACATAACCCTGTAGGTTAAACTTTTGATCCACCTCATACCTGAGTCCATAATCCACTGTACCCTTCAGGTACCTCAGAACATGCTTTACAGCAACCAGGTGAACACTCCTCGGATCCGTCAGGAACTGGCTCAATGTGTTCACAGTAAAGCAAATGTCTGGTCTCGTGTTCGTCAGGGACATCAAGGACCCAATCATCTGACGATACATAGAGACATCAACTGGCTCAGATGAAGCATCACATAGAAGCTTTAGATTCGATGCCATAGGTGTGGCCATGGCCTTGCACTCCATCATCCTGAACTTCTTCAGGATCTCTACTGCATACTTCCCTTGTCAAAGGAAGATTCCATCACTCTGCCACACCTCCATGCCAAAAACAAATAGTGCATCAACCCCAAGTTCTTCATCTCGAACTCGGCAGTAAGCTTCCGCTACATGTCGGCAATAAATCTATCTTCACCTGTAACAAATAGGTTATCCGCATACAACTATTCAAGAAAGCTGTCTTGAAATCCATCTAGTGTATCGTCTATTTCATCACTTTCATATTTATCTATGTTGCCATCTGCAACATGCTTGATCTGATAATTCCATTTGGAAGTCACAACAGAATTCCCTTCAGCTCTTGGGATCGCATCCCAAACATCATTCTTCATGATCGACGGATCATGGCATTCCATTTCTTCATCCCAGATCCTAGGAACTTCAATATCTTCAATAGATATCTTTGTTGCTGGAACAAATGTTGTAGTCCTTTTGTAGGTGAAGATATACGGTCTTTCCTACAAAACAGGTTAAATTGCATGATTAGAAAAGATCTCATAGTTTTCAGAACAAATTCTTACACATAAAGAAATATGTCATACAGTCATGCAATTATCTTAGCGAATGCTTCAATACAACATTTATCCATATCCCATAACTTTCTAGATGCCTTCCAATCTCTACCAGAACATTGTTAAGAGTGTGCACGACTCCCAACATGTCAGCAAAGAGGTTTCATTCTAGATAAGTAGCAATGGAATGTTTTACAGTGCCATAGGCCACTTACCCATGTATATTAGTAGTATACTGTTCATCAATGCAACTATTATAATATGCATAATACACAACCTAATTCTAGGAACATCAGTATATACATTATTGAACAGTATTATTTAAACAAACAAATATGCAAGAAATGATGATTAAAATACTTATCTTTCTTTGTACGTTGGGTGGACTCCCTCTGAGTCTTTGCTTCCTTGCAGGAGCTGTTGGAGTCCTAATCTGAAGTAGCTTATTCTACACCTTTCTGTTGTGGAATGTAGAGAGATGGACAACTCCCTCTGAATATCTGCATCTTTGCAGAAACTACTAAAGTGTGCTCCTTTTCTTTCTTGCAGGAACAACTGGAGTGTGCTCCTTTGCTTTCTTGCAGGAGCAACTGGAGTGTGCTCCCTCTTGATCTTTGCTTCCTGAATTACCTGTTCTTGAACTCATATTCATCCTTGGTCCCTATGCATGCTTATTAGTATCATGATTGTGTTATCCTTGTGATTTCATATAAAATCATACATTCATTAGTATACTATTAAAACACAATAATTTCAAGCATGTATAGTCATGATCATTTCAAACAGAATAATAAGCATTAGCATTCAAGGTTTATGTGGGATTCTTATGGTTAGTCAAATCATAAGAAGCATAACATGTCTAAACCTGTAATTACTCAAACCTATACCTTCATGATTCTTCTGGTTAGTCATATCATTAATTATGGTAAGAAATATAATATGCATACAGCCATGACTTATTCAAACCTATGACTTCATGAATAATCATTATCAAACAACACAACAGTATAAGATCCTAACACAAGGTAGGATTCTATCTTGATATAGGAAAAACATACCTGGATTAGCATGCTAGCTATTTATGTCTAACATACTCACATGATGTCTTCTTGTTCTTCTTCAATGACTTGTGCTAGTAACCTGCATGTCTCATATGTTAACCATTACAAAACCAAGTTTATACATACCTCGTAAATGGATCTTCTATGAGATCCATGACAATGGATGAATCTTTGTCCTCATGTTATCATGACATATGTTCTTGGACCAGAACATGATTTGTCTTTCTTGGTGTACCTTTCATGTTAGTAGACAACATAAACCTCATACAACACCATAATGCATTAGTACAATCATAAGTGTCAACACCCTAATCAATGAATATTTTCTATCGTGCATTCATAGTTTTATTAAGGTGATATGACAAGTCTAAAATCAAGATTGTACTAACCGTAATAGCATGAAGACAAACATACCATAAACTTAATCATGAACAAATCTCAAAACATACCTCGATGAGTCATACCTGTCGAGATCGCTTGTATTCTTCTTATGTAAGGCCTTAGCCTCATCTCCCTCTGAAACAGGAACTTCTTCACTTATGCAGGTGACCAATCCATCTTCTTCTAGGATTAACCCAATCCACTTGATTTGCAAGAACTGGACGTGGATCTGGATATGGGTTTGTCAGAGAAACCCCAAAAATTCAAACTTTGAATTTCAAACTTTTGAAAGGATAGAAACATGCGCCTTGATGAGCTAATCAAGCTGGTATATTCAGAATTTGAAAACTGCAAAGTTTCACTCCTCAATTTTTCCTTTGAGACTTCTGGATTCACTGGACGTGACCCTGAACTGGGGTTTGATGAATCCCACTCTTCTGCCCAATCAAAATGTTTGATCCAAAGCTCTAAGCTTCTATTTTTCTGAGGAGCTTCCAGCCATGGTCACAGATTTTAAAAATTCCCATTTTTACAGAAGCCCTAATTTTCCACTTTTCTGATCAAAGTCCCGAACTAGGGTTTGATCAAGCCCGGACTTCTGACCAACCAAAAAATCTGATATTGGTCTCTAAATTTCTATTTTGATGAGTAGCATTCAGCCGTGGTCTCCGTTTACAAAAATTCCAACTTTCTCCAAAGCCCTAAATTCCGGAAGCCATGAATGAAGGTACCAAAAAATAATTCTGTTTTGACAGAAATATGTACCTGATTGTTTCTGGTGTAACTCTGAAATTTTTGATCCAAAGGGTCTGAAAACGTTTCTTGAGATAGCCTGACCTGTTATCTTTCCATCCTGACAGGTCTGACCTCAATTGGATTCTCTGAGAGAGAGTTATGTCAAATATCGCAACGTGACCTATTTTGGGATAAAACAGGAGAGCGAACTTGTACGGATTTCCACGTGTCACTATTTGAACTTCGGCCTTTGAAAAATTTTCCTGAGATAGCTCGGCCTGTTATCTTTCCATCCTGACAGGTCTCACCTCAATTGGACTCTCTGAGAGAGAGTTATGCCAAGTGTCGCAACGTGACCTGTTTATGGGATAATACAGGAGAGCGAACTTGTACGGCGTGCCACATGTCACTGGTTCAACTTCGGCCTCTGAAAACGTTTCCTAAGATAGTACAGTCTGTGTACTACCTGTCATGTTTTACGAAATTTCAATTGGAGCTTCCTAGCCCAGGTTATGACCTTTTTCCCAAGGTCACCTGATTTTGACTCAGATATGGAAGAGGCAGAAACCCTATATTGTACAGATCATAAATCACAAAGTTCTACGATGACTGGTTTTTTTCTATATCAAGCCCTAGCATCGAAAGTGTAACAAGTGTCATACATGCCATATCATGCCTTCTTTCAGGCTAGCTCTGATACCATGTTAAATTTTCTGAATTTACTTCAATCTGATCTAGGATCTTAACTGAGAGAACAACATGTACAGCATATCTACAGCATATCAATCATGGAGACAATAATGCAAGCACACAAGAGACACAAAGATTTACTTGGGGAAAACCATAAAGGTGAAAACCCCAATAACTTCCTCAGAGATAGATAGAGCAATGATACAACCAACCAAGAGAGATATCCATAACCTAGCAACAGATCCTCCTCCTCCATAAGTGCGCCACTCCTCTTTGAGTGCATGTGTGAGAAGTGAGTGAGTAAATAGAGTGCCTCCCGCACTCTATTTATACTTGACTTGACTTGCCTTTTTACCTAACTCATGTAGGCTCGAACTTTACCACATAACATAATGCTGAGTGGGCTGACCCCCAATAGGGTGGTCTAATAACCCTTTGACCCACATGGCCGACCCCCAATAGGGTGGTCTAATAACCCTTTGACCCACATGACTTATACAGGGCCGACCCCAAATAAGGTGGTCTAATAACCCATCAAGTATAAGTTACGACACTTACAATATAAATGACGACACTTCCTTATAGAGGAATAATACCATCTCTATAGGAATACAATATACATATATGTGAAATACATTCCGAAGTTACATATACATCAACACCCTGTACACGCAGTGAAGCCTGGGTGTCTCTATAACTGATTCTGTTACCTCTGGCTATAGTTTGGGAGTCTCAATCCTCTCCTAGGTGAGACATAATGGCTCTAGTGTCGGGAGCTCATTTAGCCACTCTGTTTGTCTGCTCTTAGCTGTAGTTTCTCTAGGTGTGTGCCTTTGATTTACTGTTTCTTGATTGATAGTTGGCCTTTAGGGGACGTTTTGATTATATATTCTCTCAGTAGATATCGTGGCGCGGAGCCCTACTCTCCGTCGGTCCCGTCTATTCGTTGGTTTCAATCCAGCGAGGTTTCACGCCGTGTTGCTAGAGGACGCTGGAGGGCTCCCTCTGAGTCTTCGAATTCTTACGAGACTTATGTCCAAGACATCATGACTGCTACACATTCCGATACTGAGGAAAAACCTTCAACTCCATCGGGTAGAGTTGACCACACTTCCGATCCCCATACTCCTCGTGAGGAGTGGGGAGGTGATCCACCTGAGACTCAACCTGATTCTATTTGGCCTAGTCCACTTGAACGAGATCCGTTTGATCCTTCGAATCCATATAATTATATTTACGGAATGCCAACCTTACCTGAGGACGAAGAATAGGATGACACATTCATTCCTTCGTTTCCACGCAGTTATAGACATGGGATGCCAGAGTTACATGATAACACTGGCCCTACGATCAACCCGACAACACTCTCTTTTGGTATGCCTAGTCATAGTACCGTCGAACCTTCCACTATGTTTGGTAGTCACGCTGGAATTAGTCATGGTGTTAGCCATACTATACCCACTGGGGCCACTACCCTCACTGGGGGCACTACGTTGTCCACCCACACACATAGTATGGGGACTGGTCTTGTTCCTCCTAATAATGCTAATGTTGGAAGATGACCATCTCCTAGGATTGCCCAACCTAATAGGAACATTTTTCGAAACATGACCCGCCATCCACCACCTAATACACGTGCCGCTACTCGTCAAACAAGGACTACTTTTATGGATGATAATTTTCCTCCCAACCACGGGGGTGGACACATAACGCATACTTTTGCGTCCACTTCCGCCACTAGTAATGCTAATGTAGGGGGTGGGAATATCCCCTATCCACATGGACATCACGCCACCATCCCTGCTACTAGTCACACCAATATTGGAGTTGGGAATACTTCTCATGCTTCTGGTCACCATGTGACTGCTCAAGCTAATCCTAATGTTGGGGGTGGGAACATACCATACCATTATGGTCATTACAACATGGTTCCCGCTATGAATAGTACATACATGCCCCATACTCATGGTGGAAACCCTTACTACAACACAATCGGTGCTGGCCACCAGTATAACCCACCACCCCAATATGGTGCCCAAAACATGCATATACATGCTTACTCTCAAATGGGTCAGGCAGGAGGAGGTTATCAATCCTATGGCCATGGGAAATCTTATGGTCCGTCAGGTCCTCATTATCAGCAGTTTAATCCTCATGGTCAAGCTTTTGGTCCATCTTATAACATGGTTCCATTTAACCAACCTATTATGGGGGCTTATAATCAAGCTTTCTAGCCTCAGCTCCTGTTCCTTGCACGCTTGAATCTTCTGGATCTTTTGAAGCTCACGAATGATCCGGTGTGTCATGACCCTGCTTGGCCCTCGGTCCCTACCAAGCTCCCTTCGGACATTCCGAAGTTTGAGGGGAATGGTGGTGAGGACCCAGGAGATCATGTCACGATGTTTCACCTTTGGTGCTCCTCCAACTCTTTGAATCATGATTCCATTAGATTATGACTATTTCAGCGCACCCTCACGGGGGTAGCCCCAAAGTGGTATGTGGAGTTTCCTGGAAACACCTATAGGGGATTCAACGAGATTTCTTTGGTTTTCTTAGACCATTTCTAGTTACCGGTTCGTTATGATACGTACTGAGTTGTTTTCCACCTTCCGTCAGAATAAGGCCACACATATTTCTGACCACGTTCAAGAGTGGCTTCGACGGAAGAGGTTAGTGAAAGCCAACATTCCTCCATAGTTCCTGTTGGAATGGTTCCTCAAGTCTCTACTCCCATACATTTCTAAGGATGTTTTGATGTCCGACATTGTGACTGAGGAACAAGCTATCTTGAAAGTCCAACAGTTAGACTTATTATACTCTCAGTCTGGCATTTTGTATGACATCATCCCTGACACACTGCATACACATCATGAGTCCACGTCAATTCCTGGACCGCATGCCGATGGCATCATTGGATCTGCAAGCACTCACCCTATAGATTTGGTAGCTAATCAAATGCAGAATTTGTCGCTAAACCAATCTACTCTCGAACAGGTTCACACCTTGTCCACTTCCACCCCATCGTCCAATGTACACAGTGTGCAAACGACAAACCAGTCAGGTAACCAGCAACCTGGTGGTAAGAAAAAGGGGAGAAATAATCGTAAGGGTGGAAACAATGGTAATAACAATAGCAATCGCAATACCCCCCGTAAGGATAATGCCAACCCTCCTCGGGAAGGAAAAAATGCTGGTGAGGATCGTAAACCTAGGTGTAAGGTGAAGTTTCCTTGCAAGCTTTGTGGGGAAGACCACCTTACTCACTTATGTCCTCGTATTGAAGAGCTTCGAAGCACTGGGCATAGAGCCCAAATATGTTGAAGGATCCCCTACCTCATCACCAAAACATGGCTTCGCATGCTCCCACCACCGGTTATGGACCTAATGAGATGGCAACGTCTTCTTCCAATACTAGTGGTTATGGATGTGTGAACATGGTTCAGTTAGAGGTTAGTGTTGCCACTCGTCAGTGCGATTATGATGCACCACAACCCAATTTGGGGAGTGAGCCTCCCCCTCCTCCTGACAATTCCTTGCATATCGAAAAGCCCTCTATATGCCATGTCGGCTCTTGAAGTTTTGCAAGCTTGTCCTTGTCAGAAGCATGCTCTTTTGAGTGCGTTAGGAATTCAAGATGGGGGAAGTCCCACTGTTATCAAGTTTGATACTACTGATGTCCAACCTCGCTTACCCTACCACGTGGCTTTTCAAATCCAGATGGTGTGCCTTCAGAGTTTTGTCAAACATAATATGGTTGACGAAGGTGCTTCTGCATTAGTAATGTCGTTAGCTTGTTGGAAAGCTCTTAGCTCTCCTCCCCTACTCGCGTCTAGAACCACGCTCATTGCATTCGACGGTCATTCATTTAAGCTGCATGGAATTATCCCTTCCCTTATTGTCTCCTTGGGAGGTAATTCTGTTCCTGTTGAAGTCGAGGTGGTTGATGCACCCATCGACTACAACCTTTTACTGGGACATAATTGGATGTATTCCATGAAAGTTGTCGCATCCACTGTATTCAGAGTTATCTGCTTTCCTCATGAAGGCAAGATTGTGACCATCGATTAGCTAGATTATGTTAACTCCTCTTCCACAACATCCACTAGATCCATAGTCCCGCAGGTTACTCATTCTCAGCCGGCAACTGGGAACATGGGTGTTGGCAGGTACCCTTCATTGATGGGAACTTATGATTTTGCCACACCTGTGAATTTTATTGGAACCATTACCGATGATGCGTCTCCTCCTTCACGTAATATGTTATTCCGGACTTCTTATTTTGATGATCCGTGGACTTTACTGTCCATAAGTTCCATGTCTGGAAACATTTTTCATGTCGGGATGTCTATGCCACTATCTGTAGCTGAGATTGCTTACCAGCATATTCAACAAGCCACTGCAGAACCGGATTTCTCTTCTTCCCAGACAGTCGAAGAAGATCCCATTACGTTTCCAATTTGGGAAGCCAACTCATCTTTCTCCCATGATTTCCTCGATGATACTTTGCCTTCCAATGAAGATATTATGGAGGCCATGTGAGAGACCTTGGGAAGATATGCACCATCGCTCTTATTTCCTTCCCAAACTCGAGCTCGCCAAACGAGAAGAGTCTAGGACGACTCTAGCAGAGATGGTTGGTCACCCTGTGGCTCTTTTGGAGTCACAGGATGTTTTCACGAAGGGGAATCTGGCTAATATCTCCCCAACTATGTCGATCAATATCTCTTGTACTCCCGGAATAGTTGAGAATGTTTACATCGGTGACAATTGCACCCCTGAGGAGATTTCTATTTACACTGAATTATTTACAGAACTCTGGGAAGCTTTCGCCTGGTCATACGAGGAGGTGCCAGGAATAGACCCACGCATTGTTGAACATGAGATTAGAACATATCCCAACGCTTACGTGCTATGAACAATAGAAAGGCATCTGCTATCAAGGTAGAGGTAGAGAAACTGCTCAGAGCTGGTTTCATCTACCCCGTTCCCCTTACCAAATGGGTGTCAAACCCCATTCCTATGGATAAGAAGCAGGGAACGATCTGTGTATGTACTGACTTTAGGGATTTGAACCGTGCATGTCAGAAAGACAACTTCCCACACCATTCATAGATCAAATCTTGGATGCTTGCACCGGGAGTGAGATTTTTTCCTTCATGGACAGATTTTCAGGCTATAACCAGATTCAAATCAAACCCGAGGACCAACACAAGACATCTTTTATTTGTCCTTGGGGAACATTTGCATATCGAAAAATGCCCTTCGGCCTTAAAAACACCAGAGCTACATTTCAGCGCACCATGACCTACGCCTTTCATGATCTTAAAAATATTATGGAGGTTTTCTTGGATGATCTTGCCGACCATTCTTGCAAGAGAATTGACCACCCCAAGCACCTCCGTATGATTCTCGAACGATGTATACGATACAAGATTCGATTGAATCCTAACAAATGCATCTTTGCTATAAGGACAGGTCACCTTCTGGGCTTCATAGTTTAGAAAGAGGGTATTAGAGTCGATCCTCTCAAAGTTGAGGCAATACTTCAGTTGCCTCCTCCGCGTAATTTGTTACAACTTCAGAGCCTCCAAGGGAGAGCCACTTTTCTACGTCATTTCGTAGTCAATTATGCTAATATTACCAAAGGTTTCACGCACTTATTGAAGAAGGATACAACTTTTTTCTAGGATGAGTGAGCCCAGCAGTCTTTCGACGCCCTTAAGAAAGCTTCGGTATCGTCCCCTATGCTTAGTCCACCATATTTCACACAATATTTTATCCTTTATGTGGCCGAGTCTCAAGAGACAATTGGCATGGTCTTGGTTTAGGTGGATGATGCCCTTGTCAAGCATATCAACTATTACCTTAGTCGAAATCTAGTAGATGCTGAGCTAAGATATACTCATGTGGAAACGCTGGCACTTGCGACTGTTCATTCAGTCCAATGGTTACAACATTACATTTTGCTTAGGACCACCATAGTTGTCACGCATATCAATCTGTTTCAGTTTGTACTATCACGACGCCTTATCGGGGGGAAGTATAATAAATGGATTGTTATCCTTCAGGAATTTGATCTCAATTTTGCTTCAGCAAAGTCAGTGAAATCATTGGTATTTGCTGAGCTTATGTCGGACCTTCCGAGACTTGATGAGGATGTCATTCATGAAGAATCCTTTGTGAATGAGTACTTATTTCTTATCTCGTCAGAGGACCCTTGGTATGGGGATGTCATTGTATATCTCCAAACTTTGAAATTTCCTCCGTACTATTCACGAGATGAGCGACGACGTGTGAAACATCACGCTAAATATTATACTATCGTCGGTGACACTTTGTATCGTTGAGGAAAGGATTCTATCCTCCATCGTTGCTTAACTCACGAAGAAGTGGAGTAGGTGCTTAATGATTGCCATGCTAGGGCATGTGGCAATCACTTATCCAGGCTCGCTACACCCCAATGTATTATGCGAGCTGGTTATTTCTGGCCTTCCATATTTATGGATTGTGTTAATGCTATGAAGAGATTTCACCCTTTCCAGGTGTTTTCTCGGAACATACACTTGCATCCAGCACCCTTTCATTCGATCGTCACCATCAGTCCCTTCACCAAGTGGGGGGTGGATTTCATGGATTGCAAACCAGCTTCGGTTGGGGGGCATCACCATATCATAGTGGCTGTGGATTGTTTTTCCAAATGGGATGAGGCCATTCCTACTGTTAAAGCCGATGGTGCTACAGCATCCCACTTCGTATTCAATCAAATTATAACTCAGTTTAGTATTCCTAAAGAGATTGTCACTGACCATGGAAGTCTCTTTCAAAACAAGATGATGGAGGATTTGTCCCTTAAGCTTGGGTTTCATCAAGAACACTCATCTTCTTATTATCCCCAAGCGAATGGTCAAGTAGAAGCAGTCAATAAGTCTTTGAAGTCCATTCTCCAACGTACCATCCAACAAAGCAAGACCAATTGGAATATCATGTTATATCCTGCTTTGTGGGCGTATCGAACCACAGTCAGGACTGCCACCGGGTTCTCACCATTTTAGCTAGTTCACGGTGTGGAGTCACTTTTATGATTGAATGTGAGATCCCTTCACTTAAACTGGCCATAGAGCTCCTCCCTGATACGATGGGTCTTGAGCAACATTTAATCCACCTTGAGCAACTTGACAAGCAACGTCGAGATGCCACTGTGTCCATAGATGCCAACAAATGTCGTGTTAAGGTTCAATATGATAGGTCTATCCGTCTCTGACAAGTTCAACCCCATGTGGCACGGTCCTTACATCGTGAGGTGTGTCATGGAAAAAGGAGCCTATGAATTGGAAGACTATGAGGGGACTGTCTTGAAGGAGCCTAGAAATGGGCTCTACCTCAAACGGTATTACTCTTGAACCTCCGGTTCAGGCTGATACTTTTGTATACTATTGTATAATTGCTTCTGTACATAGTTTAGATTTATTTTGGTTTTCAGGTCTACTGATTAGCTTCCATTTGATTGATAGATGTCAGCAAAGTTTCCTATGTTCTTAGGATTCGCGGATGGTGCTAGCTGTCATATGCAGTAGCTTGCTTCTGCTGCCTGGGTTATTTTCTCACCTAACCACCTAGTTGTGTCCTCGGGAGGTGCTTGTCTTGGTTCTACATCTAACAATGTGGTTGAGTATAGTGTCATCATTGAGCTACTTCGGGATGCCATTTCCCATGGCTTCCAGTCTTTAGAAGTCCGCCTGGATTCACAACTAGTTATGTCTCAGCTGAATGGGCAGTACCGTGTGCGAGATCCTACGCTATTATGGAAATTCCTAAGGGTAATATTCTTGGAACGATATTTTGTTTCAATTACATACATACATGTTCCAAGAAGTGTTAATCATATATCTGATGCATACGCTAACTATGTATTAGATTGGCATTTGTCACATTCATCATGAAGCACATAGATACAAAGACATTCATACATTTGTACATACACACGTATAGTAGAACCGAGAACCAAAGTTTTTATATATATAAATATGTCCAAAAATGGTAGTGTCATACAAAACTGGAGCCCGTAGCCCTCAAAATATACATATCGATACAAAAAATGAGATCCTGGGATATCTATTCCCTCCGAGGAGGCCTAGCTTCCACCTCGACGAGATTTGTCTCGTAGAAATACTGTACTACATTGGCTACCCGTTGCAGTAGCCGCACCCACTCACCAGGAACACCCACTACTTGGCTCTACATGGCCTCAGGTAGTCGGGCCAACTCTATCTATGGTACCTTGGCAACCATCTGTGATATGTTGCGTCGTAATGTCTGTAGGACGCGCCCTGCTGTAGCATATCCTGCCTCATCACCTCTACCCCGAAGACGATGTCTTGGGAAGCCCTCAGGTCTCATTGGGCCTTTGTCTGCGAGCAAACAATCAAACTTTAGCACTTGATACTACCACCAGAAATATTTTTGCATTTCCAACTATAATAAAAAATCCATAAAATTTAATAAACACAAAACCAAAAGAGTGCTCACCGATGTCTCCGAATGTTGTGCATGGTGGGAGCGGCATGTCCCGATCCTATCTGAAGTCTATCCCCGCATAGGGATAGTCCTCTATAGCGATCACCTGTCGGTTCCACCAGCGGAAGAACTCCTTAGTATATGGTGACACCGGACAACCACCACCCTGTCATGTCAAGATATCATCCCACCGGGTCAAGGCTGGATCACGGAGACTGTGAGGAGGAACATCCACCCTCAGACTAAGCCTCAGAACCCTCTCAAAGAAGAAGCTGCATAGGATACTACCATACCCAAATTTTTTGGCCTTCCCCTCTTTGCATTCTTTCAATTATGTCTTCATAGACACTAGCAGTGTAGTACACTAGTCGAATACCATAGGTTGCATGCATTGTGATGCATAGAACATCACCGGCCTGGATGCTTGGTGCAGAGCTTTGGATCCAATGATCCCCACCAAGGTAGCGACAATGATCTTTGTGCTCAGATCTACTATGGAGTTGACAGGAACTTGACTTCCCACCGCTCGTGTGTTTGCGGGACAATACCGTGCTATGTAGTTCTGAACAATGATCCCATCACCCACGGTCCAAGACCGAAGACTAGCCACCTCACCTCTACGGGATAAACCAGTAATGAAGTATATATCTTCCACTTCCAGTGTCAGGATTTTCCCGTTGAGGATGAAGTTTTGTGCGTCCACATCCTAGTAGTCTATCAGGTGACGGAGTAATAGGTTTTGGGCTCTTAAACCCCCTATACTCCATAACTTGTACAACCCACATGCTTGCAATGCCTGTTGTGCTTGCACATCATTGTGCGCGGCCTCATCAACTTGGTCATGCTCTCTCTCCCTCCACTCTAGAACCATCCTGGATTGAGAAAAAAACAGTTTTGGTCAGTTCCTTGTGTAAAAATTTCTTCACGGCTGTACCCTCGGGCTAATTTGTATACAGGTGCGGGTACCCGCGGCCAGTCTATTTTTTGACTGTGTTTGGTGCCCTACCCGCGACCCACATAGTTATAGCTCGTGGGTATCATTGAAGCCATCTAGGGCTTGGCCAAACTAAAAATCCTACCGCTGAAAACTAAAAGGAAAGCATTGAAATGAAAGGTATGGAAGTGACTACCAACCTGCTCTGGACGGTTCGATGAATGGTCACTTGTAGCTCCCAGAATCGGCAACTAAGCTTTCAGGTGAAAACTAACCAAAAACTCCAAATGTGGTGAATAGTAAAAATGAATTGAAAATTGTAAAATTTTATTACTATTTATAATTTTATGGACCCACTTGTCTATAGTTTTTATCGTTTTGAGTCGTTATGAACTAATATCATGTCATGGAGTAGTTTTTTTTAATCAGATTTCCTCAGCAAAACTTGTTTTGAACCATTTCACACCTACAGTAGGTACGTTTCACACCTGGCATATAGGTTAGATTCCATTTTCGCATGCATTATGCATTTGACCTATTGACCATTTTCATAAACCCTAGGTGCGACCCCGCTTCGTAATTGACATGGAACCTTCACACTGCTATAGAAGTGTTGTTATGTGACGGTAGGCATTTTCCGAATGTGGGTACCCTAGTTAGAACCCCTTTGTGCATTTTGGTGCCCATGTCGTTGTTTGTCCTTAGGTTCGGGAGTCCTTCGTAGTTACGCCATGACATTGTGATAAAGACTCATACTCTACTTTGTCTTATGTTGGCCATCTCCCTTAAGGACTCCCCTCCATTATATCATGCTGTGATTGCATTACATCATCCTGCTTTCCGCTTGAGCCTTGTGCCGACTCCCGCTTACTCAATTGTTAGCCTAGTGCCTGAGAACTCTTTCCCTGTCGAGCCCTGCAGAGCTTATATATTTTCCCTTCACAATTTGATCACCTTTTGACCCTAAGGGAACCCCCCCGAGTGTCCACATCCTGCATGCACTTCCTTGCATTGATCATAGGTATGTTTCACTGCTTGGAACTAGTCTGCTCGCTATTTGACACTCATTCCCTCGCTTGTTGCAGTATAAGCAATTTTATTCTTTTTCAATCTTTTTAAAATATGAAAAAGACCAAAAAATCAAATATTCCAAAAAGTCGGAGGGGATTATGGTCACTATTTCTTATTGGCAGTTGTTGTGTCGCCTTTGAACAAAGCATTCATTCCACTCCGTACATTATGAGTCGGGACTATAGTTGGACCTTAGGAGCTGTACTTTTTTCTCAGTTTTCTCCACCGATTGTTTAAGCTTCCAATCATTATCAAGCCCTCTGTAATGCCTCCTACATTGCACAGTTTATGTCAAGTCTATGCTGCCTGAGTCTATCCATCTGCTCATGCTCTTGTTCAAAGGAAGTCCTAAACCAGTGTCGGCCACTCCTCAGATCTCTTGACTATTGCATGTCAGCCATCCTCATTGAGTTAGTCCATTTTACCTGAGTTCTTCCAAATCTTTCAACATAGCTGGTACCTTGTGCTGGTTGATGGGGGATGCCTTAATGCCCTCCTTCCAGGGAGTTTTGTTCCATCGACTTCAACCCATTTATTCCAGGACTTGATGCTTGCAGTCATTAGTGGCAAGTTCTCTCGCCATCGACATTTTTGGGAATACATCAATGTCCCTTGATTCATGGATTCATCCTAGTGTTCGACTTCAACCCATTTATTCACACTCTAATGATTGTACTCTGTGCCTTTATGCCCATTTTTATTATTGGCGGGTTATCTCGCGTCTGTTAACGGTATACATAATTGACCGGTAATCAGACGATGTCTCATCAAGTTCGACCCCAGCTCCTTTTATTCACTTGATGGGACTTGCACCGTCGAAGACTTGTGTAGAAGATTTCATGCGATGGTGGCATTCAATATGCTACTTATGACTTTGACTTTACATCTGAGATATCACCTCTCAGATATCAGCAATTTGTACCTCCAGTTTGCACCAGTTGTTTCCTTTTCAGCAGGAGACCATATCTTACTATAGAGGGATCATGGCTATGATCACTTATGACATGTACTCACTATGTACTGCCTATTCATGGCCATTATATCAGATTGTTGTATTACCGACATGTATTCAAGGATACTATTGCATTATGATGAGTGAGCTGCTCTTTCCACTTGTGTCCCCATCACTCCACTTCTGAGTTTTGTAATGTATTTCGGCCATCGTAGCATCAGTCTATGACCTCACACATTAGAGGACATCTGTTACAACGTAATCTTCCACCCTTTGAGCATCAGCATTCTTTGGCCTGTAGGATCCATTTCACCGACTCAGATCCACTTATATCCTTCAGAGATACTATTTTTCCCTATTTGTATTCCTACCCGCATGTTGCATCATTATAGCATGTGTACCCGCGAGTTGCATCACTATAGCTCGTGGGTATCAAGTAAAATGGTAAAAATCACTAGTTTATTACTTTTTACTCCCAAAAAGCGGTCATTGGGTGACCTTTGGCTCTCCATATGCCCGAGTAATGCCTCGATGTGTCCTTTCACCTACCTTTGAGAGGACTATATATTGAGCACATATGGCTTATGGATGGGAGGAGAAAAGAAGAGCAAGAGAACTCTAGTGGATTTTTGCGCTATATTGAGTCTACACTCATTGATCCTTGTAGTTGTGAACCCTTTATATTCACCTTCCAAACTCCTATCTAGTTTGAGTTTTCCATTCATGGAGGATTGAAGTGGTGGAGGTACAAGTGGATTGATCCATATCTTGGTTCAGATTGGTTTCCGGCAAGAGGTCGTATCACTTTGTATTTCTTCTTGTTTATTAATAGAAATACTCATATTCTCGTCCATTAATGTTGTAAATGTTGTTTATCTTACATTGGATTGCATTTACTTGTTATATCATGGGCCATTGATGATGTTAATGCCGCTTATATATTATATGTACTTGTTGTATATTGGTTGTCAAGACTAATTTGTAGATTCAAGTGCATGGATTGAAAAGCTCCATTGGGGATCTACATCAAAGTTTGGATCGAGGTTGGTTATCTTCTTCCTTATCTTAGCATTGTCATTTATATAGCATAGTTCTGGGAATTGAGTTGATTTATGGTAGTCATCTGTCTGTTGTGGTACACCCCAAGCCATAGTGAGTTTTCTCCAATACACTGAGTTATTTGATCTCCCGTTGGATGATACTGGTATTTTTTGTGACAACCAGATTTGTGTGAAGCTGTCTGAGAACCCGATGTTCCACGACAGGTTGAATCACACTGAGATCAAATATCACTATATCAGGGATATGGTGCAGAAAGGAGCAATGAAGCTCCTGTATGTTGCGACGGATGACCAGGTTGCCGATATGTTGATGAAACCACTAGCCAGAGTGAAGTTTGAGTACTTTAGAGGGAGGCTTGGTGTTCTTTGGATTGATTACACTTCGAGGAAGAAGTGATGGACACATTTGCAGGAGCCATTCCAAGCATGGTAAGAGGAGGATCCTTCCCATGGCTGTGGATGTAAGCATTGGATGATGCTCCAGTTACTACTCTGTATATGCATCATGTTGGATGCTTGTTATGATCAGTTGGATCATGTATATGTATATGCATCATATGGATCATGTATTTATGTATGCATCATATTGGATGCTTGATATGATCAGTTGGATCATGGATTTGTATATGTATCAGGTGGATACATTGTATGATCAGGTAGATCATGTATGATGATATGTATCAGGTGGATACATTGTATGATCAGGTAGATCATGTATGATGATATGTATCAGGTGGATACTTGGTATGCATCAGGTGGATGCATTGTATGATTAGGATGATCATGGATGATGAGCTTCAGGATGTTGCTCCAGATGATATGCATCAGGATGATGCTATGATGATGATCAGGTTGATCATGTGATGATGTATGGTGAGTATCAGGTTGATACTTCGTGGCCATGGACAGGTTGTGCAAGGGTAGCATGTAATAAGTCCTGGAGATCTGGACAGGTTGTGCTAGTCACGTAAAAGGCCTCAAAAGCTCTTTAGATCTCTTTCTTGGAAACACACTCTTTTAAGGTTTTGCTAGACCACATGTAATACATCCTGGATATCTAGACAGGTTGTGCTTGTCATGTAAAAGGCCTCAGATGCTCTTTAGAGATCTTGCTTGGAAAGACACTCTTTTAAGGTTTTGTGGGGACAACATATAATAAGTCCTGGAGATCTCGACAGGTTGTGCTAGTCACGTAAAAGGCCTCAAATGCTCTTTAGAGATCTTGCTTGGAAAGACACTCTTTTAAGGTTTTGTGGTAGGAGTCACATGTAATAAGTCCTGGAGATCCAGATAGGTTGTGCTAGACACGTAAAAGGCCTCGGATGCTCTTTAGAGATCTTGTTGGGCAAGACTCTCTTTTAAGGTTTTGTGACAATCACATGTAAAAGATCCTAGGAGATCCGATAGGTTGAGCTGTGTGCTCGTAAAACGCCTGGGATGCTCTTTCGAGGTTTTGTTAACGCACGTAATTAGTCCTGGGATCCACAGTATGAAAACTGATGATGAAGACCTATAGGTGGTAGGCCTACATCCAGCATGAGAAAGGGCTAGCTCCGTAGAACTTCCTATGACGAGTAGTTCAAAGATTGATTGAGATAGAAGCAGTCGTGACGATGACGAGGATTCGATGATGATGATTGAGTGACGATGATCCATAGAAGAATACTTGTGCTAGAAGACTTGTGTCGAGAAATACCTTCCTAGTTAAGAGGGAGTGTTGATGTAATTGTAACTTCGAAATGTATTTCACCTATGTATATTGTATTCCTATAGAGATGTTATTATTCATCTATACGAAAGTGTTTGTATTCCTATAGAGATGTTATTATTCCTCTATACGGAAGTGTCGTCATTTATATTGTAAGTGTCATAACTTATACTTGATGAGTTATTAGACCACCTTGATGGGGTCGGACCTGTATGAGTCATGTGGGTAAAAGGGTTATTAGACCACCCTAGTGGAGGTCGGCCCTGTCAGCATTATGTTATGTGGTTAAGTTAAGGCCGACCTAGTAAGGTTATTAGGCAAGTCAAGTTAGTGTATAAATAGAGTGTGGGAGGCACTCTATTTGATCATTCACTTTCTCACTCACACACTCATTGGAGAGTGGCGCACTAGTGGAGGAGGAGAAGCTGCTACTAGGAGGACTATCTCTTGTACTTGGGTTGTATCATTGCTCTATCTATCTCTAAGGAAGTTGCGGGGTTTTTCACCTTCTTGGTTTTCCTCGATGAAACTCTATGTCTCTTTTGTGCTTGCATTATTGTGTCCATTATTGATATGCTATAGATATGCTATACATGTTATTCTCTCAGTTAAGATCCTAGATCTGATTGAAATTTCTGAAAAACTAACAATATGGGTGGCCATACTCTATCTACAAGAAAGGAGAATCTCAACACCAGTGTCATAACAAACTGGTCTAGAAATAACTGCAAGAAATTTGAGGTGAGGGATGCAAAGGTGGAGTGCATCCCATGGGGTTGATCAATATACCACTTAGATGCAACGCTAGTGAGGTTTCATTATAATAGGTGTATTCGAATAGAGTCATCCACTATGGAGTTTGAGGAACACCACAAGTGGAAGGACATGACATGGTTATGGGGATCCTCACCACCTTTCCCTTCAAACTTAGGGATGTTTGAATGTATCTTAGTGGGAACGGGAGGCCACGTAGGGTCATTGGTCAATCTATCCAGGTCAATTAGGTTGGTACTGGCCATGAATGGAAAATTATTTGGAGGATGTGACATTGTAGGATTAACCTGCGTGTTGGCCATAGCAGTGACGGTGGTGCCACCTCCACTAAAGGCTGGATGGGTTGTGGTCATCATGGGGGGGACTGTGGAACCAACATCAGGGATCGATGGAACCTGGAAGGAGGGGCCAGTGCCCCTAAGGATAAATCCAATAACCGGAGGGATGGTATTCATAGGTGGGTTGCTGCTGAAAGGAAAGGAGATAGTAACGGTATGGATTTCGCTCATCAAAATAGGCCAACTACCTAATGGTATGGAAACGGTGATTGGATGTATTGTAGCGGTGGAGGTAGGTCTAGTGGTGTTGGGAAGAGTGGTTCCCACGGATGCACTACCATGCCCACCACCAATGATCCCTTCATAGAATGGGTTAGGATTCATGTCGTCCATGGGGATATGTGGGACTTTGACTGGGAGGAGTCAAACATGAAATAAGGAGCCTTTTGGAAAATTTCTGGAGACGATGAGGTGCACCTCAGAGGTGCATGACTAGTGGGGTCCAATTGACTGTGCTATGGTGACTAACCCATGGGTATATGGGAGTATCTTGGGGAAGCAATGGTGACAAGTGTGTGAGTGATAAAGAGGCAAGGTTGGAAAAAACAACTCAAAAATCTCAATGCAACCGAGTGTGCAAGGGTAGATCTCACAATAAAATGGGAACTCACGATTAAAATAAAGCTCAAAAAACCCGTTGCAACTGTGTGCAACAATAAGTGAGTGGAAACCAAGTGGTCAAAATACCAACGGGAAGCACTACCTATCAAAAGAAAATTGACCCACTAACCTATGAGGTATGGGACATTCATAAGAAGGCCCTGCGGTTGAGATGCACGGCCATCATAAGCACGTAGTGCCATCATGGATGACTACAATGGAGGGGACCCAATATTCTGTCACACAAAGGTGGACATAACACATGTAGAGGCACCTTCATCGACATTGCATCGATGTATTACCAAGTTTCTGATCGAAACTGAGATTTGACTGATCCAAGTTGAATGCCATCAAACGTGATTCAGATGGGTTGATTGCACCTAAGGAAAATGACAATGCTTTTCATTGTGTTGGAGAGTTTTTTAGGACTTCCAAATTTGACATGGCGGTGGGGAATTGGGAAAAATCATCCACAATTTCATAGTTGTGGGTAGAACGAGCATTGGAATTATTGGTGATCTGATGCAAAGGGAATTTGGGGGCCCCCATCAACTAGAAGTGGGGGCAGTCATAAAGACTGGTCTACAAGGGTAGACGCAGCACCCTTATCTGTGGGAAAGGTCTCGGTAACTGAACCATACTGATTATGGTGAGTCTGAAGGTTTAATTTGAAAGAAGACATCGTTAAAATATGGTGGACTCCAGACTCAGGGATCTGGCTAGAATATGCAACGTAAGTAATGTTTGGTTGGGTTGTGATGACCCCTTCCGTGGGTAAGGGTTTTTGTAGCACCATTTTTTTTTATGTTGGATGCGGTGGGTTAGGTGGTCCTAGTAGAGCAGCAGTCAATTGACATTTGTTATCTTCATTCCAAATTTGTTTGGCTCTATCCAAGTGGGGGAAGTGGTGTGTGTAATGGACATAAACACCACGGAAACAACATGGGTGGTTTTTTCGTAATTGAGGGTTCTTTCCATGTTTGGGTTGCTGATTGGGGTTTGATTCACAGGATCAATGCCATTATTATCTGGAGGATTAGGAGATTGTCCACCCCCTCCCTGTCATTGGTCGTTACCATGGTTTCTACCTCATCTCCTATTGAGATGTCATGGTTGGTTATGCGGGGCTGGTTGGTTTCGAGCCTAATTTTGTTGGGCATAAACATAACCTTGGGGAACGAGAGCATATTGAGGTTGGATAGGTGCGAGGAAGACCAGTGGTGGACCAGAGCAAGGATAGTAAGTATTAGGCGTGGGAGTGGGGGCATACTCTTGCGGATTATTACGAAAACTAGGTGTCGCATAGGTGGGCCCATAGGCATGGGGATTTGGGACTGGAGGAATGTATGAGGGTGTCATTCTAGATTGATCCATTTCGCGTAAAAAAATTGGGGCCACAACTCATAGTGTATTGCGTAAGACTTAGGTGGGTTTATACACAAGATTTTGTAAAATTAGTCACAGCAGATCTAATGAACAAGTAAATCAATCACAATAGATGAACATAGAAAATATGGTGTAAAACATGCAGAGTGCTCAATATCCCAATAAGGGTGAATAATTACAATACAATAATCTGACCATGTGAGTGACCAATTCGAATTGACTAAGAAGGTCATTCGAATCACTGAATGGAGTATCTTGACTCCAACTAGGAGTCCTCATCATCAATCAGTGGTGGTCATCAATGCACAAGAACCAGTCATCCAGGTGTCAAGCTGAGTCTAACTAAGTGTGTTATGTGTAACTTAAGTGTGTAGCACTAATATAGGGAAGGAGACTCAGTGGAGGGCACATGAGAGGCTTAACTGAAGTCAGAACAAGTCATCTAGTCAGTCTGGAGGTCCAACGGAGTGAAACAGTCAGTCGGGAGTGAAACTAGCCTCAAATCAAGGAGAATCAGAGCTAACTGAGTGTAGATGAAGTGGAACTGCAGTTGTAGGTGAAGAAGTGCACCCTTCTCTGGTAGTAGGTGAGAAATGGGCGCCTTCCTGACTAGGAGGGCTAAAATTCTGAAGTAAGTGGCTCCCAAGTGCTAGAATAAAGTGGGTAAGGTGCTGGAGGCATAACATGGTGATTGGGATGCATGCAAAATGCATGCAAACCCTAATTGCATGCAAGGTCCTGAAAAAGATGATGTGGATATCCGAATAACCCCCCTCAAGCTAGACTATGATGTGAAAAAAATAATGTGGGGCCTTGGTAACTAAGACCAAAGGTCACCCCAATACAATAATACAAAACTAATAACAGTCAATAAACCGAGGAAATGGGGAAAACCTCATGGGAAAAATACCCCCCCTCAAAATAGACTGTAGTACACCAAAAGATTTAACTGCTCCAAAATCAAGTAGATATGTCGAGAGGTATCTTACTCTTGGGAGTAAATGGGTCATACTCCAAACACATGTGCTTGAATTCTCCATCAGTGGATGCAAGCGAATGTGGAGACTTTAAGAAATTGCTCTTCATACCGAAAATGGTGAGAACAAATCTGAAAATATGAGGATGGTCCTGGAACCTGTGATTCAAACCAAGTGAGGTAGGAATAGCTCCAATCAGATCAAATAGATCTTGAAACTTGAACTTCTTATCAATAGAAGTTAAATCAACTCCAAAAATAGATGAATGGTTTCTTGAGATCTCCTTTGAACCAACAAGGGTGAGATCAAAACCAAAATCAACAAAAAGTGCATGAGAATTGAACTCAAGCAAATGGTAGTGCTCTTCATCTTCATTAAAAATCTGAGAAACTTTGCAAATGATAGAACATAAGTCTATAGAAGGCATGCAATCAAGGAGGGCGAATGCTTCACCTCCAAAATCATATTTTACCTCCAAAACTTCAAGTAGATCATTATTCTGCATGCCATCAAACTCATGTGAAAGAGAGGATTCAAGAACCTCTTCGGAATCTAGAGTATGCGCTGGTTTATCTTGCTCAGAATTCGAAATAGAAGACTTTGAGAGAGTGAGTTTTGAATCTACAGTTTCTTCTTCATCTTGAACAATTGTTGAGGCCAACACATGATCGGAAAGAACACATAAGGAGATCTCACAGGGCTTGTTCTCCGAAAGGCTAGCATGATCCTCTTCTTCCTGCTTTCTAAATTCTCTGTCAAGTTGGACCCATACATCACTTGGATTTTCAGCAGTATTACTAAGGTAGCGCATACAAGGAGACATAGCAAGACACATTGCTCCAAAATCTCTATCACAATCATTGAGCCAATCATTCTCCTCTTCATCGGAATCAAAATCTCTTGTATTACCAATGCACATATCAAAAAGACATTGTCTCTTCAAGAATGCAATCATCTTTGGTTTCCATTCATCATAGTTGAATGGAGTAAGAATATTTTGTGAAGAAGAATTCTCCATCTTTGCATTAGCGAATGCACATGGAGGAAGTAAGAAACCTACAAATCACACACAAACAAACACTATGTTTTCAGCCTTGCATGCACAGGAGATTTTGCATGCCGCTGCTAAAATATATTGGTGAGCAAAGATTGCTCTCTCTTCATGTAGAACACCTGTAGAAAAGAAATCTTGTCCTTGCAATGGCTTTGATACGATGTAAAATTAGTCACAGCAGATCTAATGAACAAGTAAATCAATCACAACAGATGAACATAGAAAATATGGTGTAAAACATGCACAGTGCTCAATATCCCAATAAGGGTGAATAATTACAATGCAATAATCTGACCATGTGAGTGACCAATTCGAATCACTGAATGGAGTAGCTTGACTCCAACTAGGAGTCCTCATCATCAATCAATGGTGGTCATCAATGCACAAGAACCAGTCATCCAGGTGTCAAGCTGAGTCTAATTGAGTGTGTTATGTGTAACTGAAGTGTGTAGCACTGATATAGGGAAGGAGACTCAGTGGAGGGCGCATGGGAGGCTTAACTGAATTCAGAACAAGTCATCTAGTCAATCTGGAGGTCTAACGGAGTGAAACAGTCAGTCGGGTGTGAAACTAGCCTCAAATCAAGGAGAATCAGAGCTAATTGAGTGTAACTGAAGTGGAACTGCAGTGGTAGGTGAAGAAATGCGCCCTTCTCTGGAAATAGGTGAGAAGTGGGAACCTTCCTGACTAGGAGGGAGAAAACTCTAAAGTAAGTGGCTCTCGGGTGCTAGAATAAGGTGGGTAAGGTGCTATAGGAATCACACGATGACTGGGCTTCATGCAAACCCTAGAATTTGCATGCAAACCCTAATTGCATGCAAGGTCCTGAAAAAGATGATGTGGATATCTGAACAGATTTAGTGTAGGGGGAAAGATACATAGGGACTATTGATAGATGCAACATGACCGATGACGCCATTGGAAACATGGTATTTCCCCAACACATCTCATCGAGAGGAATCGTTGCGAGGGGCGTCAGGAAAAATAGTATATAAATAGCATGACTGAGCATAAATAAGGTCAAATTGTTGTGCTATGAGAATGGCCTCTTATTTGGTCTAGGGATGTTCTGATGCCACATACTTGGAAATGGATGGGATAAAATACTTCAAGAACCAATATAAGAAAATTTATTCTTCCAATTTGATCTTGCATAAACTTCGGCGTCTATGCCACTCATGGATATGGTCCATGATGTGGGTGGTCGTACTCTATCTAAAAGAAAGGAGGATCTCAACACCAGCATCATAACGAACTAGTAACTTGAAGAAATGAAGGAAATTCAAGTCTAGGTGTAATGTACCAACTCAGGTTAGTGATACAAAAAACTCTTTACTTCTCAGAATTAATTAAAACAGTGATTGTGGAAGCTAGATGGACTAAAGATGGACTAGATCAAAGGATTTGAGTGTAAGTGAGGCTCTGATTTTTGGATGCTACCTCTGCACAATGTACTGATACCATTGATGTCTCAAGAGAAGCAAGCTTCAATTTAATCCAACGCTCATGTTCCCCTTAGCATATGCAGACTAGTATGGGTGAGATATTTAAATGGAGGTTGGGGATGGGTGTTTATTACTTAAAGAGGTTAAATATCATCAAATTAAAATCATTAAAAAGTAAAATTACATTCCAGAAATTTGTATAACGTTATGATCAAGTCTCACAAAAACACAAGTAAAATTGCCTTCTAGGACTACTCAACTAGTGCGAATTCTAAGCTCCCAAACAGTACTCAAAGGCCCACGAATTTATGACCTGAGACTTGGATAATAACATATGACATATTACTCAACTCTAGAAATAAGAATGTATTAATTTGGATTCATAGTCATCTATTTATTAATTGCACACTGGAAACTAGTCAAATTCTAGCTAAATCTAGAAGAGGTGGAGAAATATGAGAAGAAATATGAGTTCTGTAATTTTTATTGATTTGAATGATATAATAGGATTAAATTCACTTTAATTGCATCATAAATAGGCCAATATAACTCTCATAACATTATGGAAATATCTTTCTTCTTCTACACAAGAAACTAGCTCTAGAAATTCATAAGAAGCCTGGAGATTTGAACTCTGAACTAGATGATGATGCTTCTGAAATTCAGATTCGACTTGATCAGATATAGGGCCTGCAAATAAAATCAATGAAAATGGATTAATTCCATCATCTTCTCATAGAAATCTGGGGCACATCTCCCAAACTTGACCAGGGGCACATCTCCCAAGTCTCTGAGGCAATATTACTTTCATACCAATTCTCAAACTGACAAAAGATGTGATAGTGGTGCGCACTAGGTTATTTATGGAGAGTGGGTGACTTGAGGAGCAAGTAACCCAAGCTAATGCGCACTCCTTGAGTGGATGAGGAAATCTAGCTTTCCTTCTTTTTCCTTTTGCTTTGCTTTCATTCTTTTTCTACTTTTGTTTGCTTTTCCTTGCTTTTCCACTTTATGTCTTTGCTTTTCTTGCCTTTCCTAGATTTTCTGAACTTTCCTGCTTTTCCAAACTTTCCTGCTTTTATGATTTTGCAAGCTTTTCGACTTTGCTCCACTTTCTTTCCTTTTTATGATTTCCCTAGCTTTAGAATCTTTCTCTTTGCTTCTTCCTCAAGCTAAATCCAAGTCATCCTTATCCTCTAATGCTCCCTAGTGGAGAATTTGTTAAATTTTGAGCATTAATTCACAATACTCTTGGATCTTTACTAAGAGAATAACATATACAGTATATCAATGCATAACAATCACAATAAGCATGACAAGCATCACAAGAATCAAAAGGATGAGAGACAAGAGACACAAAGTTTCCATGGGGAAAACCCTAAGGTGAAAAACCCCACAACTTCCTCAGAGATAGAGAGAGCAATGGCTCAACCAAAGTACAATGAAAATACACTTGAGATAGTCTCCTAGAGCAGATGATCCTCCTCCTCACTAGTGCACCACTTTCTGAGTGAGAGAAGTGTGACTTTCTGAATGATCCAAATAGAGATCTCCCGATCTCTATTTATACTTAACATGTTTGCCCAGTTACACTATGGGGCCGACTTATCTATCTAGATACATCCACAATATAATATATATTTTAGGGCCGACCCCACACATGGTGGTCTAATAACCCATCGGAAAGTACACACACTTGCAACACTTGTCAATCCACATGACGACACTTCCTTATAGAGGAATAACACATCTCTAATAACGGTACAATAAATATATATTAAATACATAGATGAAATACATTCCGAAGTTACATATACATCAACACTCCCTCTTAACTAGGAAGGTATTTCTCGACACAGATCTGCTAGACAAGTCTTCTTCTCGGGATCATCTTCATCGATGCATCATCATCATCATCGTCACTATTGCTGCTATCTCAACCAATCTCTGACTCTACTCGTCATAGGAAGTTCTACAGAGCCAGTCCTTTTTCATAATGGATATAGGGCCACCACCTGCAGGTCTTTGTCATCACTGGCCATACTGTGGAATCCTCAGGACTTATTACATGCGTCACAAAACCTCGAAAGAGCATCCCAGGTTGTTACGAGCACACTGCTCTACCTATAGGATCTCCCAGGGCCATATTATATGTGACCTCACCACAAAACCTCGCAAGAGCATCCCAGGCTGTTACGAGCACACAACTCTACCTATAGGATCTCCCAGGGACAGATTATATGTGGTCACCACAAAACCTCGCAAGAGCATCCCAGGCTGTTACGAGCACACAGCTCTACCTATAGGATATCCCAGGGATAGATTATATGTGGTCATGGAAAAACCTTGCAAGAGCATCCCAGGACTTATTACGGGCACATAACCCAACCTATCGGATCTCCTAGGGACAGATTATATGCCATAGGACAAAACCTCGAAAGAGCATCTGCCAGATATCCCAGGGCCAAATTATATGCCATATGCAAAACCTCGAAAGAATATCTGCAGATCTCCCAGGGCCAAATTATATGTCCTCCCAGAGAAAAAACTTGAAAGAGCATTTTCCAGATATCCCAGGGCCAAATTATATGCCATAGGAAAAACCTTGAAAGACTATATGCAAATCTCCCAGGGCCAAATTATATGCTCATCTGCACAACCTGATCCACGACCATAGAGTATCAACTTGATACTCACCATACATCATCCTGATGTACACATGATCATCCTAATCACCATCACTGCAACATCCTGTTGCATGTCATCTAGAGCAACATCTTGAAGCTCATCATCCATGATCATCCTGATCATACAATGCATCTACCTGATGCATACCAACTATCTTCCTGATACATATCATCATACATGATCCACCTGATCATACAGTGTATCCACCTGATACAAATACAAATACATGATACATATCACCATACACTATCCACCAGATCATACAATGTATCCACCTGATACATATACAGATACATGGTCCAAGCATCCAACATGATGCATATACAAAATACATACAAATGATCGTACTAATCATATCCTGCATCCAACATGATGCGTACATACATATAAATGATCCAACTGATCATATCCAGCATCTAACATGATGCATACATACGTATAAATGATCCAACTGATCATATCCAGCATCCAACATGATGCGTACATACATATACATATAAATGATCCAACTAATCATATCCAACATCCAACATGATGTATACATACATAAAAAAATGATCCGACTGATCATACAAAGCAAAAACCAGAACATCATCCTGATGCTCATCATCCAGCGCTTACATCCACAACCATGTGAAGGATCCTCCTTCCAACATGCTTGGAATGGCTTTAGCAAATGTGTCCATCACTTCTTCCTTGAAGTGTCATCAATCTGAAGAACGCTAAGCCTCTCCCTGAAGTACTCAAACTTCGTCCTAGCTAGTGGCTTCGTTAGCACATCTGCAATCTGCTCGTTCGTTGCAATGTACAGGAGCTTCGCAGCTCCTCTCTGCACCATATCCCTGATATAGTGATATTTGATCTCTATGTGTTTCGACCTGTCATGAAACACTGGGTTCTCGGACAGCTTCACACAACTCTAGTTATCACAAAAGATACCAGTAGCATCCAACAGGAGATCAAATAACTCAGACAGTAGCTTCCGTAGCCATACTGCCTCACAACTAGCTAAACAGGCTGCAACATACTCTACTTCAGCTGTACTCAGTGCTACGCAAGACTGCTTCCTACTAAACCAAGAGATCACACCTGATCCCATACTGAAGCAGCATCCAAATGTGCTCTTCCTATCTTTAGCACTGCCAGCCCTATCTGAATCAACATAACCCTGCAAGTTAAACTTTTTATTTGCTTCATACTTGAGCCCATAATCCACTGTACCCTTCAGGTACCTCAAAACATGCTTTACAGCAACTAGGTGAACACTCCTTGGATCCTTCAGAAACTGGCTCAATGTGTTCACATCAAAGCAAATATCTGGTCTCGTGTTCGTTAGGTACATCAAGGACCCAATCATCTGACGATAGATAGAGACATCATATGGCTCAGATGAAGCATCACATAGAAGCTTTGGATTCGATGCCATAGGTGTGGCCATGGCCTTGCAATCCATCATCCCGAATCTCTTCAGGATATCTACTGTGTACTTTCCTTGACCAAGGAAGATCCCACCTGCACTCTGCCACACCTCCATACCTAGCAAATAATGCATCATTTCCAAATATTTCATATCGAACTGGGTAGCAAGCTTCCTCTTAGTATCTGCAATCAATCTGTCATCTCCTGTTACAAATAAGTCATCCACATACAGGAGTAGAATCACAGGATTCCCTTCCTCAACCTTGTAGTAAAGGTTGGAATCCGCTTTACTGTTGGTAAAGCCCAAAATAGATAGGAAATTGTCCATCCTACCATACCAGGTTCTGAGAGCTTGTTTCAAGCCATACAAGGCTTTATTCAATCTGCACACATATGACTCCTTGTCATGTATTTCAAAACCGAGTGGCTGCTCCACATATACTTCCTCTTCAACTACACCATTCAAGAAAGCAGTCTTGACATCCATCTAGTGTATTTTCCATTTCATTGTTGCAGCCAGGGAAAGTACTGTTCTGATGGAAGTATAACTAGCTATAGGTGAAAAAGTTTCTTCATAATCTATTCCCTCTTTCTGAGAGAAGCCATGAGCTATGAATCTTGCCTTGTATTTCTCTACACTGCCATCTGTAGCATGCTTGATTTTGTAGATCCATTTGGAAGTCACAACAGACTTTTCTTTAGGTCTTGGGACAACATCCCAAACATCATTCTTCATTATTGATTGGTATTCCTCAACCATGGAATCCTTCCATTCTTTCTTTTCCACTGCTTCTTCATAACTAGAAGGCTCTTTGTTCATAATGCAACAAAGTAAAGCAACATAGCCGGTATGTGATATGGTTCTCTTCTTTGCTCTATGTTCTTCTTCTGGAATGCCAAATCTTTCTACATATTGAATGAGATCTCTAGCCCATGCAACTTTCCTCTTGTGAGAGTTATCCTCACAGGGTGGATCTATAGGTTCTTACGAATCTTCAAACTCACGAACAACTTCTGGAACTGCTTTAGTCATGGTAGTGTCTTGAAATCTAGTTTCCTTAGGTTCTTCATAAACTTCGATAGGTGCCTTCTTTGATTTGATGAATGTTGAGTTTTCATCAAATGTTACATCCCTGCTGACATCAATCTTCTTGAACCCTGGAAAGTATATTCTATAAGCCTTTGAGCTTTCACTGTAACCCACAAAGATACCCTTCTTTCTTGAAGGATCTAGTTTAGTCCTCTTTTCCTTTGGGACATGAGTGTATACTGGACAACCAAATATTATGAGATGTCTGACTTTAGGTTTCTTACCAGAAAAGACCTCTTCTG
Organism: Larix kaempferi; assembly: GCA_027924585.1. Classification (NCBI taxonomy): domain Eukaryota; kingdom Viridiplantae; phylum Streptophyta; class Pinopsida; order Pinales; family Pinaceae; genus Larix; species Larix kaempferi. The sequence continues at coordinate 3,813,732 of BSBM01000223.1, read as the reverse complement.
GTGTCTTGTTGTCCAATATCTTGTGGGGTGTTATGTTCTACACATATACAGTTGTTCTAGCTGCTTCTTCCCATAAATGCATAGGTAGATCCTGGTCATGCAACATTGCCCTTGCTGCTTCCATGATAGTTCTATTCTTCTTTTCTCAACTCCATTCTCTTGAGGATTATAAGGAGCAATCAACTCCCTCTTAATCCTTGAATCACTACAAAGCTTCTTGAAGTCACCTGAGGTGAATTCTCCACCATTGTCGGATCTGAATGTTTTGATATTCTTGTTAGTTTGATTCTCCATCAAGGTTTTGAATTCCTTGAACTTATTAAACACCTCATCTTTGTTCTTCAAGAAGTATACCCAAGTCTTCCTGGAGAAGTCATCAATAAATGAGACATAGTAAACATACCCACTAAGAGAATTGGATGACATAGGACCACATACATATGAGTGGATGATTTCCAGGATATCTTTTGCCTTGCTTTGACTGCTTGGGAAAGCCTTCTTAATATTCTTACCTTTTGCACATCCTTTGAAAACACCTTCATGTTTGGTCTTGATTTCAGGAAGACCCTCTACAGCCTTGCTTGCAATTGGAAGTGCCCTATAGTGCATATGAACAAGTCTTCTATGCCAAAGTTCACTTGGCTCCATGGATTCATGCACCATGGCATGTTCAGGTTGTCCCTTCAATTTATACAAACCTCCCTCTTGCTCTCCAATCACTACTGCATCATCTATGGTCTTTCCATTTGGCCACATTAGGACTTGGTCATCCAAAAATGCAACCCTCATACCTTTTGCATCCAAAGCAGAGATGGAGAGTAAGTTCTTCTTGAGCCTAGGTACATAAAGGACTTCTTTCATCTTCAAAGATTTTCCAGAAGCTAGGTTGTAGGAGGCTTCACCACTTCCTTTGATTGGGTATTGATAATCATCCCCAAGTTTCACCTTATGGGGTGATTCATGTTCAGATAGATTCACAAAAGATTCCTTAAACCCAGTCATGTGTTTGGAATCCCCACTATCAATCAACCAATCATTACAACCATGGGAGATAATACCTGTGAGAGCAGAGATTAGAACATACTCTTCTTCACTTGATGAGTCATCGTCACTATCATCACTTTCTGCCCTAGCCTTCTTCTTTGGAGGTTCATCATCCTTGGCAGCATGAGCATGGAAATTTCTTTTGATGCCATTCTTCTTCTTGCTGTAGTTGTTGTTATTATCCCTTTTGTTCTTGGGACAATCTGAAGCAAAGTGACCCTTCTCATTGCATGTGAAGCATCTTAGATCCTTCTTATTCTTTTGATAGGATCTCTTGTAGCGAGAGTGCTCCTTCTTGGGCTTGCTTCTTTTGGTGTGAGCTGCAAGAGCTTGATATTCAATCCCCATCTTTTCTTCTCGTGCCACAAGCCTTGCTTCTTCTTGTGAGCATTCTTCCCGTAGTCTGTTGAAGGATACCAACTTCTTTCTTGCACAGATTCCTTGAATAAAGGAGTCCCATGACCTAGGTAGGCCATTCAGAGTGGTCATGACAACTTCACCATTCTCCACTATTTCATCTACTGCTTCCAGTTGTTCCTTAATCTGGGAGACCCTAGAAAAATAAGATTGAATGGTTTCTCCATTCTGAAACTTTACTCCTTTTAATTGGTTCCGCAGGGTCATCTTCCGATTTATGTTCTTCCCTTCAAATAGATTGGTCAAAGAGTCAAACACATGGTGTATGAGATGGTCTTTAATAAAATCAGCAATGATTCTCTTTGCCTTGACCAAGTTCTTCTTATGCAATACCTTGGCCTCTTTATCCTCTGGGATAGGGATGTCTTCTTTTATATATGAGTCCAACTCATTCTATTCCAGGATTAACCTAATCCTATACTTCCAATCTTGAAAGTTATCATCCCCTTCAAGCTTATCCTCAATCTTGGTGTGGTGAGACATCTTAAAGAGTAATTCAAATGGAAATAGAAAATATTTAGGTCTTACCACTTGAAATGCTGAAAACTGGATCTGGTCCCGGATTAGGGTTTGTCGAAAAAAAGCCCTAAAAATTCAAAATGTGAATTTCAACTTTCATAAAAGGATAGAAAGATGCGCCTTGATGAGCTGATTAGCTTGGTGCATTCCGAATTTGATATCAGCAAAGTTTTACCCTTCATATTTTCCTTTTTGTCCTCTCGGGTTCACTAGGGAGAGCCCTGAATTAGGGTTTGAGTTTCCTAGAGATCTACCCAGCCAAAAATCTCGATCCAAAGCTCTAAACTTCGAGTTTTGCAAGAAGCTTCTATCTATGTCTTCAGATTCCAAAAATTCCTATTTTTGTGGAAACCCTAATTTTTTAGGGCCAAATCTGAAAATGCTCAGAATTGAATTCTGATTGGACAGATAGATTCTCATTGATGAGTAGAGTCAATATACTATGCAAATTTTCCAAAATCTGTGGAGAGAAACCCAATAAACAAGAAACTCAAGTTTCTGTCACTGCAAAATGTCTTCTTCTCAGGTTAGCTCTGATACCATGTTAAATTTTGAGCATTAATTCACAATACTCTTGGATCTTTACTGAGAGAATAACATATACAGTATATCAATTCATAACAATCACAATAAGCATCACAAGCATCACAAGAATCAAAATCATGAGAGACAAGAGACATAGAGTTTCTGTGGGGAAAACCCTAAGGTGAAAAACCCCACAAATTCCTCAGAGATAGAGAGAGAAATGGCTCAAACAAAGTACAACCAAAATACACTAGAGATAGTATCCTAGAGCAGATGATCCTCCTCCTCACTAGTGCGCCACTTTCTGAGTGAGAGAAGTGTGACTTTTCGAATGATCCAAATAGAGATCTCCCGATCTCTATTTATACTTAACCTGTTTGCCCAGTTACACTATGGGGGCGACTTGTCTATCTAGATACATCCACAATATAATATATATTTTAGGGCCGACCCCACACATGGTGGTCTAATAACCCATCGGCAAGTACACACACTTGTGACACTTGTCAATCCACATGACGACACTTCCTTATAGAGGAATAACACATCTCTAATAAGGGTACAATAAATATATATGAAATACATTCTGAAGTTACATATACATCAACAGAATTATCCTTATTTATTCCACATAAAAATATTAAATGCATAAAATTAAATAATCCATGTGCATAATAAAACTTAGGATAACATTTATTGCATAGTATAATTAATTAATTGCATGAAACTCCAAAATTAACCCCATGGTCATGAAGTTGTCTCCTCAACCCAAGGGATTGATTGGGTCAGGAACTTGTTCCACTGCTCATTGTTGAGGGGAGATGACATTCCTCCCCACCCAATATTGCTTGTCCTCAAGCAATTTCAAACTGGGATGTTGACATGTTGTAAGATATGTTCACCTTCCCAAGTAGCATCCTCACTATGAAGTCCTTCTCACTGCACCAAAGATTCCTTAAGGATTCTACTCCTTAGCTTCTTCTCTCTGAATTCCAGAATACTCTTAGGGATCAGCACTAAATTCCCTTCATCATCAAGGGGTGGCAAGTGTTGTGAATCTTTGACTTGCTGCCCTACTGCTTTCTTCAAACAGGACACATGGAAAACATTGTGAATCTGGCTACTTGGAGGCAACTCTTGTTCATAAGCCACTTCCCCGATCTTTCTCAAAATTTTGTAGGGGCCATAGAATCTTGGTTGCAAATTCTCAAACCCTTTATACTTCAGTTATGACTTTCTATAGGGCTGTAACCTCAAATATACCAGATGTCCAACTTGGAAAGCTTGCTCAACTCTATGCTTGTCTGCATGTACTTTTTGTCGATTATGTGCTACCTGCAAGTTGTCCTTGAGAGTCCTGAGTATGTCTTGAATATCTTGGATCCAATCCTTTGATTTTTGTTTCTTACAATCATCAAATATCATGTCAGAAAAAGTAAGTGGATCATATCCATAAAGAGCTTTGAAAGGAGACATACCAATCGAGAGATGAAAAGTGTTGTTGTAACAAAACTCTCCCAAATGGAGCCAAGTGGTCCATGAATTTTGTTGGCCAGTGACATAGTTTCTTAAGTACCCTTCCATCCATTGGTTCACTCTCTCTATTTGGCCATCATTCTGTTGATGGTAGCTAATGCTCATGTCCAAATTTGTCCCTACTAACTTGAACAACTCTTGCCAAAAATTGTTAGTAAACTAATTGTCCCTGTCACTGATGATGGACTTGGGTATGCCATGAAGTTTGAAGACTTATTTGATGAAAAGTTCAGACACTTGGTTGGATTAAATATTAGTTGTGAAAACAAATAAATGTGCATATTTATTCAACCTATCAACCACAACAAAAATATTGTCTTTACCTTGGCTCTTGGGCAACCCCGTGATGAAATCCATTGATACACTCTCCCATTTTTTCTCAAGAATGGGTAGTGGTTGTAGGAGCCCTCCTGGATGAGTATGCTCTACTTTATTTTGCTGGAATGACACACATGATATGACATAATCCATTACTTATATATTCATCCCTTTCCATGTGAACCTTTCCCTCACTTTCCTGAAAGTCTTCACAAACCCCGAATGTCCTCCAAGAGGCACATCATGGGAAGCTTCAAGAATATTCTTCTTTAGTATGGATTTTGGAACTACAAAGATCCTATCCTTAAATAAATGACATCATTAAGAATCTTATAAGCATCATCGTGAATTAATCCATCAAATAAATCACAAGCAAACTGATTCTTTGTTTATTCTACCCCAAGCTATACTTTCCAATCATCTTGAAATTTCAGCAATGCAAGTGTGGGTTTTCTAGAAAGTGCATCAGCTACATATTACCCTTATTATACTCAATATAAAAATCAAATGCTTGGAAATTTCTTACCCACTTCTGTTGTCTATCATTCAAATCCTTTTGGGTTAAGAAGTGCCTCAAACTGTTGTGGTCAGTCTTGATGATAAAATTACCTCCCACCATATATTGTATGAAATTTACTAGCGCATGCATGATGACTAGCATCTCTTTGACATAAACTGAATAACCTTTCATGTGGCTGCAATTTTCTGCTCTCAAAGGCCAAAGGATTCTTATTTTGCATCGAGACTTCTCCAATCTCGTTCCATGAAGCATCACACTCAAGAAAAAAAGGTTCAAAAAAATATGGAAGTCCAAGAACAGGACAACTTCTCATTACCTATTTCATTTTGTTGAACACTTGTTCAGATTCTTTTGACCAATGGAAAGCTCATTTCTTATTGAGATCTGTCAAAGTATATGTCAACTTGGAAAAGCCTCTGACAAAATTTCAGTAGTATGTACATATCCCAATGAACCCTCTTAGTTCAGTGAGATTTTTAGGGCTATGACAATATAGAATGTCTTGGATATTTTCCATGTGAACCTTAACTCCATCTTGACCAATCACATGACCAAGATACAAAATCTCAGTCATTCCAAACTCACACTTGGTTAGCTTTGCATAAAAAAACTGATATGCCAATATTGTTAGTACAATATACAAATGAGGCAAATGCTCTTCCCAAGTCCTACTATAGATCAAAATTTCATCAAAGAAAACAAGTACAAACTTATGGAGTTGCTTGTTGAATACCCTGTTCATGCAAGATTGAAAAGTTTCAGGTGCATTGGTTAGGCCAAAAGGCATAACCAGAGACTCAAAGTTCCCATGGTGGCATCGAAAAGTTGTCTTATGTATGTCTTCTTCTTTCATGTTGATTTGATGGTAGCCATATCGAAGATCAATATTATAAAAGTACTTAGACCCATGGATCTCATCCATAAGCTCATCAATCCTTGGTGTTTGCACTCAGATTTTACCCTTTGGTTGTAGAAGGATAAACCTAAGGTAATTGTTTTAAACCAACCTTTATGAGGGAAATTAGCTTTTTTCCTACCAGAGAGGGCTCTCTCAAAAATATGTAAATGGCTAAAGATAATAACTGGGATTTCTTCAAAATAAGTATGTGGTTGAAATTCTCACAAGAATCATTGGGCATGGAGTCGAAAACTAAGAAGTCTTTATACCAACAGATAAACAACAATAAATATTTTCACAGAGGAAAGGTAGTTGTCACATTACAGTCAAAGCTTTTTGCAGGTGATTTAGAAAGAAACATAGACAATCCATCAATAATGGGCACCGATTTAGATGAATCCACTATCAATTTTAGAAAATTAAATGGATACTCAGACCCAATAAATCAAGGCATAAACATATGAATCTCAACTTATTATAAAATTTCATACGAGCATAGAAGATAAAACATAATGGAAGATATAACAAAGAAAAGTAAACATGCACATGTAAGAAGGGAAAAATACAGACTGTAACTATAATCAACACATGAATCTCTAATTCTGTAAAAAATATGTTATTCTCTATATGGTTCTTTTATATCAAAAATATCAACTCGATACAAAACTCTTGTCCTCAAAAAAGGTTTCCAACCCCTATAAAATAATTTACATTGTCTTTTATACAAAATTTCTGCAAAGAAAAACCTAACTGCTTCTTTCAACTAAAAACTGAAATAACTTATCTAAACTTGCCAAATGTCATTTTAGTCAAAGTCATAAAAATATTACAAATTTCTTTTGAATAAAAATATTTCTAAGTCTTCAATTGATGTAAGATCCAACAGCTACTTTCAATCACGAAGTGTGTACTTCATTTTCCCGTACTTCTCTATGTTTGTCCACTAATTAGCAATTGGAAGATCGTAGCTTGTCATCTCTTTTACCATGACTCTTATTTCAACATGATCTGCAAGGGAAATTTGTGGAAGTCTTTCACCAATCGAAACCATCTTATTTACAAATTCAAAATCTTCTGCAATCTTTTCCATTAAAATTTTCCCTGTAAGTAAATGATTTAAATGATGAAATTTTCCATGATCCATTCTTATATTGAACAATAATTTCTTATATTCGTCTTGGGGAATCAACTCCTGATTTTCATCCCAGAATGCAGATAAACCTTTTTCAATCAATTTCTCAAACTGTCTTTTGAATACCGCTACTTGTTTCCTTATAGCTCCAGCTTTGGCTTCAACATTCTCGACATGTGCATGCTTTCCTAAAATTCTTCTTGCCCATGTAATCACTGCAATCATGTTCTTAATACCCAATACCTTTAGATCTTCCTCTGTTAAACTATTCAAAAAGGTAATTGCATTTTGTGCTATTTCCTTGGGCTTCCTATTCAGATTCTCTCTTATTGTAGTACAACTTGTTAAAGCATATTTAATCACTTTTTCCTTTACTCTTATGAAATCTAAATATGGTCTGAAATTTTCAGCTTCTTTAATGATTAAATCCCATACCATGTTCTTACATACTTGCATAGCTACTTTCCCCATCGCATGGTTTGCCAATCTTTTATTCGTTTCAATCAATTCTTTGTACTTTTCTTGCAAATATTTCATTTCTTTATCTTTCTTCTCACTTTCTTCTTTTCACCTCTGAGTTTCTTCTTTTAATTCTTTAATCTCGACATCTTTCAAACTCACTTGAGACATTTTCTGTAGAAGACTATCTGCACTATTTCCATCTTCAATCTGATTGGTACCTGTTTGTTGTTGGACTAGATTTGACAATTTATTTTTCAAATCTTCAACTCATTTTTTCCATCTCCCAACTAGCTTCCTTTTCAACCATTTTTAATAATTTACTTGTGACATCATTCACCTCTTTAGATAACTCTTCTCTTTCTTTCTCCAATTTGGTCAATTCAGGTCCTTGAATAAGTTGAGTATCTAGGATTTTCAACTTTTTTTTCAACTCTTGGATTAATTTTTCTTTTTCTTTTAACAAATTTTTCTCCGCATTCCCTTCAGTGCCAATTCCAACCAAATCAATCTGCAATTTATTGATTTGCTGTTGGCGGGATTTATTTTATATATTTTCTTGCTTCAATTGATTATTCAACTTATCTACAATAGTTCTCAATTTTTCAACCTCTAGTGTAGCTTCCAAAAAATCAACATATATCACCTCCCCTGTCTGCCTGTGTAAAAGAATTTTATCAGGTGCAGTGATTTTCTTCAAATTGAATTTCATTTCTGTAACTTTATCACTTGATGATATTTCCAAATTCAAAGTGATTTCTTTTACATCTCGACTAGTAACCAAATTAATATCTGACTTAGCGAAGCTTCTGACTTTAGGAAATAATTGAAAGGTCTGCTGAGACAAAGCCTGCTTGTCTTGGCTGTACTTGCTATACATATCTGCTCTAGTCTAAAATTTATTAACATCTCCTGCTTCCTTGGCCTCTTGAAATGTACTCTTGTATTTGTACTTCTGGTACTTCTTCATATGTAAGTAACAACAAATATTGTTGTTCATCCAACTTAGATTTTTTCACTTTTTCTTGTTCGCACCCTTCTGAATCAACTGCGTCTTGAAAACTTCTTTTTCCTCCAATAACTATAGTGCTCATTGAAGTATCTGCTTCTCCTATATAGTCTATCAACACCAGCTCTCCTCCTTGTAAACTTATATTTTCTTCACTTCCATATTGTAGCCAATTTGCATTTTTCGACATTCCTTCCACTTCTTGATGAACGAAAGCTTTAGTATGATTAGACTGTCGCCTTTTCGATATGACATGAAAAGGATCGTAGTCGATAGCCAATTCATTTCTTCTAACAATTTCTCTATGTACAGAATGGCATATTTATTTTTTACAGTAAACGGACCTACTGTAAAAGGATACTTGATATCGGTGACTTTCTTAAAAAATAAAAAATGATTGTCTTCCACAATCAGTTTTTATCTAATAAACTCAAGAGCAAAGATCCTCAACGTCAAAAATGTTGGTAATATATACGGCTGATGTTTGAAACCATACAGTCTAAGAACAGTATTATCTTTCGACAAAAACCAATCTCCCACGGCCAAATCGGTGCTCAACTGCATCAGGGTCTTCATTTCAGGTAACACTATGCGTAACTTTTCTCCGAAAATCATGCTATATATCTCTGACAACATGTAATTCATATAATTAAACATATTATCCTCCACTGGATTTGTGAAAATTATCTTCAAAAAAAAGTATTTCTTCTCAAATAGCAAGCATAACCATTTTCATGAGATGGGATTGAAACCTAAACTGCCTTAGGGTATGAAAATTTTCCATCTGTAAATGAATCCTTTCAGCCAAAAATTCTTCAAACTTAAGACGGGGCATCTAACTACCTTCAGCTTTAGGTGAACTAATTTTCATTCTAAATAAAAAACTTTATTGAAGATCAGTCACCCATGCATCTGTATCAAGACCTAAAAACAAAGACAACAAGGAAAGGACAAGTTGGGTAATCTCATTGAAAAGACTGACATCTAAAGGATAAGGAGTTTCAGTGAATTCCAAATCTGGTTTAAGGCAAGAGGCCATGAAAATTTGTTTAGTCTCAGGGGATGATTGGTGATATAGGTCAATAATTGACTTCTCAGAAAAACTCTTTGGTTCAGGCATTTCAGATGCAGGGACTTATAAGGCATCTCTCACGAGGAGGGGTTCTATCCAACAGACAATTCTAGTTTTTGGGGCATTCATACTAGCTCACTCAGCTTCTGAGTAATTTGATGTACACCATGACACAAACTCTGGGAATGAGACAATTTGGTCAAGGAAAAACGAAAAGAGGGATGACTGGTTAACTCTGTGCACGTCCAGACCTCCTTCTATCAAACTCTTCAATCTCACCTTAATTTCCGCCACTGATAACCTAATGGAGATATCAAAAATATCCCTGTCTCCATCCTCCAAAGCATCTTTAACCTTAGATTCGTCTACATCATGGACTGTTTCCATTTTACCTTTTATAAAAAAAATTAAAATACTATTAATTTGGGTTACAAGGCCCTGCCTATTGCTGACAACCATGCGCTTTGTCCTACTCTGTCGCTTTCTGCTATGCCCACTCGTATGGAACCTTCTAGCGCTGACAGTGCAAAGAGAAATGTCAAGTTTCACGTGTTTCTTTGCTATATATAACCCACTTTCTTTATCTTCTGGCCATCTTTTCGAGTGCTCATTTTTCCCAGTCATTGATCTCACGTGCTGTAATATGGATCGTCATATTTCATGTCCTTTTTCCACTTGATAACTTGTTTATTCCTATGTTTTGATCATTTTCTCCTTTCAAACCTCAACTATTGGATCTCAATGGTTATCACACAAAATACAGCTTCGCGACCCCGGAAGGTGGTTTCTGGAAACAACTTGATCAAAAGCGGACTAATATGATGCCTCCATGTGTCTAGCGGTTTCGTTTTTTGCATCCGCTGCACCTTCTATCTGTCGTGCATCTTCCCAATGCATCAATCATCTAGGATCATCGATCTTTCATCTATTCATACGTCAACGGTGAAACTTGCAAAGTGTTTAACCTTTCAACCTTTCCCACTGGTGGGCTCCATGTTGCTATCCTTCACGCACCTTTAAAACTCATCACCTTTAATTTAATTCATCATGCAATCGGAGACGTTTATGTTTTAAAACTTGCACTGTGTTTAAAACCTTTGTCCTGAGTGATCGGATCTTCTATCATCAATTTGGACCATTGATTTGTGACAACACTTTCATTTCGATGGTATCGCATCCTTCCCAAGTGGTTTTTCATACCACTTTTCTCTTCAACGGAGCACCCTGTAGCTACCACCTATCCACCAGTATTTCTTTCGCGATTGCCTACAACCTTTCTCCTCCGCGCTTTTTGGTGATGCGACATGAAATATGGACCGTTGATCTATTTTCCAACTGCTGATCAACCTCGAACCTGCTCTTGTTTTAGCATTTTGTAATATTTCTTTTGGACTATAGTTTTTACACCCTTTTGCTCTCGATTTTTATTCTTTACACTTTCTGTTGAAATTTCCTTTAAAAATTTTCTCTTAGAATTTTCATTTCTCATCCTTGGTCAAGATTCTACCCAATGATTGTTGAATTGAGGACACTTTTAGGAATTTTCTCATCACATTTGCAAATTTTTAAAACACTTTTTCTCTCATACACCATTATTTTCACTGTGAAAACTAGGTGCTAACAACTGGCTCCAACTGGGGATGTTATCCTCCCTGCGAGGTAACAAAGAACCTCATAGACCAAGTACCTGATCCATTTGGTTGTTCCCAAATTTTCTTAAAACCATATAACAACTTGCAATATGAAACCTGTTTTTTTATTCATCCTCTGAAATCTGAAAACATTTTTCTGCACCACTTAAAATGAAAATCCATCTGAAAATGAAACTGTACATTGCTAGAAGTATCTTTATCAGGCAATTTTATTTATGTACAAAACCTTAAAGTACTTCAAAATAAAATTATATATACATTGTACATAAGTTTCTCTTTTTGGATCTTTAAGAAAGATAATGCTTGAGATGTCTCCCATTCACCGATCCTCCTGTAAGAAACTCTCCATTCTGGTCTTGAAGAATAAATGCATTTTCTCCCTGAAATACTGCTATTATATAGAACCTTTCCAAAAATGTTCAAATTTACCATGCTTATCTTCTCTCCTGGAATCCCATTTCAGAACGAGATCATCCATCTAAAAATCTGTAATGACCCTTTTTCAAAATTTTATTAAAATGCCAATTTTTCCACTTTTTCCCCAATTTCAACCTTTGACTAGTTTTACTGTTTTGACCTCCAAATCAACCCAAATGCTCCCAAATATTTTGTAGGGGTGTATGAATGGTATTTAGAATTGAATATTAGGTTCAGGTATGTTTTATGTCCCTCCAAATACTGCTTCAAACTTGATTTGTATTCTGATCAATATAGGTAATTTTGACTAGTAATTTGTGCATCAAATCCCCCCGGGGTAACACTGCAAATGGCCTTCCAAATGCCTCCAAAATCCCACGAATTTATGAAAAGAGGTATGTAATGTGTTAATTATGTAATTAAGGTCTCATATGCACCATTAATTGATTTTTAATACTGTTCTAACTCTCTCACATTCAACAGCAAAAACCCCCAATTCGACCCTTGGGGAAATGGCACTATTTCACCTCTCAATACAAACAAACTAAGTAAAAATGATTCAAATGCTCAAGTACAATACATGAAACTTGTATAATATATCCATGGAAGTATATTAATCACAAATATATCAAATAATCATCCATCCATTCGAAATAATCAACCTTATAGTGTCATACATCAAAGCATTGGGGAAACGGACATTGTTTGCTCATTAATCAATAATTTTGCATACATTCAATGGGTATTTCGACCTGAGAGTTTCTGAATATGAAGAACAGAGGATATGAATCTATTACAATCATAAAAATATCATATGAAGCTCTCCCAATGAGTGCAAGATCTCACCCAAAGCACAATCCCTCAAGGAGCCCGAATATGCCTTCAAAATTGGAAATGGTGGAGAGAAAGTGTTGCACTAAACCAAACCATGAAACTTCCTGTAGCTTCTACCTACAAATAAAAATCCATTAAAGCACCATTAAAGACCTTAGTGGCCTCTCCAAACACCAACTTGGATGGGAATCTTTCACCCTCGAAATTGGCTAAGGCAAGAAACTAGTCATCCACTAGTTCTCTCTTCACAAATGCAATTTTTCTCAAATCATCAAAATCCATTCTCATACTTTATTTCTACATTTTATAACCAACATTATCCTTCAAGGGGTCGAAATCCTCTCAATAGATTCAATAATTTTCCATTTAGAAAATATTCCTCATTTGCCACTTGTCTCCTAGTTCCAACCTTCCATCTTCTCCCAAATTCGAATTTGAGTCTCTTTAGATTCCTCCAACTCCATGAGCGCCTTCCTTGAGCCTATTTTTGGGGCTGACATGTCATAATGGTCAGGTGTAATAAGTCAGGCCTGAATTTTTTCATAAATTTCATAGATGCTTCATTATTGTTGTCATAAAACTAGGGAATCTAGCCCAAGTGTCCACTAGTCTCCAATTTGACTCTTCCTCTCCCATGGAGGTTACTATTCCATCCCATTTCGACCTAATATTCTCAATTCCATGTTTTATGACTTACCAACTCACCCAAGAGTGTTCACCTTCCCATGAATTCGAATTGGCAAGAGAGAGCTGCCATGTGTCATTGAAAAATCAAGCTAGTGTGGGTCCCACCACCTCCATATGTCTCCAAAACCACTTTCCACCTAGAATTTCTCTTGAAATTATTTATTCATAATATTTATTAAATTGTTGAACCCTTCTAATGTCTAAATATCAATTATTAGCTTCCTTATTACCATCCCACATGTGCCCATCCAACCTAGGAAACTAGTAGGATTGATGGGATTGTCTTACTATGCACTTATTTGAATGGGGACATTATAGTCCTCCCCACCCAAGATTGTTTGTCCTCAAGCAATTTCAAATTTGGATGCTGCAAAATCTTCTCCTCTTCCCATGTGGCATCTTCATTTGGTAAGTCCTTCCATTGCACTAAATATTCTTTAATGATTCTACTCCTCAACCTTCTTTCCCGTGTCTTCAAAATCTTTTCCAGAACAAGTGTGAGCTGACCTTCATCATCCAAAGGAGGAAGTATTTCTGAAGTGATGATTTGCTGACCAAGAGCTTTCTTAAGACAAGAAACATGAAATACATTGTGGATTTTACTCCCTTCCGGAAGTTCTAGTTCATATGCTACTTCTCCAACCTTCCGCACTACCTTGTATGGCCCATAGTACCTTGGTTTTAATTTTTCTGCTCCATTATTTTTTAGAGATGTTTGTTTATAGGGCTGCAACCTTAAATATACTAAATCATTGACTTGAAAGGTTCTCTCTTCTCTATGTCTATCAGCATATTGTTTTTGCTGATTTTGAGCAACCTGCAAATTGTCTTTCAAGAGCTTTAAAATTTCTTGTCTCTCTTCCACCCAATCTTTAGCCTTTGTGGCTCTACTATCACCAAATATAATGTCAGCAAATGTAAGTGCATCATAAACATATAATTCTTTGAAAGGAGACATTCCTATTGACATATGATAAGTGGTGTTGTAGCAAAACTCACCCAAGTGTAGCTATTTTTCCTATGCTTTTTGCTACCCTCCCTCATAGTTTCTTAGGTATCCTTCCAACCATTGGTTTACCCTCTCTGTTTGTCCATCAGTTTGTGGATGATAGCTGGTACTTGGAGTCAATTGAGTGCCTACCAATCTAAAAATTTCTTTCCAAAAAGCACCCATGAATCTACTATCTCTATCACTGAAAATGCTCTTGGGAAGCCCATGCAATCTGAAGATTTCTTTGAAAAAAATATCAGCCACTTGTGCAGCACTAAAAGATGATGTAACAGAAAAATAATGAGCAAATTTTTTCAACCTATCAACTACCACATAGATACAATCCTTACCCAAGGATTTAGGCAATCCAGTGATGAAATCCATGGAAATACTGTCCCATTTTTGCTCCAGAATGGGCAATGGTTGTAATAGGCCGGCTGGACATGTAAGTTCTGATTTGTTTTGTTGACATGCTTTACATTCATTCACATACTTCTGAACATCTTCCTTCAGCCCCTTCCAAAAAAATCTTTGCCTCAACTGTCTATAAGTTTTGACGATCCCCGGATGGCCCGCTAGTGGGGAATCATGTGTTTCTTGCAAAATTCAGTACTTGAGCTTGGAGTTATGAACTAAATAAATTCTTCCCTTATAATATATTAGCCCATTCAAAATCCTATAATTATCATCCCCTTTCATTCCATCCAACACATCACAAGCAAATTTGTCTTTGGCATATTCAACTAGTAGCATGTTTTTCCAATCCTTGGCAATATCCATGAGAGAAAAAGAAGGCCTTCTTGACAAAGCATCTGCTACTATATTATTCTTTCCTTTGACATATTCAATATCAAAATCATAAGCTTGAATCTTGCTTACCCACTTTTGTTGCCTTTCATTTAGATCTTTTTGGGTGAGAAAGTGTCTTAGACTATTGTGGTCAGTTTTCACCACAAACTTGCTGCCCACCAAGTATTGTCTGAATTTGGCCAATGCATGCATAATGGCCAGCATCTCGTTATCATAGATGGAGTAAATTTTTTCATGAGGCTGCAACTTTCTTCTCTCAAAGGCTATGGGGTGTTGGCCTTTCTTTAGGACGGCCCCAATTCCTCCACCTAAAGCATCACATTCCACAACAAAAGGTTTAGTAAAATCAGGAAGTGCAAGTATGGGACAACTACTCATTACCTCTTTCATTTTTTGGAAGGCCTTTTCAGCCTCTTCATCCCACTTGAAAGCATCCTTCTTAGTCAAATCAGTGAGTGGAGAATTCAACTTGGAGAACCCTTTCACAAATTTTCTGTAGTAGGTGCATATGCCAATAAAGCCTCTCAATTCGGTAATATTTTTTGGTGATGGCCATTCCAAGATAGCCCTGATTTTTTTCATGTGTACCTTCACTCCTTGCCCAATAATGTTCCCAAGATACAGTAGTTCTTTCATTCCAAATTCACATTTTGATAATTTAGCAAATAAGGACTCTCCTTGCAAGATTTTCAACACAATCTCTAACTGCTGCAAATGCTCTTCCCATGTTTTACTGTAAATGAGAATATCATCAAAGAAAGCCAAAACAAACTTTCTTAGTTGCTTGCAAAATATCATATTCATACATGCTTGAAAGGTGGCTGGAGCATTGGTTAACCCAAAAGGCATGACAAGAAATTCAAAGTGGCCAAAATGACATCGAAAAGCGGTCTTTTGCACATCTTCATCTTTCATTCGAATTTGGTGATACCCTGATCTAAGGTCAATTTTGAGAAGTATTTGGCCCCATGCATCTCATCCATGAGCTCATCAATCCTAGGAATAGGATACCTATTCTTTATAGTCTTTTTTTTCAAGGCTCTAAAATCTATGCACATTCTCAATGTTCCATCTTTTCTTCACTAGCACTACTGAAGAAGCATAAGCGCTAGAGCTTGGTCTAATGAGTCCCAACTCTAGGAGTTCTTGGATAGATTTTTCGATCTCATCTCTAAACCTTTTAGGATGTCTATAAGGTGGTATCTGAATGGGTGAAGTACCCTCCTCCAAAACAATACTGTGCTCAACCCCCCTATCTGGTGGCCTACCATGTGGAAGGTCTCTAAAAACCTTTTCATATTTTTGCAAAAGTCTCTCTATCTCCTTTGGGTGTTTGACAATATTTATAGTTGGCTTGGGAGATGTAATATGACATTCAGCAGCCCATTCTATATCTCCATGCCTCAATATAGATCTCATGCTATTGCAAGTCACTACTTGATTTGGATAAGTGTGTTGCCCTCTCACAACTCTTTGTACTCCTTTTGAATCTTGGAATTTCATTTCGAGAATTTGATAATTTACTGTATGATCTCCTATTGAATACAACCATTGCACTCCCAAAACCACATTAGTATCAGCAACATCAACCACATAAAAACTATCAACAAAAGTATAGTTACCTACGGTGACTTGCAGCTTTGGAACCCATGTTTTGCATTGCATTATGTTGTGACTGGGAATGACAACTATGAAGCCATCAAATGGTTCAATAGGTATCTTTATTTTCTCTACCATCTCCGCATCAATGAAGTTATGAGTGGCTCCTCCATCTACCAAAACTGAAGTTCTTTGTCATTTTACCACACCTTTGCATCGGATAGTATGATAGCGAGGTACTGCTGAAAGCACTGCCATTCTTGCTTTGTCCGGTGAAGGATAATTTTCTTCTTGTCTTTCCTCTTCTACTGATGTCTCATATGCATCTTCTTGATCTGAAATATGTCCATCTTCATCCATGCCCCCATCATACCCCTCATTATCAGAAAATACTTCTATGTATTGAGCCTTTCCTTTGGTACATTTGTGCCCCGGTGTCCATGGTTGGAAGCATGTGAAGCATAGTTTCTTTTTTCTAAGTTCATCCCTGTTTAGTCCCTCTTTTTTATTCCTCTCAAATGACTCTCTTTGCCAAGGTTTCTTATCATATCCATCCCTTTGCCAAGGTTTCTTTTCAAATTTATAGCTAGGCTTAGGAGGAAATCTCATTCTAGGAAGCACATTTTGGAGATCCCTAGTGAAGCTCATTGCATGTTTTAATGTAGTTGGCTTGTGGGATTTGACCAAACCTCTTAAGGGTTCAGACAAACCTTCAGTGAATAGCAATACTAATCTTCCCATAGATACATCAGCCACCTTGACTGATAATTTTTTAAATTCCATCATATATTCAGTAGGGGACCCAGTTTGCTTCAATTGAGCTAGTTCTTTGAAAGGCAATTCTGGATCTTTTTGTTCAAATCTTTCTAGTACCCTGTCAACAAATTCTCCATCTGTTTTAACCTGATTATGACCCAAGGTTTTCATCTCATGAAACCACCTGTCATGTCCCAAATTTGGCATTGGGTCACAATGGCCTAATCATATTGTCCCTATTCAGTAGAGTTTGTCAAATTGATGCTAAAGTTCAAATAATTGCCAAGGAGGAAAATTACTAGTTTCCTAGGTTTGGGGTGGAAGCTTTGGGATTTGGAATAATGGGGATAATAAATTATGTTTATACATTAGAAGGGTTCAATTATTTAATAAATAGAGTGAATAAAGAAATTCAAGAGAAATCCTAGGTGACAAATGGTTTTGGAGACATATGGAGGATGTGGGACCCACACTAGCTTGATTTTTCATAATACATGGTATCTCTCTTTTGCAAATTCGAATTAATGGGAATGTGAACACTCTTGGGTGATTTGGTAAGTCATAACACATGTCATTGAGCATTTTAGGTCAAATTTGGAAGGATTGGTAACCTCCATGGAAGATAAAGAGTCAAAGTGGAAGTTTGTGGACACTTGGGCTAGATTCCCTAGCCCCTATGACACCAATGATGGAGCATCTATGACAACTATGACAAATTGCAGACCTGACCTCTGACATCTGACCAATATGACATGCCAGACCCAAAAATAGGCTCAAAGAAGGCGGATTTGGGAGTTGGAGAAGCCAAAGAGACTCAAAATCGAATTTGGGAGAAGATGGAAGGTTGGAACTAGGAGACAAGTGGCAAATGTGGAATATTTCCTAAATGAAAATCTATTGAATCTATTGAGAGGATTTCGACCCTTAGAAGGATAATTTTGGTTATAAAATGTAGAAATGAAGTATGAGAATAGATTTTGATCATTTGTAGAATTTGCAATTGCATTTGTGAAGAGGGAGAGCTAGTGGATGACTAGTTTCTTGCCTTAGCCAATTTCGAGGGTGAAAGATTCCCATCCAAGTTGGAAATTGGAAAGGCCATTTCATTTGGAGATTTAATGGAGTCTTTATTTGTAGGTGTAAGCTACAGGGCAGCTCATGGTTGCTTCTATTGCAGCTCGCTCCTTCAACCATTTCCAGTTTTGACGGCATATTCTTGATCCTTGAGGGAGGGCATTTTTGGTGAGCTATTGTACTCTTTGGGGGAGATTCTAATGCCCCATTTATTTTTTAATATGAATTAAATACTCTGTTCTTCATCTCCAAAAATTTTCATGGCGAAATTCCAAGTAGAAATGTATAAATCTCATTTTTAATGGAAGAACAATGCCATTTCCCCACTACCTTGTTGTGAACCAATGTATTGATGATGATTTCGAATGAATGGATGATTCTATGATGAATTTGTGATTAATGGACTGCCATGGATGTATTTTATAAGTTTCATGTACTGTACGTGAGCATTTGAAGTATTTTTACTCAGTTTAATTGCATTGGGAGAAGAAATAGTGCCATTTCCCCAAGGGTTGAATTGGTGATTTTTGCAGTTGAATGGGAGAGGGTGAGAACAGTTGTAATAAACCATTAATGGTGCATATGAGACCTTAATAACATAATTAACACATTACATACCTCTGTTCATAAATTTGAGTGGGTTTGGAGGCATTTGGGAAGCCATTTTCAGTACTTACCTTAGGGGGATTTGAACCCCAAATTACTAGTAAAATTGCATACTTGGTACAGAATCTTAAGAGAGTTTTCAGAGGAATTTTGGTGGCCATATGTTATCCCTGAACATCATATTCAATCCCTAATATCATTCATACACCTTCCTTGAATATTTGAAGGCATTTGGAGTCAATTTGAGACCTAGAGACCAATACTAGTCAAAGGGAAATCACTAGTAAAGTTACCTACATTGACCAGAATTGAAAGAGTATTTTCAGAAGTGTTTTAAAGGTACAAAGGCATCCCTGAAACACATATTTATGTTCTAATATCATTCATATACCTTCTCAGAAGATTTGGGATCATTTGGGGCAAATTTGGGACCTATAGATCGAAATTAGTCAAAGGTCGAACCAAGGAAAAAAGTGGAAAATTGCAATTTTAATAAAATTCCTAACAAGGGACATTACAGTGGTATAAAATCATGGTCCTTGCACCTGTGTATTAGGTACATACATTCAAGAATAATTGGCAGTCATGTCTTACTATTATGATGAATCCTATGAGTACAATTCTTATGAGGAATATGTAGATGCTTATGAGCAATATGAAGCAGAATGTGAATGGTATGAGGAAGAGGTGCCATCATGCAACACTTCTTACAATTTCAAGAGAAATGAAGATTATTCTTATGACTTTAAATCTGATGAATATGAGTGTGTCACACCAACCAAGGATAATTCTATGAGTGAGTTCCAAAGATGGGAGCAAAATATAAAACCTTGTCCCACAATATCAAAAATATCAAGAATATCTTGCTTTTAGCAAAAATACACAAAATGCCATGTCTTTTGAGTACTATGCTGAACATGTTTTTGAAAATAGGCCCAAAAATGAAGATGTGGAGTTAGTGAAGAAAGGTTTATGCCCTTATTGTAAAAACCCTTGGAGCGAGTATCATATATGTGTGCATGAAATGATGTCCTCCTTGAGGAGAGCTTTTGAGATTTATTCAAGAAGAGATTCCAAATATATTGATCCTAAGGAAAACAAGGGGCAAAATGCATCAGCTTGCTTTAAGGAGCAAAAGGAAGAGACATCACAAGAGCATGAAGAAGATTCTATTGAAAATATGGAAGATCATTTCGAGACACCTTCTAGCTTAGACATGAAGCAAAGAGCATCTACTGATGGATGCTTAAACTATGAAGGAGTACCTACTGATGGGTGCTCACACCTCTATGTTGGTGACATAGAGATCACTTTTGAAAGTGTTTCTACAAGTACAAGTTTCATTAAGCATGATAATGAAGACCTTGTAGCAGTTGAAGAAGAACCAAGATCAACTTCCCCATCACCACTTGAGCTTCATGAAGTTGGTCCAAGCAAAATTGAAGAAGATGAGGAGGTTCATTTGCAAGAGCCTCATTTTCTTGAAGGGTCCTTAAAGATGAATGAAAATAAGATCCAAGAGTCCCTCAGTATTCTCCATGACACTCAAGCATTGGTGTCAAATTCTTGTTGGAGAGCTACTTCATTGGAGGAAACATCCTTCCTTGAATACATGGAGAAGATTCAAAGAGCAATGTGCCACATCAAAGGTAATTTCATGTCTTTGCTTTTTGATAGAAACCATTTGTTTGAGCTTAATGAATTGTTACATGATGCATACTTGAAGAATAATGAGGATATTCATAAGCTCACCATTCAAAATGAGCAACTTCTTGAAAAGTTGCAAGATACTTGTTTTTCCTCCTATGTTTCAGATTGTCAAATGGTAGATTGTTTGGAGGATTCTCATGACATAGTGGATCATGAGAAATGTGAAAATTTGAATGTTCTTGATGTGTTTGAAGATGAACTTGAAGAGATCCAAACACTTGATGTGGTGGAAGAGGAATTTGAATTGCCTCTTGATGAAGGTTATGCAATTTTTAAAGAAGAGCATGATTCCTCTACATTGGAACCAAACTATGACAAAGAGTTCACACTTTTGAAGGAGCTGCATGATACTACCCACATGGATCCTTCCCATGATGAAACTCCTGAACTTTTTGATCATTTGGGTGAGTTAGTACATTCTCCTACATCCTACAATTCCATGTTTTGCAGTATTAGTCTCAATGAAGTATGGGTGAAAGGGTTCTTTTTTATGGTGCTACATGAGAAGTATGGAACTCCTAGATTTAACTTTTATGATGACATGGTTGGAGCACATTCTTATTCACATTTGCAGCAGCATAATTTGTCACTTTATGATGATTCACATCTACATGGATTCACCTATGCTATGGATTTGAGTCACTTGAATACTCATGGTTTTTCTTGCTCAACACTGGGTTCATTTGATGTTAGAGGAACTTCATCCAACACTTGGATGAATAGATTTATGATGGGAGAACATTTTTGTTGGAAGCCACATACTTTGTTACATTTTTATGATTCTCACATTCATGGATGTATGGGTGAGACTTCTTTGAGTCATTTGAAGTCTCCTTGTTTTTTCTGCTCATTATTTGGTTCAGATTCTAGTGGAGATTCTTCATTCACTTCTTGGATGAAAGAATACATGGCTGAATATTTTGATGCACATCACATCCTTTTGGAGAAGCATTATAGGACATGGGATCCTCACCTATGTCATTGGAGCAGATTTGATTCGTCACTTGAAGCTTGTATGCACCTGGAAAATGGTGGTCTACTTGCTTGGAGGTATAAGCACTTTCATGACTCTTTGATGAAGCATATCCTTGATGTACATTTTCATTATGTTGTTATGTACTTTGATGATATATATTTGGTACTCATGATGTTTGGAAGAATGCATACAAGAAAATGGGATCCAGGAATCCTCTTATCTAATGGTGTAGGTTGGAGAGCACTCTTAATTGTTGGGGTGCAATACAAGCAATGGGACCCTGGAATAATTTTTGTCTCATTGGTTTCATTTTTTGGGGGGAAGCAAGCAGCATGGGAGATGGATTCCCCACTTAATAAAGTGATTTTAATAAGAGTAGTGCAGCAGCAAGCATGGTGGTTCCTCTCTAAAATATTCATGGAAACTCAAAGACTCAAGGTTTGGCAATTCAATGGCAACTTTAAAGAATTATACAGAAAGCAGGTTCTTCAACACCCATGTTTGAAATTGCTTGAGGACAAGCAATATTGGGAAGGGAGGATTTGTCATGTCCCAAATTTGGCATTGGGTCACAATGGCCTAATCACATTGTCCCTATTCAGTAGAGTTTGTCAAATTGATGCTAAAGTTCAAATAATTGTCGAGGAAAATTACTAGTTTCCTAGGTTTGGGGTGGAAGCTTTGGGATTTGGAATAATGGGGATAATAAATGATGTTTATACATTAGAAGGGTTCAAATATTTAATAAATATAGTGAATAAAGAAATTCAAGAGAAATCCTAGGTGACAAATGGTTTTGGAGACATATGGAGGATGTGGGACCCACACTAGCTTGATTTTTCATAATACATGGTATCTCTCTTTTGCAAATTCAAATTAATGGGAATGTGAACACTCTTGGGTGAGTTGGTAAGTCATAACACATGTCATTGAGCATTTTAGGTCGAATTTGGAAGGATTGGTAACCTCCATGGAAGATAAAGAGTCAAAGTGGAAGTTTGTGGACACTTGGGCTAGATTCCCTAGCCCCTATGACACCAATGATGGAGCATCTATGACAACTATGACAAATTGCAGAACTGACCTCTAACATCTGACCACTATGACATGTCAGACCCAAAAATAGGCTCAAAGAAGGCGAATTTGGGAGTTGGAGAAGCCAAAGAGACTCAAAATCGAATTTGGGAGAAGATGGAAGGTTGGAACTAGGAGACAAGTGGCAAATGTGGAATATTTCCTAAATGAAAATCTATTGAATCTATTTAGAGGATTTCGACCCTTAGAAGGATAATGTTGGTTATAAAATGTAGAAATGAAGTATGAGAATAGATTTTGATCATTTGTAGAATTTGCAATTGCATTTGTGAAGAGGGAGAGCTAGTGGATGACTAGTTTCTTGCCTTAGCCAATTTCGAGGGTGAAAGATTCCCATCCAAGTTGGAAATTGGAAAGGCCATTCAGAACTTTCATTTGGAGATTTAATGGAGTCTTTATTTGTAGGTGTAAGCTACAGGTCATCTCATGGTTTCTTCTATTGCAGCTCGCTCCTTCAACCATTTCCAGTTTTGATGGCATATTCTTGATCCTTGAGGGAGGGCGTTTTTGGTGAGCTATTGTACTCTTTGGGGGAGCTTATAATGCTCCATTTATTTTTTAATATGAATTAAATACTCTGTTATTCATCTCCAGAAAGTTTCAGGTCGAAATTCCAAGTAGAAATGTATAAATCTCATTTTTAATGGAAGAACAATACCATTTCCCCACTACCTTGTTGTGAACCAATGTATTGATGATGATTTCGAATGAATGGATGATTCTATGATGAATTTGTGATTAATGGACTGCCATGGATGTATTTTACAAGTTTCATGTACTGTACGTGAGCATTTGAAGTATTTTTACTCAGTTTAATTGCATTGGGAGAAGAAATAGTGCCATTTCCCCAAGGGTTGAATTGGTGATTTTTGCAGTTGAATGGGAGAGGGTGAGAACAGTTGTAATAAACCATTAATGGTGCATATGAGACATTAATAACATAATTAACACATTACATACCTCTGTTCATAAATTTGAGTGGGTTTGGAGGCATTTGGGAAGCCATTTTCAGTACTTACCTTAGGGGGATTTGAACCTCAAATTACTAGTAAAATTGCATACTTGGTACAGAATCTTAAGAGAGTTTTCAGAGGTCTTTTGGTGGCCATATGTTATCCCTGAACATCATATTCAATCCCTAATATCATTCATACACCTTCCTTGAATATTTGAAGGCATTTGGAGTCAATTTGAGACCTAGAGACCAATACTAGTCAAAGGGAAATCACTAGTAAAGTTACCTACATTGACCAGAATTGAAAGAGTATTTTCAGAAGTGTTTTAAAGGTACAAAGGCATCCCTGAAACACATATTTATGTTCTAATATCATTCATATACCTTCTCAGAATATTTGGGATCATTTGGGGCAAATTTGGGACCTAGAGATCGAAATTAGTCAAAGGTCGAACCAAGGAAAAAAGTGGAAAATTGCAATTTTAATAAAATTTCTAACAAGGGACATTACACCACCATTCATTGGAATCTCCTTCCAAATGAAAAATGGCCATTTTTAATGCATCCTCTTCCAACATAGGATTCAGCTGAAAATATACATCTAATTTTTGCACCCAAGTGTTAGCAGAATTTTGAGAAGAACCATCAAAAGTAGGAAGTGACATTTTTCCAATAGCACTATTTAATTCTTTGTTTTGGAATGGACTCCTATTGTCTCCCTTTCTATTAATCTTTTTCATAGCATCAATGTAGTCACTGAGTGGTACACCTCTTTTACGCTCTTCATTCAAATCATTCCAATCATTTACTAGTTTCTTGTAATCCAATTCAAGACTGGGATCTCCTTTGGGTGTGAGAAATTTAGGTGCAGTAGGCCTTTGTGTGCTTTGAAATTCATCAGGTCTATTATGAGGTCCTGTACTTGAGAAAATATGCTCATTCCCTTTCATCTTTTCCCCTGAGTGTGAACCACTATTATCTCCTATTATCCCTTTGCTTTGAAGCTGGCTAATCAACAATTCGAATCGTTGCAACAATTTATCACCTATCCTATCCATGTTTGTTGAAATTTTAGAGAAACATGGATCTAAGGTTGCAATAAGTTCCTCCTTATGTTTTAATTTTTCATCCTCCTCTCTACCCATGGTTTCAGTGAAAGACTCCTCTTCTTCTACTACCTCTTCTTCAACAAAAACCTCTTCAACTACTGGTTCAAAGGGTGGTGGGTTATTCTTTTGACTTCTTGTTAAGACCATCAGGTGTCAAGAACATGCTCTGATACCACTTGTAATGAACATTTTTCAAAATTTTATTAAAATGCCAATTTTTCCACTTTTTCCCTAATTTCGACCTTTGACTAGTTTTACTGTTTTGACCTCCAAATCAACCCAAATGCTCCCAAATATTTTGTAGGAGTGTATGAATGGTATTTAGACTTGAATATTAGGTTCAGATATGTTTTATGGCCCTCCAAATACTGCTTCAAACTTGATTTGTATTCTGATCAATATAGGTAATTTTGACTAGTAATTTGTGCATCAAATCCCCCCGGGGTAACACTGCAAATGGCCTTCCAAATGTTGATGTATATGTAACTTCGGAATGTATTTCACATATATGTATATTGTATTCCTATAGAGATGGTATTATTCCTCTATAAGGAAGTGTCGTCATTTATATTGTAAGTGTCGTAACTTATACTTGATGGGTTATTAGACCACCTTATTTGGGGTCGGCCCTGTATAAGTCATGCAGGTCAAAGGGTTATTAGACCACCCTATTGGGGGTCGGCCCACTCAGCATTATGTTATGTGGTAAAGTTTGAGCCTACATGAGTTCGGTAAAAAGGCAAGTCAAGTCAAGTATAAATAGAGTGCGGGAGGCACTCTATTAGCTCACTCACTTCTCACACATGCACTCAAGGAGGAGTGGCGCACTTATGGAGGAGGAGGATCTGCTGCTAGGTTTTGTCTATCTCTCTTGGTTGGTTGTATCATTGCTCTATCTATCTCTGAGGAAGTTATTGGGGTTTTTCACCTTTATGGTTTTCCCCAAGTAAATCTTTGTGTCTCTTGTGTGCTTGCATTATTGTCTCCATGATTGATATGCTGTAGATATGTTGTACATGTTGTTCTCTCAGTTAAGATCCTAGATCAGATTGAAGTAAATTCTGAAAATTTAACATGGTATCAGAGCTAGCCTGAAAGAAGGCATGATATGGCATGTATGACACTTGTTGCACTTATGATGCTAGGGCTTGATATAGAAAAAACCAGTCATCGTAGCACTTTCGCTATAAATCCGTTTCGGCGAAGTTTTCAGATCTGCAATTGTTACAGGATGAAGATTAAATCTCCAGGTACCTTGTGTCCAAAGGAAAACCTCTAATTCGTTGTACTTTGTGATTTATGATCTGTACAATATAGGGTTTCTGCCTCTTCCAGATCTGAGTCAAAATCAGGTGACCTTGGGAAAAAGGTCATATCTTGGGCTAGGAAGCTCCAAATGAAATTAAGTAAAAAGTGACAGGTAGTACACAGTCTGTACTATCTCAGAAAACTTTTTCAGAGGCCGCAGTTGAAACAGTGACACGTGGCACTCCGTACAAGTTCGCTCTCCTGTATTATCCCATAAAAAGGTCACGTTGCGACACTTGGCATAACTCTCTCTCAGAGAGTCCAATTGAGGTCAGACTTGTCAGGATGGAAATATAACAGGCCGAGATATCTCAAGAAACTTTTTCAGAGGCCGAAGTTCAAATAGTGACACGTGGCACGCCGTACAAGTTCGCTCTCTTGAATTATCCCAAAACAGGTCACGTTGCGACATTTGGCATAACTCTCTCTCAGAGAATCCAATTGAGGTCAGACCTGTCAGGATGGAAAGATAACAGGTCAGGCTATCTCAGAAAACTTTTTCAGACCCTGTGGATCGATCTTGGAGGTACACCAGAAACAATCAGGTACATATTTCTGTCAAAACAGAATTATTTTTTAGTACCTTCATTCATGGCTTCCGGAATTTAGGGCTTCGGAAAAAGTTGGAATTTTTGTAATCAGAGACCACGGCTGGATGCTACTCATCAAAATAGAAATTTAGAGACCAAGATCAGAATTTTTGGTTGGGCAGAAGGTCGGGCTTGATCAAACCCTAGTTCAGGACTTTGATCAGAAAAGTGGAAAATTAGGGCTTCTGTAAACATGGGAATTTTTGAAATATGTGACCACGGCTGGAAGCTCCTCAGAAAAATAGAAGCTTAGAGCTTTGGATCAAACCTTTTGATTGGGCAGAAAAGTGAGCTTCATAAAACCCCAGTTCAGGGTCACGTCCAGTGAATCCAGAAGTTTCAAAGGCAAAATTGAGGAGTGAAACTTTGCAGTTTTCAAATTCTGAATATACCAGTTTGATCAGCTCATCAAGGCACATATTTCTATCCTTTCGGAAGTTTGAATTTTTGGGTTTCTCTGACAAACCCATATCCAGCTCCAGTTCCAGTTCTTGTAAATCAAGTGGATTGGATTAATCCTAGGAGAAGATGGATTGGTCACCTACATAAGTGAAGAAGTTCCTGTTTCAGAGGGAGATGAGGCTAAGGCCTTACATAAGAATATTTCAAGCGATCTCGACAGGTATGACTCATCGAGGTATGTTTCGATATTTGTCAATGATTAAGTTTATGGTATGTTTGTCTTCATGTTATTACGGTTAGTACAATTTTGATTTTAGATTTGTCGTATCACCTTAACAAAATTATGAATGCATGATAGAAGATATTCATTGGTTAGGGTGTTGACACTTATGATTGTACTAATGCATTATGGTGTTGTATGAGGTTTATGTTGTCTACTAACATGAAAGGTACACCAAGAAAGACAAATCATGTTCTGGTCCAAGAACATATGATCATGATAACATGAGGACAAAGATTCATCCATTGTCATGGATCTCATAGAAGATCCATTTACGAGGTATGTATAACTTGGTTTTGTAATAGTTAACCTATGAGATATACAGGTTACTAGCACAAGTCATTGAAGAAGAACAAGAAGACATCATGTGAGTATGTTAGACATAAATAGCTAGCATGTTAATCCAGGTATGTTTTTCCTATATCAAGATAGAATCCTACCTTGTGTTAGGATCTTATACTGTTGTTGATAATGATTATTCATGAAGTCATAGATTTGAATAATCATGGTTGTATGCATATTATGTTTCTTACCTTAATTGATGATATGACTAACCAGAAGAATCATGAAGGTATAGGTTTGAATAATCACAGGTTTTATGCATAATATATCTCTTATCTTGATTGATGATTCAACTAACCTGAAGAGTCATAGGTTTGAGTAATTACAGGTTTAGACATGTTATGACTAACCTTAAGAATTCTACATAAACCTTGAATGCTAATGCTTATTATTTTCTGTTTGAAATGATCATGACTATACATGCTCGAGATTATTGTGTTTTAATAGTATACTAATGAATGTATGATTTTATATGAGATCACAAGGATAACACAATCATGATACTAATAAGCATGCATAGGAACCAAGGATGAATGTAAGTTCAAGGACAGGTAATCCAGGAAGCAAAGATCAAGAGGGAGTACACTCCAGTGGTTTATGCAAGGATGCAGATATTCAGAGGGAGTTGACCATCTCTCTACATCCCACAACAAAAAGTTGTAGAAGAAGCTACTGCAGATTAGGACTCCAGCAGCTCCTGCAAGAAAGCGAAGACTCAGAGGGAGTCCACCCAACGAACAAACAAAGATAAGTATTTTAATTATCATTTCTTGCATATGTGTTTGTTTAAATAAAATTGTTCAATGATGTATATGCTCATGTTCCTAGACTTAGGATATGTATTGTGCATATTAGGATAGTTGCATTGATGAACAATATACTACTAATATACATGGGTAAGTGGCCTATGGCACTGTACAACATTCCATTGCTACTTATCTAGAATGAAACCTCTTTGCTGACATGTTGGGAGTTGTGCACACTCTTAACAATGTTTTGGTAGAGATTGGAAGGCATCTAGAAAGTTAAGAGATATGGATAAATGTTGTATTGAAGCATTAGCTAAGATAATTGCATGACTGTATGACATATTTCTTTATGTGTAAGAATTTGTTCTGAAAATTATGAGATGTTTCTAATCATGCAATTTAACCTATTTTGTAGGAAAGACCGTATATCTTCACCTACAAAAGGACTACAACATTTGTTCTAGCAACAAAGATATCTATAGAAGATATTGAAGTTCCCAGGATCTGGGATGAAGAAATGGAATGCCATGATCCGTCTATCATGAAGAACGATGTTTGGGATGCGGTCCCAAGAGCTGAAGGGAAGTCTGTTGTGACTTCCAAATGGAACTATTAGATCAAGCATGTTGCAGATGGCAGCATTGAGAAATATAAAAGTGATGAAATAGAAGATGCACTAGATGGATTTCAAGACAACATGGTGTAGTCATATATGTGTGCAGAACTTGGTATGGTAGGATAGACAGCTTTCTATCTAGTTTGGGCTTTACCAAGAGTAAAGCGGATTCCAACCTTTACTACAAGGTTTAGGAAGGCAATCCAGTGATACTACTTTTGTATGCAGATAACCTGTTTGTATCAGGTGAGGATAGATGGATTTCCAACACACAGTGGAAGCTTGCTGCTGAATCCGATATGAAGAACTTGGGGATGATGCACTATTTGTTTTTGGCATGGAGGTGTGGCAGAGTGATGGAATCTTCCTTGGACAAGGGAAGTCTGCAGTAGAGATCCTGAAGAGGTTCGGAATGATGGATTGCAAGGCCATGGCCACACCTATGGCATCGAATCCGAAGCTTCTATGTGATGCTTCATCTGAGCGGGTTGATGTCTCTATGTATCGTCAGATGATTGGGTCCTTGATGTACCTGACGAACACGAGACCAGACATTTTGCTTTGCTGTGAACACATTGATCCAGTTCCTGACGGATCGGAGGAGTGTTCACCTGGTTGCTGTAAAGCATGTTCTGAGGTACCTGAAGGGTACAGTGGATTATGGGCTCAAGTATGAGGTGAATCAAAAGTTTAACCTGCAGGGTTATGTTGATTCAGATTGGGCTGGAAGTGCTGCAGATAGGAAGAGCACATCTGGGTGTTGCTTTAGTATGGGATCAGGTGTGATCTCTTGGTTTAGCAGGAAGCAGTCCTGCGTAGCACTGAGTACAGTTGAGGCAGAGTATGTTGCAGCCTGTTCAGCTAGTTGTGAGGCAGTATGGCTACGGAAGCTACTGTCTGAGTTATTTGATCTCCCGTTGGAGGCTACTGGTATCTTCTGTGATAACCAGAGTTGTGTGAAGCTGTCCGAGAACCCAGTGTTTCATGACAGGTCGAAACACATAGAGATCAAATATCACTATATCAGGGATATGGTGCAGAGAGGAGCTGTGAAGCTCCTGTATGTTGCGACGGACGAGCAGATTGCAGATGTGCTGACGAAGCCACTAGCCAGGGTGAAGTTCGAGTACTTCAGAGAGAGGCTTGGCGTTATTCAGATCGAGGACACTTCGAGGAAGAAGTGACGGACACATTTGCTGAATCCATTCCAAGCATGTTGGAAGGAGGATCCTTCACATGGCTGTGGATGTAAGCACTGGATAATGGGCATCAGGATGATGTTCTGGTTTCTGATGGATATGATCAGTTGGATCATGTGTATGTATTTTGTATGTGCATCATATTGGATGCTTGGACCATGTATCTGTATATGTATCAGGTGGATACATTGTATGATCAGGTGGATCATGTATGGTGATATGTATCATGTATCAGGTAGATACTTGGTATGCATCAGGTGGATGCATTGATGATCAGGTGGATCATGTATGATGATATGTATCAGGTAGATACTTGGTATGCATCAGGAGGATCATGCAGCAGGATGTTGCAGTGATGATCAGGATGATCATGGATGATGAGCTTCAGGATGTTGCTCCAGATGACATGCAGCAGGATGTTGCAGTGATGATCAGGATGATCATGGATGATGAGCTTCAGGATGTTGCTCCAGATGACATGCAGCAGGATGTTGCAGTGATGATCAGGATGATCATGGATGATGAGCTTCAGGATGTTGCTCCAGATGACATGCAGCAGGACATTGCAGTGATGATGATCAGGACGATCATGAGTACATCAGGATGATGTATGGTGAGTATCAGGTTGATACTTTGTGGCCGTGGATCAGGTTGTGCAGATGAGCATGTCTGGGAGATCCTATAGGTCGGAGTTGTGTACCCATAACAGCCTGGGATGCTCTTTCGAGACATTGCTCTGGGAGGACATGTAATAGCGCCCTGGGAGATCTCAGGTCAGAGTTGTGTACCCGTAACATCCTGAGATGCTCTTGCGAGGTTTTGTCCTATGGCATGTAATTTGGGCCCTGGGAGATTTCAGGTCGGAGTTGTGTACCCGTAACATCCTGAGATGCTCTTTCGAGGTTTTGCCATGACCACATGTAATTTGTGCCCTGGGAGATTTCAGGTTAGAGTTGTGTACCCGTAACATCTTGAGATTCTCTTGCTAGGTTTTGTGGTGGACCACATGTAATTTGTGCCCGGGGAGATTTTAGGTCGGAGTTGTGTACCCGTAACATCCTGAGATGCTCTTTAGCGGTTTTGTGGTGGGGTCACATGTAATAGCGCCCTGGGAGATCCTACAGGTCGGATTTGTGTACCCGTAACATCCTGGGATGCTCTTTCGAGGTTTTGTGATGCACGTAATAAGTCCTGAGGATTCCACAGTATGGCCAGTGATGATGAAGACCTGCAGGTGGTGGGCCTACATCTAGTATTAAAAAGGACTGGCTCTGTAGAACTTCCTATGACGAGTAGATTCATAGATTGATTGAGATAGCAGCAGCAGTGACGATGATGATGACTCGATGACGATTATCGAGTGATGATGATCTAGAGAAGATGACTTGTGCTAGAAGAACTGTGCTGAGAAATACCTTCCTAGTTAAGAGGGAGTGTTGATGTATATGTAACTTCGGAATGTATTTCACATATATGTATATTGTATTCCTATAGAGATGGTATTATTCCTCTATAAGGAAGTGTCGTCATTTATATTGTAAGTGTCGTAACTAATACTTGATGGGTTATTAGACCACCTTATTTTGGGTCGGCCCTGTATAAGTCATGTGAGTCAAAGGGTTATTAGACCACCCTATTGGGGGTCGGCCCACTCAGCATTATGTTATGTGGTAAAGTTTGAGCCTACATGAGTTAGGTAAAAAGGAAAGTCAAGTCAAGTATAAATAGAGTGCGGGAGGCACTCTATTTGCTCACTCACTTCTCACACATGCACTCAAGGAGGAGTGGCACACTTATGGAGGAGGAGGATCTGCTGCTAGGTTATGGATATCTCTCTTGGTTTTTTGTATCATTGTTCTATCTATCTCTGAGGAAGTTATTGGGGTTTTTCACCTTTATGGTTTTCCCCAAGTAAATCTTTGTGTCTCTTGTGTGCTTGCATTATTGTCTCCGTGATTGATATGCTGTAGATATGCTGTACATGTTGTTCTCTCAGTTAAGATCCTAGATCAGATTGAAGTAAATTCTGAAAATTTAACACCAAATGCCTCCAAACTCCCACGAATTTATGAAAAGAGGTATGTAATGTGTTAAGTATGTGATTAAGGTCTCATATGCACCATTAATTGATTTTTAATACTGTTCTAACTCTCTCACATTCAACAGCAAAAACCCCCAATTCGACCCTTGGGGAAATGGCACTATTTCACCTCTCAATACAAAAAAACTGAGTAAAAATGATTCAAATGCTCAAGTACAGTACATGAAACTTGTAGAATATATCCATGGCAGTATATTAATCAAAAATATATCATAGAATCATCCATCCATTCGAAATAATCAACCTTATAGTGTCATACATCAAAGCATTGGGGAAACGAACATTGTTTGCTCATTAATCAATAATTTTGCATACATTCAATGGGTATTTCGACCTGAGAGTTTATGAATATGAATAATAGAGGATTTGAAGCTATTACAATCAGAAAAAATATCATATGAAGCTCTCCCAATGAGTGCAAGATCTCACCCAAAGCGCAATCCCTCAAGGAGCCCGAATATGCCTTCAAAATTAGAAATGGTGGAGAGAAAGTGCTGCACTAAACCAAACCATGAAACTTCCTATAGCTG
Source organism: Larix kaempferi (assembly GCA_027924585.1). NCBI lineage: Eukaryota > Viridiplantae > Streptophyta > Pinopsida > Pinales > Pinaceae > Larix > Larix kaempferi. Next base: position 3,780,895 of record BSBM01000223.1, on the reverse strand, counting down.
CTACCTGCAAATAAAACTCCATTAAAGAACCATTAAAGACCTGAGTGGCCTCTCCAAACACCAACTTGGATGGGAATCTTTCACCATCCAAAATTGGCTAAGGCAAGAAACTAGTCATCCACTAGTTCTCTCTTCACAAATGCAATTTTTCTCAAATCATCAAAATCCATTCTCATACTTGATTTATACATTTTATAACCAACAGTATCCTTCAAGGGGTCGAAATCCTCTCAATAGATTCAATAATTTTCCATTTAGAAAATATTCCTCATTTGCCACTTGTCTCCTAGTTCCAACCTTCCATCTTCTCCCAAATTCGAATTTGAGTCTCTTTAGATTCCTCCAACTCCATGAGCGCATTCCTTGAGCCTATTTTTGGGGCTGACATGTCATAATGGTCAGGTGTAAGAATTCAGGTCTGAATTTTGTCATAAATGTCATAGATGCTTCATTATTGTTGTCATAAAACTAGGGAATCTAGCCCAAGTGTCCACTAGTCTCCAATTTGACTCTTCCTCTCCCATGGAAGTTACTATTCCATCCCATTTCGACCTGAGATGCTCAATGCCATGTGTTATGACTTACCAACTCACCCAAGAGTGTTCACCTTCCCATGAATTCGAATTGGCAAGAGAGAGCTGCCATGTGTCATTGAAAAATCAAGCTAGTGTGGGTCCCACCACCTCCATATGTCTCCAAAACCACTTGCCACCTAGAATTTCTCTTGAATTTATTTATTCATCATATTTATTAAATTCTTTAACCCTTCTAATGTCTAAATATCAATTATTAGCTTCATTATTACCATCCCACATGTGCCCATCCAACCTAGGAAACTAGTAGGATTGATGGGATTGTCTTACTATGCACTTATTTGAATGGGGACATTACAAAATCTCTCTCCTTGAGTTTTCTATCAAAAATTTTCTTCATTTTTTCTTGATGCAATTGAGTTCAATCGTAAGCTTTTTCTCTCATATCATGCACTTCTATCATTTGGTTTATCCTTCGTTGCATATGATTGGGTTGTTCTGTGACTTCCTATAATAATTTCATAACTAGTAATCCCAAAGAAATTGGAAATATCACTTCTGTTCCATAAACCAATTGAAAAGGAGAAGTGCCAATAGCTCTCTTTGTGCTAATTCTGTCTTCCCACAATGCATATTTGAGTTTGGTATGCCACGCTCTTTTATTATCTTCCAACGGCTTCTTTATAATCCTTACCAGACTCTTATTTGAAGATTTTGCCAATCCATTTCCTTGGGGATAATAAGAAGTTGAATTATTTAAATGAGTGTGGTATTTATGGCAAAAATTTATCATCTTCTTTGACTTGAAAGATACAGAATTATTCGTTACTATTCTTTCAGGGAAACCAAATCTTGATAAAAATATTTTCATTCAAAAAGTTCATAATCACTGTTTCATTTCTAGTTGGGATGGCTTCGATCCATTTTGTGAAATAATCTGTTGCAATGAGAATCCACTTGTGTTTCCCTGCAGAATTTGGATTGATTTCACCAATGAAATCCAATCCCCATTGTTGGAATGGTTCCTCTACTGAAATTGGATTTAAGGGTAAGGGAAGAAGCGCTCTCTTTTCCATCAAATATTTGGCATTCATGACACTTTGATATTTCTTTATATACATCTGAAAAAATCGTTGGCCAGTAAAAACCTGCTCTCAAGATTTTATTAACTATAGCCTTCCAAGAATGATGTCCTCCACACATCCCCTTATGAAATTCTCCCATGATATGTTGTGCTTCATTTTCCAATAAACAATTCAACAAAATCCCACCTGGATCTTTCCAATACAAATACTCATTTAATATACAAAACTTTGTTTCTTTCATCTTTACTGATCTTGATCTGGTTTTATCCATCCCCGGAGGTGCCTGCAAAACATATACAATATCTGCATACCATGGCGACAAAGAAAAATATTCAACTACTTGGCATTCAGGGACTACTTCTATCGACATTTCTGAAATGAAATTTATATCCAAAGTTTTGCAATTGGACTCAGTCATCATTTTTGCTAAGCCTTGTCCTTTTATCAACTTTGTGGGATTAATATCCCAATCATATTCCAACAAAACAACAATCCACTTTGCTCTTTTTCTTTCTGGATCAGGCTGACTAAGAATATCTTTTACTGCTGCAGAAGGAACATATGCAACAATATGTGAATGCAATATATAAACTACAGTATTAAATCACAATACTATAGGATCTTTGCTGAGAGAATAACATCTACAGTATATCAATGCATGACAATCACAATATGACAAGCATCACAAGCATCATAAGAATCAAAAGCATAGAGACAAGAGACACAGAGTTTCCGTGGGGAAAACCCTAAGGTGAAAAACCCCACAACTTCCTCAGAGATAGAGAGAGCAATGGCTCAACCAAAATACAACCAAATAATACAGAGATAGTCTCCTAGCAGATGATCCTCCTCCTCCTCACTAGTGCGCCACTTTCCAGAGAGAGAGATAGATACTTTTCCGAGTGAGTAAAATAGAGATCTCCTATCTCTATTTATACTCACCTTTTTGCCCAGTGACCTACTGGGGCCGACTTGTCTACTTGAGTACATCCACATTATATTATATATTAATTAGGGCCGACCCCATAAGGTGGTCTAATAACCCATCGGCAAGTACACACACTTGCGACACTTGTCAATCCACATGACGACACTTCCTTATAGAGGAATAACACATCTCTTATAAGGGTACAATAAATATAAATATAATATACAGATGAAATACATTCCGAAGTTACATATACATCAACACTCCCTCTTAACTAGGAAGGTATTTCTCGACACAGATCTGCTAGACAAGTCTTCTTCTCTGGATCATCGTCATCGATGCATCGTCATCATCATCGTCACTGCTGCTGCTATCTCATCCAATCTCTGTCTCTACTCGTCATAGGAAGTTCTACAGAGCCAGTCCTTTTTCATACTGGATGTAGGCCCACCACCTGCAGGTCTTCGTCATCACTGGCCATACTGTGGAATCCTCAGGACTTATTACGTGCGTCACAAAACCTCGAAAGAGCATCCCAGGATATTACGGGTACACAACTCCAACCTGTAGGATCTCCCAGGGTGCTATTACATGTGACCCCACCACAAAACCTCGAAAGAGCATCTTAGGATGTTACGGGTACACAACTCCGACCTAAGATCTCCCAGGGCACAAATTACATGTGGTCCACCACAAAACCTAGCAAGAGCATCTCAGGATGTTACGGGTACACAACTCCGACCTGAGATCTCCTAGGGCACAAATTACATGTGGTCATGGCAAAACCTCGCAAGAGCATCTCAGGATGTTACGGGTACACAACTCCGACCTGAAATCTCCCAGGGCCCAAATTACATGCCATAGGACAAAACCTCGCAAGAGCATCTCAGGATGTTACGGGTACACAACTCCGACCTGAGATCTCCCAGGGCACAAATTACATGTCCTCCCAGAGCAATGTCTCGAAAGAGCATCCCAGGCTGTTACGGGTACACAACTCCGACCTATAGGATCTCCCAGACATGCTCATCTGCACAACCTGATCCACGGCCACAGAGTATCAACCTGATACTCACCATACATCATCCTGATGTACTCATGATCGTCCTGATCATAATCACTGCAACGTCCTGCTGCAAGTCATCTGGAGCAACATCCTGAAGCTCGTCATCCATGATCGTCCTGATCATCAATGCAACATCCTACTGCATGTCATCTGGAGCAACATCCTGAAGCTCGTAATCCATGATCGTCCTGATCATCAATACAACATCCTGCTGCATGTCATCTGGAGCAACATCCTGAAGCTCGTCATCTATGATCATCCTGATCATCACTGCAACATCCTGCTGCATGATCTACCTGATCATCAATGCATCTTCCTGATGCATACCAAGTATCATACATGATCCTCCTGATCATCAATGTATCCACCTGATACAAATATATGATACATATCATCATACATGATCCTCCTGATCATCAAAGCATCTACCTGATGCATACCACGTATCTACCTGATACATATCATCATACATGATCCTCCTGATCATCAAAGCATCTATCTGATGCATACCAAGTATCTACCTGATACATATCATCATACATGATCCTCCTGATCATCAATGCATCTACCTGATGCATACCAAGTATCTACCTGGTACATATCATCATACATGATCCTCCTGATCATCAATGTATCCACCTGATGCATACAACGTATCTACCTGATACATATCATCATACATGATCCTCCTGATCATCAATGTATCCACCTGATACAAATACAAATACATGATACATATCACCATACATGATCCACCTGATCATACAATGTATCCACCTGATACATATACAGATACATGGTCCAAGCATCCAACATGATGCATAAACAATACATACACATGATCCAACTGATCATATCCTGCATCCAACATGATGCGTACATACATACATAAAATGATCCAACTGATCATATCCAGCATCCAACATGATGCGTACATACATACATAAAATGATCCAACTGATCATATCAAGCAGAAACTAGAACATCATCCTGATGCTCATCATCCAGCGCTTACATCCACAGCCATGTGAAGGATCCTCCTTCCAACATGCTTGGAATGGCTTCAGCAAATGTGTCAGTCACTTCTTCCTCGAAGTGTCCTCGATCTGAATAACGCCAAGCCTCTCTCTGAAGTACTCGAACTTCACCCTGGCTAGTGGCTTCGTCAGCACATCTGCAATCTGCTCGTCCGTCGCAACATACAGGAGCTTCACAGCTCCTCTCTGCACCATATCCCTGATATAGTGATATTTGATCTCTATGTGTTTCGACCTGTCATGAAACACTGGGTTCTCGGACAACTTCACACAACTCTGGTTATCACAGAAGATACCAGTAGCCTCCAACGGGAGATCAAATAACTCAGACAGTAGCTTCCGTAGCCATACTGCCTCACAACTAGCTGAACAGGCTGCAACATACTCTGCCTCAACTGTACTCAGTGCTACGCAGGACTGCTTCCTGCTAAACCAAGAGATCACACCTGATCCCATACTGAAGCAACACCCAGATGTGCTCTTCCTATCTGCAGCACTGCCAGCCCAATCTGAATCAACATAACCCTGTAGGTTAAACTTTTGATTTTCCTCATATCTGAGCCCATAATCCACTGTACCCTTCAGGTACCTCAGAACATGCTTTACAGCAACTAGGTGAACACTCCTCGGATCCGTCAGGAACTGGCTCAATGTGTTCACAGCAAAGCAAATATCTGGTCTCGTGTTCGTCAGGTACATCAAGGACCCAATAATCTGACGATACATAGAAACATCAACTGGCTCAGATGAAGCATCACAAAGAAGCTTCAGATTCGATGCCATAGGTGTGGCCATGGCTTTGCAATCCATCATCCCAAATCTCTTCAGAATATCTACTGTGTACTTCCCTTGACCAAGGAAGATCCCACCTGCATTCTGCCACACCTCCATACCTAGGAAATAGTGCATCATTCCCAAATCTTTCATATCGAATTCAGCTGCAAGCTTCCTCTTGGTATCTGCAATCATTCTGTCATCTCCTGTCACAAATAGGTCATCCACATATAGTAGTAGAATTACAGGATTCCCTTCCTCAACCTTGTAGTAAAGGTTGGAATCCGCTTTACTCTTGGTAAAGCCCAAACTAGATAGGAAACTGTCCATCCTACCATACTAGGTTCTGGGAGCTTGCTTCAAGCCATACAAGGCTTTCTTCAATCTGCATACATAAGATTCCCTGTCATGTATTTCAAAGCCGAGTGGCTGTTCCACATATACTTCTTCTTCTACTACACCGTTCAGGAAAGCAGTCTTGACATCCATCTGGTGTATCTTCCATTTCATTGCTGCGGCCAAGGCAAGTACTGTTCTGATGGAAGTATATCTGGCTATAGGTGCAAAGGTTTCTTCATAGTCTATTCCTTCCTTCTGAGAGAAACCACGAGCTACGAATCTTGCTTTATATTTTTCCACACTGCCATCTGCAGCATGCTTGATTTTGTAGATCCACTTGGAAGTCACAACAGACTTCCCTTTAGGTCTTGGGACAACATCCCAAACATCATTCTTCATAATTGATTGATATTCCTCAACCATAGCATCCTTCCATTCTTTCTTTTCTGCTGCCTCTTCATAACTGGAAGGCTCTTTGTTCATGATGCCACAGAGTAAAGCAACATAACTGGTGTGTGATCTGGTTCTCTTCTTTGCTCTGTGTTCTTCTTCTGGAATGCCAAATCTTTCTGCATCATGAATGAGCTCTCTAGCCCATACAGGTTTCCTCTTGTGAGAGTTATCCTCACGAGGTGGATCTACAGGTTCTTGTGGATCTTCAAACTCACGAGCAGTTTCTGGAACTGCATCAGTCATGGTAGTGTCTTGAAATCTTGTTTCCTTAGGTTCTTCATAATCTTCAATAGGTGCCTTTCTTGATTTGATGAATGCTGAATTTTCATCAAATGTTACATCCCTGCTGACATCAATCTTCTTGAACCCTGGAAAATATATTCTGTAAGCCTTCGAGCTTTCACTATAACCCACAAAGATGCCCTTCTTTCCTGAAGGATCTAGTTTAGTCCTCTTCTCCTTTGGGACATGAGTGTATACTGGACAACCAAATATTCTGAGATGGCTGACTTCAGGTTTCTTACCAGAAAAGACTTCTTCTAGTGTCTTGTTGTCCAATATCTTGTGGGGTGTTCTATTCTGCACATATACAGCTGTTCTAGCTGCTTCTGCCCAAAGATGCATAGGAAGATCCTGGTCATGCAACATTGCCCTTGCTGCTTCCATGATAGTTATGTTCTTCCTTTCTGCAACTTCATTCTGTTGAGGATTATATGGAGCAGTCAACTCCCTCTTAATCCCTGAATCACTACAAAGCTTCTTGAAGTCATTTGAGGTGAATTCTCCACCATTGTCAGATCTGAATGTTTTGATTTTCTTGTCAGTTTGATTTTCCATCAAGTTTTTGAATTCCTTGAATTTATCAAACACCTCATCTTTGCCCTTCAAGAAGTATACCCAAGTCTTCCTGGAGAAGTCATCAATAAATGATACATAGTAAACATACCCACTTAGGGAACTGGATGACATGGGGCCACATACATCTGAGTGGATGGTTTCCAGGATGTCTTTTGCCTTGCTTTCACTGCTTGGGAAAGCCTTCTTAGTGTTCTTACCTTTTGCACATCCTTTTCAAACCCCTTCATGTTTGGTCTTGATTTCAGGAAGACCTTCTGCAGCCTTGCTTGCAATTGGAAGTGCTCTATAGTGCATGTGAGCAAGTCTCCTATGCCAAAGTTCACTTGGCTCCATGGATTCATGTACCATGGCATGTTCAGGTTGACCCTTTAATTTATACAAGCCTCCCTCTTGCTCTCCAATCACTACTGCATCATCTATAGTCTTTCCCTTTGGCCACATTAGTACTTGGCCATCAACAAATGCAACCCTCATACCTTTTGCATCTAGAGCAGAGATGGAGAGTAAGTTCTTCTTGAGCCCAGGTACATAGAGAACTTCCTTCATCTTCAGAGATTTTCCAGAATCTAAGTTGTAAGAGGCTTCACCACTTCCTTTGATTGGATATTGATAATCATCCCCAAGTTTCACCTTATGGGGTGATTCATGTTCAGAAAGGTTCACAAATGATTCCTTGAACCCAGTCATGTGTTTGGAAGCCCCACTATCAATCAACCAATCATTACATCCATGGGAGATGGTACCTGTAAGAGAGGAAATTAGAACATATTCTTCTTCACTTGATGAGTCATCATCACTACTACTTTCTGCCCTAGCCTTCTTCTTTGGAGGTTCATCATCTTCGGCAGCATGGGCATGAAACCTTCTTTTGCTACCTTTCTTCTTCTTACTGGAGTTGTTCTTATTATCCCTTTTGTTCTTGGGACAATCTGAAGCAAAGTGACCCTTCTCATTGCATGTGAAGCATCTTAGGTCCTTCTTATTCTTTTGATGGAATCTTTTGGGGTGAGGGTGATCCTTCTTGGTTTTGCTTCTTTTGGTGTGAGCTGCAAGAGCTTGATCTTCACCTCCCATCTTTTCCTCACGAGCTATAAGCCTAGCTTCTTCTTGAGAACATTCTTCCCGAAGTCTACTGAAGGAGATCAACTTCTTCCTTGCACAAATTCCTTGAATAAAGGAATCCCATGACCTGGGTAGGCCATTTAGAGTGGTCATCACCACTTCACCATTCTCCACCATTTCATCTACTGCTTCTAATTGTTCCTTGATCTGAGAGACCCTTGAAAAGTAGGATTGAATGGTTTCCCCATTCTGAAACTTTACTGCTTTCAATTGGTTCCGCAGGGTCATCTTCCGATTTATGTTCTTTCCTTCAAATAGCTTGGTCAAAGATTCAAACATCTCTTTGGGTGTCTTGAGAGAAGACACATGGGGTATGAGATGGTATTTGATAGAATCAGCAATGATTCTCTTTGCCTTGACCAAGTTCTTCTTGTGCAATACCTTGGCCTCTTCATCCTCTGGGATAGGGATGTCTTCTTTCACATATGAGTCCAACTCATTCTCTTCCAGGATTAGCCCAATCCTATACTTCCAGGCTCGGAAGTTATCAGCCCCTTCAAGCTTATCCTCAAGCTTGGTGTGAAGAGACATCTTTAAGAGTACTTCAAATGGAAATAGAAAAGATTTAGAACTTACCACTTGAAGTGCTGAAAACTGGATCTGGTCCCGGATTAGGGTTTGTCAGAGAAACCCTAAAAATTCAAAATGTGAATTTCAAAATTCCGAAAGGATAGAAAGATGCGCCTTGGAGAGATGATCAGCCTAGTACATTTAGAATTTGAGATCAGCAAAGTCTTGTCCTTCAAAATTGCCTTTTTGTCCTCCCGGGTTCACTAGGGAGAGCCCTGAATTAGGGTTTGAGTTTCCCGGAGATCTACCCAGCCAAAAATCTCGATCCAAAGCTCAAACCTTCGATTTTTGCAAGGAGCTTACAGATGTACCTTCAGTTTCCAGAAATTCCTATTTTTGTGGAAACCCTAATTTTTAGGGCCAAAACTGAAAATGCTCGGAACTGAAATCTGATTGGACAGAAAGATGCGCCTTGATGAGTAGATCCAATCTACTATACTGAATTTCAAAAATCTGTGGAGAGAAACCCAATAAACAAGCAATACAAGCTTCCGTCACTGCAAAATGTCTTCTTCTCAGTTAAGCTCTGATACCATGTTGAATTTTCAGTATTAAATCACAATACTATAGGATCTTTGCTGAGAGAATAACATCTACAGTATATCAATGCATGACAATCACAATATGACAAGCATCACAAGCATCATAAGAATCAAAAGCATAGAGACAAGAGACACAGAGTTTCCGTGGGGAAAACCCTAAGGTGAAAAACCCCACAACTTCCTCAGAGATAGAGAGAGCAATGGCTCAACCAAAATACAACCAAATAATACAGAGATAGTCTCCTAGCAGATGATCCTCCTCCTCCTCACTAGTGCGCCACTTTCCAGATAGAGAGATAGATACTTTTCCGAGTGAGTAAAATAGAGATCTCCTATCTCTATTTATACTCACCTTTTTGCCCAATGACCTACTGGGGCCGACTTGTCTACTTGAGTACATCCACATTATATTATATATTAATTAGGGCCGACCCCATAAGGTGGTCTAATAACCCATCGGCAAGTACACACACTTGCGACACTTGTCAATCCACATGACGACACTTCCTTATAGAGGAATAACACATCTCTTATAAGGGTACAATAAATATAAATATAATATACAGATGAAATACATTCCGAAGTTACATATACATCAACATTTCTGAAATGAAATTTATATCCAAAGTTTTGCAATTGGACTCAGTCATCATTTTTGCTAAGCCTTGTCCTTTTATCAACTTTGTGGGCTTAATATCCCAATCATATTCCAACAAAACAACAATCCACTTTGCTCTTTTTCTTTCTGGATCAGGCTGACTAAGAATATCTTTTACTGCTGCAGAAGGAACATATGCAACAATATGTGAATGCAATATATAAACTCTGAAATCCTTCAATGCCTTTACCAATGCATAAGCCTGTTTCTCCATGATATTATATTTTATCTCTCCATCTCTCAAAATCTTACTAAAAAAGGAAATTGGTTGTTCCATACCTTCTTGATTCTTTTGCAATAAAACCCCAACCAAAGTATGTTGTGATGCATAAGAAAATATAATAAAATCCTTTGAAAAATCAGGATTGATTAAAACTAAAGCTTCAGTTAAGGCTTTCTTAATATCATTGAAGGATTGTCTGGCTTCAGATGTCCATTTAATTTCATTGTTTTTCCTTAACATTTCAGAGATATGTCTTAAGATTTCTGCAAAACTTCGAACAAACCTTCTTAAAAAATTCACCCTGCCAATGAAGGATTGTACCTCCTTTTTACTTCTAAGTATATCAATGTTCTATATTGCTAACACTCTTTCTGGATCAATTTTGATGCCATCTTTCGATATGATATGTCCCAACAATTTTCCTTCCTCCATAGAAAAAGGAGACGTTTTTGGATTCAACGACATGCCAAACTTTCTACATTTTAAGAAAACTTTCGCCAAGTGTTTTAAATGATCTGCAATAAATTTTGAGTATATATTTATGTCATCCATGTACACTACCACAAACTTATTCTTTTCTTTCGCAAAGGCAATGTCCATAGCCCTTTGAAACGTAGCTCCTGCATTCATTATCCCAAATGGAATTTTAGCATACATAAATGTTCCCCATGGAGTGGTAAAATATGTATTCTCCCTATCTTCCAGATGAACTTTAATCTGATTGAATCCAGAGAATCCATCCAACATGGAAATTCTCTCTACTCCAACAACTTTCTGTAAAATATGATCCATTTTGGGAACTGGATAATTATCTTTCAAAGATACTTTATTCAAATTTCTAAAATCCACGCACAACCTTATCTCTCCATTTTTCTTCCCCACTGGGACCAAATTAGCCACCCACCTAGAAAATCTCAGGGACACAATGATTTTGGCATCAAACAACTTTTTGACTTCTTTTTCAATCACTAGAAGTAACTTGGGATTTATTCTTCTCAATTTCTGTTTGAAAGGATTTTCATTTGGCTTGTTGGAATTGTATGTTGAATTATGGAAGTATCATATTATTTTAAGTCTTCATAACTCCACGCAAAAAAATCTGTGAACCCTCTCATCAATTCAACATATTTCTTTTCTTCTTCTTCTGGAATTTTATTTGAGATCTTCACTATTTTGGGATTCTATATGGTTCCAATGTTACAATCTTTGACATCTCCTTCCTTGGGTTCTACTTTCAGATTCTTAGCTACATCATTCCTTCCAAATAACTTCTCTAATGGGACAAGGCCTTTAGGGATGACATTATTTTTCAACTAAATTATGTCCTTACCTCCAATCGTTTCTTTAAACCTTTCTGGTTCTTCAGAAAATCAATTAGTATCAGGAAAATCTTCAGCATCTTCAGTGTCAATAGATCTGTGAGTAAACTCATCTATCATTTCTAAAAACCTTTTGATTTGCTGATCAACTTCAAAGACTTTCCAATGTCTGATATTATTAGGAATAGAAGGTCTATTCACAACCTCAATATGATATTTCTTCTTGGAAAAACTAGGAACCCTGAAAGCTGCAGCAGTAGTAGCCAAAGAATATGCTATTGAATTATCAAATCTTGGTATTGTAACCACATCATGTTCATCAAAGAAATTTTCTAATAAATCCCAAAATTCATTTCTATAAGATATCAACCTTGGATGCCTTGCTTTATAGATTGATTTTACCTGATTTATCACCAATTCTGAATCTCCAAACACTTCAATTTTCTTTGCTTTCATATCTTTTAACAAATTCAACCCCAAAATTAGTGCCTCATATTCTGCAACATTATTTGTACATTCAAAATCCAACTTAAAAGAATAATTCAAAAAATCAAGATCTAAAGTGATGATCCATACCCATACACCAGCTCCTTCTTTACTCATCGACCCATCAAAATGCATAATCCAGGTCCCTTCTTTTCTCACTTTTTCTTTTAGCATCTTTTCTTCACATAGAAAATTACCTTCTTTTGGTTTAATCAAATCTATTTTTTCTTCAGATTGAATATCATTATAAAAAATTGAAGATCCCAAATATGTATCTACTGCAAATATATAATGAGTTCCAGGTTCATCTCTATCACTTACCACATAATGAAGCATTTTTTCAGAATATAACCTCCTATGCTCCACGAGAACAGGAATAGTAGCAAAGTACATATCCATCTGCAAAGTTCCTTTGAGTTTTGATGCTCATGATCTGGATAACAACATGCCAAACTTCGGTGGAATATCAGTAACAACCACATCCATAACAACTCCTTTAACTGGCATTTTAGTAAGATTCACCACCAAATCTTTTATTAATCCCAAGCATTTTACTTTCTTCAAATCAAAAGAAAATAAATCTTTGTATGGGCTTGTTATCTCTAAACCCAAATTTTCTACCACAACTTTAGGCATCAAATTATGTGAGGCACCTGAATCAAGCATAAAATTATGCAAAACCTTATCATGAATATTCAGGTTTGCATAGAAAGGTGGTATGACATCCACACTATTGTCTTCCATCTTTGAACCCATATGAATAGTATGAGTATCATCATTCAATTCTAATGTGTCTGGTTCCATTTGCATTTGAACTCCAACCATTTTATAAATCAGTTCTTTATATTCAGTGTCTTTCAAGATTTCATTGAAAGGTATGGAAATTTTGATCTTGGCTATTTCATTCTGCAAACTAAAAGGAACCACACTTTTATCACCATCTCTAGTCAACTCTTTTTTCTCTGGGACCTTTTTCGCTACATATTCATTTTCTTTATTTTTTTGTTCTGACTGGTTGAAGGTTTATCCATGGACCTTTGCCTTTGTCCACCACTATATTTCTATTTCTGAGACTAATTTTATTTTTGATATCATTTATGGCATTTTGGTATCCAATATGGTACTGGTCAGTTTCTGACTCCAAAATGTTGCATTCCCCATCTGTATAAAACATATCATGTTCCATTTTGGTTAAATATACCTCTGAATCCATATCTCCAAAATGATGTATTTCACTCTCCATTAACTCTTTCTCATTCCCTTCATACACATAATTTTCAGAAAACGGAGTTCTCACTGGATTTTCCTCTGCATTTCTTTTATTCCTTTGATCTCTTTGATCTCTTTGATCTCTTTGTCTAATTTGTGGGGGAATTGCCCTTCTGAAATTTGGGTTTCTAATGGGTGGTTCTGGTTGTTCTCTATTTTGAACTCTATTATCCAATGCCAATATATCTAGTAATTTCTCCATAGTTCTCATCATAACCTCAAATTTTGCATCAGTAGAAGAAGAAGAGGTTGAAGGTTGATTATCTTCTTTAATCTTTCTTCTACCCATGTCAACTTTTTGTTTTATCTTTCCAGGAGCCATTAGATTTGCTTCCACTTCCACTGCATCTCTCATCATATCTAATAAAGTAGTTGACCTTCTTTCCCTTAATGTACAATAAAATACACATTCAAATACATCTACATAGTGTAACTTGGAAGCCCCTACCAAAGGTTTAAAATCAGCAGGAATTGAATTATAAACCCTCATGAATCTAGCAGAAAATTCTTGGACCGTTTCAAAACCCCCCTTTTTCAAATTATTGTATTGTGTTAATATTTGTGAAGGATTCTTCTTATCTTCCCACCTCTCAATAAAAAGGGTTACAAAGTCATTGTATGTAGGAATAGATCCTGTAGGAAAATTCCTAAACCATTTTTTGACTTCTCCTGAAAGACTTTGGGCTAACAGTTGTATTTTTGCATCATCATAATCTACCTCTTCAAGATCAATAAAATCATTGAATTTATCAATATGTTGTTGGGCTATAATATCTCCCTCCCCATCAAAATTTATAATCCTCTATCCATAATTCTGGGGAAGGTCATGCAGAGCAGCTGGTAAGACAAGAGGAGAAAACCTAGCATCCATTGGTCTAGGAGGATTTTGTGGTATTAAAGGTGGATTTTGTGGTATGGCGTTCTGGTTTCTTATTGGTATTTTCTAGGATTTAGGTTTTTTAGACTCAGCTCTTTCAAATTTTTGTAAACCTTCCCAAACTGACTGCAAATAATACTTCCAAAAACTATCTTGATCAACCTCATTTTTTTTCAAATCTGATTCTGATTTAGTTCTAAACAAAGGTCTTTCACTTATATCAACATTTTCATTACTTAATAACTCTTCTTGAAAAGAAAAAATATTTTGTATTTGAGAACTACCTTCTTTTTCAAGAGTCTTTCTAGACTTTCTACACCGGAGAATAACTGTGAATCTGGATTTCCCCTCGTAGGGATTCTTCTGGAAGCCACAATGTATTTTCTTAGAGTCACCTTTTTAAAACTGAAAATATGAACGTGAAGTCACCAGGGAAAGATACAACCAACTGAAAATATCAAACTTCTTTGCCGACTGAAATTTGACTGCAATGTCATTCTTCCCAAGGAAAATAAAACCATCGTTCCCCGGCAACGGCGCCAAAATGTTAGCACTCAGATTTTACCCTTTGGTTGTAGAAGGATAAACCTAAGGTAACTGTTTCAAACCAACCTTTAGGAGGGAGATTACCCTTTTTCCCTACCAGATAGGGCTCTCTCAAAAATATGTAAATGGCTAAAGATAATAACTGGGATTTATTCAAAATAAGTATGTGGTTGAAATTAATACAAGAATCATTGGGCATGGAGTCGAAAACTAAGAAGTCTTTATACCAGCAGATAAACAACAATAAAGATTTTCACAAAGGCAAGGTGGTTGTCACATTACTGTCAAAGCTTTTTGCAGGTGATTTAGAAAGAAACATAAACAGTCCATCAATAATGGGCACCGATTTAGATGAATACACTATCAATTTTAGAGAAGTAAATGGATACTCGGACCCAAGAAGTCAAGGCATAAACATATGAATCTCAACTTATTATAAACTTTCATCTGAGCATAAAAGATAAAACATAATGGAAGATATAACAAAGAAAAGTAAACATGCAGATGTAAGAAGGGAAAAATACAGACTGTAACTCTAATCACACATGAATCTCTGATTCTCTAAAAAATATGTTATTCTCTGTATGCTTCTTTTATATCAAAAATATCAACTCGATACAAAACTATTGTCCTCAAAAAAGGTTTCCAAACCCTTCAAAATAATTTACATTGTCTTTTATACAAAATTTCTGCGAAGCAAAACCTAACTACTTCTTTTAACTAAAAACTGAAATAACTTAACTAAACTTGCCAAATGTCATTTGAGTCACAGTCATAAAAATATTACAAATTTCTTTTGAATAAAAATATTTATAAGTCTTCATTTGATGTAAGATCCAACAACTACTTTCAAGCACGAAGTGTGTACTTCATTTTCCCGTACTTCTCTATGTTTGTCCACTGATCAGCAGTTGGAAGATTGTAGCTTGTCATCTCTTTTAGCATGACTCTTATTTCAACATGATCTGCAAGGGAAATCTGTGGAAGTCTTTCAGCAATCAAAACCATCTTATTTAGAAATTCAAAATCTTCTGCAATCTTTTCCATTAAAATTTTTACTGTAAGTAAATGATTTAAATGTTGAAATTTCCCATGATCCATTCTTATATTGAACAATAATTTCTTATATTCATCTTGGGGAATCAACTCCTGATTTTCATCCCAGAATGTAGGTAAACCTTTTTCAATCAATTTCTCAAACTGTCTTTTGAATCCCGCTACTTGTTTCCTCATAGCTCCGGCTTTGGATTCAACATTCTCAATGTGTGCATGCTTTCCTAAAATTCTTCTTGCCCATGTAATGACTACAATCTTGTTCTTAATACCCAAGACCTTTAGATATTCCTCTGTTAAACTATTCAAAAAGGTAATTGTGTTTTGTGTTGTTTCCTCGGGCTTCCTATTCAGATTCTCTCTTATTGCAGTACAACTTCTGAAAACATCTTTAATCACTTTTTCCCTTACTCTTATGAAATCCAGATATGGTCTAAAATTTTCAGCTTCTTTAATGATTAAATCCCATACCATGTGCTTACATCCTTGCATAGCGGCTTGCCCCGTCGCATGGTTTTCCAATCTTTTATTCGTTTCAATCAATTCTTTGTACTTTTCTTGCAAAGAATTTGTTTCTTCATCTTTCTTCTCACTTTCTTCTTTTAACCTATGAGTTCCTTCTTTTAATTCTTTAATATTGACATATTTCAAACTCACTTGAGACATGGCTTGTAGAAGACTATCTGCACTATTTATATCTTCAATCTGATTGGTACCTGTTTGTTGCTAGGCTAGATTTGACAATTTATTTTTCAAATATTCGAATTGATTTTTTAAACTTGTTTTTTCCTTCTCCCAACTAGCTTCCTTTTCAACCATTTTTAATAATTTAGTTGTGACATCATTCACTTCTTTAGATAACTCTTCTCTTTCTTGCTCCAATTTGGTCAATTCAGGTCCTTGAATAAGTTGAGTATCTGGGATTTTCAACTTTTTTCTCAACTCTTGGATTAATTTTTCTTTTTCTTTTAACAATTTTTTTCCCGCATTCCCTTCAGTGCAACTTCCAACCAAATCAATCTACAATTTATTGATTTGTTGTTGGCCATATTTATTTTCTATCTTTTCTTTCTTCAATTGATTGTTCAACTTATCTACAATACTTCTCAATTTTTCAACCTCCAGTGTAGCTTCCAAATAATCATCATATATCACCTCCCTTGTCTTCCTATGTAAAAGAATTTTATCAGGCGCAGTGATTTTCTTCAAATTGAATTTCATTTCTGTAGCTTTATCACTTGATGATATTTCCAAATTCAACGTGTTTTATTTTACATCTAGACTGGTAACCAAATTAATATCTGACTTAGCCAATCTTTTGAATTTAGGAAATAATTGAAAGGCCTGCTGAGATGAAGCCTGCTTGTCTTGGTTGTACTTGCTATACATTTCTGCTCTAGTCTGAAATTTATTAACACCTCCTGCTTCCTTGGCCTCTTGAAATGTATACTCTTGTATTCGGACTTCTGGTGCTTATTCATCTGTAAGTAACAACAAATCTTGTTGTTCATCCAACTTATATTTTTTCACTTTTTCTTGTTCTCCAACTTCTAAATCAACTGCGTCTTGAAAACTTATTTTTCCTCCAATAACTGCAGTGCTCATTGAAGTCTCTGATTATTTTGTACAGTCTGTCAACACCATTTCTCCTCCTTGTAAAATTATATTTTCTTCGCTTTCATATTGTAGCCAATTTTCCTTTTCCCACATTCCTTCCACTTATTGATGAACAAAAGCTTTAGTATGATTATATTGTCACCTTTTCGATATGACATGAAAAGGATCGTAGTCGATAGCCACTTCCTTTTAAAAATTCATTTCTTCTAACAATTTCTCTATGTACAAAATGGAATATTTATTTTTTACAGTAAACGGACCTACTGTAAAAGAATACTTGATATCAGTGGCTTTGTTAAAAAATAAAAAATGATTATCTTCCACAATCATTTTTTGTCTAATAAACTCAAGAGAAAAGATCCTCAATGTCAAAAATGTTGGTAATATATACGGCTGATGTTTGAAACCGTACAGTCTAAGAACAGTATTGTCTTTCGACAAAAACCAATCTCCCACGGCCAAATCGGTACTCAACTGCATCAAGGTCTTCATTTCAGGTAACACTCTGGGTAACTTTTCTCTGAAAATCATGCTATATATCTCTGACAACATGTAATTCATATAATTAAACATCTTATCCTCCACTTGATTTGTGAAAATTATCTTCGAAAAGAGTATTTCTTCTCAACTAGAAAACATAACCATTTTCATGAGATGGGATTGAAACCTAAACTACCTTAGGGTATGAAAATTTTCCATCTGTAAATGAAATCCTTCAGCCAAAAATTCTTCAAACTTAAGATGGGGCATCTGACTACCTTCGGCTTCAAGTGAACTAATGTTCATTCTAAATAACAAACTTAATTGAATTTCAGCCACCCATGCATCTCTATCAAGACCTAAAAACAAAGCCAACAGGGAAAGGACAAGTTGGGTTCTCTCATTAAAAATACTAACATCTAAAGGATAAGGAGTTTTAGTGACTTCCAAATCTGGTTTAAGGCAAAAGGCCATGAAAATTCGCTTATTCTTAGGGGGCGACTTGTGATATAGTTCAATAATTGACTTCGCGGAAAAACTCTCTGGTTTAGGCATTTCGGACATAGGGAATTCTAAGGCATCTCTCACAAGCAGGGGTTCTATACGACAGACTATTCTAGTTTTGGGGGCATTCATAACAGCTCACTCAGCTTCTGGGTAATTTGGCGTACACCATGACACAAACTCTGGCAACGAGACAATTTTGTCAGGGCAAAACGAAAAAGAGGGATGACTAGTTAACTCTAAGCACATGCATACCTCCTTCTAGCAAACTCTTCAATCTAATCTTAATTTCTTCCACTTATAACCTAATGGAGATATAAAAAATATCCTTGTCTCTATCCTCCAAAGCATCTTTAACCTTAGCTTCGTCTACATCATGGACTGTTTCCATTTTACCTTTTATAAACAAGTTTTAAAATACTATTAATTTGGGTTACAAGGCCCTACCTGTCACTGACAACCATGTGCTTTGTCCTTGTCTGTCTCTTTCTGTTGTTCCCACTCGTTTGGAACCTTCTAGCGCTAACAGTGCAAAGACAAATGTCAAGTTTCACGTGTTTCTTTTCTATATATAACCCACTTTCTTTATCTTCTAGGCATCTTTTCGGGCGCTCATTTTTCCTAGCCGTTGATCTCACATGCTGTAATCTAGATCGTTAGATTTCATGTCCTTTTTCCACTTGATAAATTGTTTATTCCTATCGTCTGATCATTTTCTCCTTTCAAACCTCAACCGTTGGATCTCAGTGGTAATCACACAAAATACAGCTTCGCGACCTCGGAAGGTGGTTTCTGGAAATAGCTTGATCAAAAGAAGACTAATATGATGCCTCCACGTGTCTAGCGGTTTCTCTTTTCACATCCGCTGCATCTTCTATATGTCATGCATCTTCCCGATGCGTCAATCATCTAGGATCATTGATCTTTCATCTATTCATGCATCAACGGTGAAACTTGCAGAGTGTTTAACCTTTCAACCTTTCCCACTAGTGGGATCCATGTTGTTATCCTTCACGCACCTTTAAAACTCATCACCTTTGATTTAATGCATCATGCAATTGGAGCCATTTATCTTTTAAAACTTGCACTGTGGTTAAAACCTTTGTCCTGAGTCATTGGGTTTGCTATCATCAATCTAGACCATTGATTTGTGACAACCCTTTAATTTCGGCAGCCTTGCATCCTTCCCAAGTAGTTTTGCATACCACTTTTCTCCCCAACGGAGCACCCTGTAGCTGCCACCTATCCACCAATATTTCTTTTGCAACCGCCTACAACCTTTCTCCTCCACTCTTTTTGGTGATGCGACATGAAATATGGACCGTTGATCTATTTTCTGATGGAGTCAACCTCGAACCTGCTCATGTTTTAGCATTTTTTAATATTTCTTTCGTACTATAGTTTTTACACCCTTTTGCTCTCGATTTTTATTCTTTACACTTTCTTTTGAAATTTCCTTTAAAATTTTTCTCTTGGCATTTTCATTTCTCATCCTTGGTCAAGCTTATGCCCAATGACTACTTAATTGAGGACACTTTTAGGAATTTTCTCATCACATTTGCAAATTTTTAAAACACTTTTTCTCTCATACTCCATTATTTTCACCGTGAAAACTAGGTGCTAACACTTGGAATGGGATATCTATTCTTGATAGTCTTCTTGTTGAGATCTTGGTAATCTATGCACATCTTCATGGTCCCATCTTTCTTCTTCACAACGAATACCGATGAGGCAAAAGGGCTTGAGCTCGGTCTTATGAACCCCCAGTCAAGCATTTCCTTGATGGTTCTCTCTATCTCATCCTTGAATATTTTTGGGTGCTTGTAGGGGTGCACCTTGATAGGTGAGGTTCCTATCTCTAAATCAATCATATCCTCCACTCCTCTATCTGGAGGCCTACTATGAGGAATTTCCCCAAACACCTTCTTATGTTTTTGGAGCAACTTTTGAATGTCTTTAGGATAATGGGCTACTTAAACTGAGTTTCCCGTTGTGGTGATTAGGTATTTTGAATCCCATTCAATATCTCCAATCCTTAGAATGGATCTCATACTATGTGCACTCACCACTTATTTGGGATAGGTGTTGATTCCCTTCAACACTATCTCTTTTCCATTTTCTCCCTTGAATGTCATTTCATGGATTTGGTATTCTATTGAATGCTTCCCAATGGAGTGCAGTCATTGCACTCCCAAAAACCATCTTAGTATCATCCACATCAACAACATAAAAAATATCTATAGTGGCATCTTCTCCTATACAAATATGCAATTTAGGAATCCATCTACAATAGCTCATGGAATGATTACCCGGGATGATAACAATGAAACCTCCCAAATTTTTCAGTCTGTAGCTTCCTTCTTTCAACCAAAGTTGAATCAATGAAGTTGTGCGTTTGTTATCGGTCAAATTAGCACTTCTCCATCCATGATCACATTGCCTTGTCGGTCACACAAAAGGACACTATGTATGGAAGATCTCACTTGACCTTGGATGATTTGGAGTTGAATCCTTACTCCTTCAGCTTAAAAACTTATTTTTTCTGACTTATTTCACCATAAATCCATGACTCATATACTTGACATGTTGCGAGTCACTCGCAGGTCTCCATACTGACAACCTGCATGTGTCAATTAAAAGGATTCACTCGTGAGTTGCTGAGCCCACATGTTGCGAGTCACTTGCAAGTTTCTATGTCCAATAGTCACAGGTGTCTTAAGGAAAATTGAAAAAATATATTAAAAACACGAATTGGGATTAGTTTAGTCAGGTATTCTAACTTCCTCAACTTCCCAATTCAACTACATTTTGAACCAATCCTCCCTGCCTTGCTATAAATACAAGGGGAAGGCATGAGAAAGGGACCACCAATTGAAGAGCTATTGTTATGCTGAAGAAATTCTAATTCAAAAGAGAGGAGCAGGAGCATAGGTCGTGGTTACGAAGGTGCCTCATACAGAAGTCAGGTATAATTTGTACTTGCTTCATTCAATGATTAATAAAAGTGGGCATTCTTCCTTTCCCAACATAATATGTGTTATATGTTGTAATTTGATTATTAATTGATGTTTCATGCTATTATAAATGTCAATTTGTTTTTATGTGATCAAATTGGTTTGAGGAAGGTCTAGGGTTGTTTTGCAGGCTGATAAATTGTGGAGCAAAGGAGGACAAAGCTAGGATCAAGCTTCAGAATAAGGTGCATGTCTTTCTGACCTCTAGCTTATTTGCTTAAGTATATGTATGTGCAGAACACTGTATGTCCATCTTACACCCTTGTATGTTGATAGTCTCTATCCCCTACTATAAGGTAAAATCCCTAACAACAGAACTGGCGAATCCGTTAGGGACACCTTCTAATTTTTTCTACTTTGGGGATCTTTGGTTTCTTCAGTTTCATAACTTTTCCAGTCTCTTTTGAGGTCTTTAGGGTTTCTTTTTAAGATCCCTTTGTGTTTCCTCAGTCCAGTCTGATTTGCCAAGTCCTTTTCTTCTTTTATCAGTACCTACCCGCATTTTTCCTGTATACACAGGCGCGCACTTTCTGTTGTACCTGCGAGTTGTTGGCTTTGCTACCCACGCACTTTCAGTTGCACCCGCAAGCTGTTTGCTTATACAATCGCGAGTTTTCTTTATGAGACTTGAACCTTTGCTTTAGGGTTTGATCTTGGGTTTTGGGTCTGATCTTTGACTTTACTTTGCTTTTTGACATTTAATAGACACTCTTGTGTCTCTTCTGGGTCTGTTCACATCCTTTTTAGAGCCCCCCTGATTTTCTTGGATTGATTTAGTTTTCTTTTGGTTTCCTTTCTTTCTTTTTAAGAATTTTTGAATCCCACCTATGACTTGTCAATACATACAGTCGCATACTTTTTTCCCTAGCCGCAAGTTTCTCTTATACATACCCGCGGGTTCACCTCGAGTTGTTCCCCATTGTAGACGTGAGTATTTCCTGATTTTTTCCTTTTTATTTAGGGTTTGATTTCAGTAGGGTTTCCCTATGGTTTTGAAAGTTCTTGTCAGTTTGGATACCTCCTGAACATTGTTCAGGTTGCTCAGAATCTGTTTTTGAACTTATTTTATGACTTCTATTTGATTCATTGTGTTTGTAGAGTTTTCCCTAGCTTGATATCCCATCTTTTGTTTGGCAGGTGCTTCTTTCTTTTTTTTCTGATGTTCAGGAAGAGTGTATTTTTTGCATAAAGATCCTTCTATTTTCCATCTTACACATCAATTTTTCTTTTTTAGCATCTTGTTCCAAAAAATTTAGTTACTTCTGCGAAGCAACTTGCTTGGGTTAAGTCTTTGACGATCTTGATTTAGGTCTATTTGTTTTAAGCCTTGGGACATCTTTCTTTACTTACACAGATTGATAAGTCTTGTTAGTTCATTATTTTCATTTGCATTTCTTTCATAGACAGAGAAAAAGATCAAATTGGAAAAACGAAAGAAATTCTTTTACAAGATTTGTCATTTTTATTTTTCAAAGTAGGGTAGTTTCATTTCTATTAACTTTGAAAACAAAACAAAAAAAGAAGAAGAAATTTTGTATGCTTAAGATTTGCTTAGATTTTATGTTTTGAAAGAACGAGCGAAAAAGAAAAATTGTGAAGTTTCATTTTTTATATGCACTTTGTTTACAGTTGTAACCATGCCACACACTACACTACACCTTGAGTAAGTAATAGCCCATAAAAAGAACTAATTTAAAATTTATTAGTAATATTTATTTTTTAAGGTTACATGACATCAACTAGCTTAGGTTAGGATTTCAAGATATATCACACTTGAACTTTCTGAAATCGTTTAAACTCTCAAATCATAGTGCAAACTGTTATCTAGGTAAATCCACTCTTATCAAAGTATTCTAGGAAGCTCCACTTAAACCAGAGTCAAGCACAAGGTCATGTGAGACTGTAATGGTTGGGGATACCCCCCCACTTTCCTTTTGATCATACACCAGGGTTGATTAGCGTACGGGGGTCCATTAGTGCCTTGTGCATTTTTTGGATTGCAGGCTTAGATACGCTGCCCATGCATTTTCGATGGACATGCAACTGCCCCCAGATATTTTTGTACTTGTGGTATCCTTAGAATCTTGACCTTATGTCTCTACACAGGTATAGTGGAAGGCTATTTCCACTGCACCTAGGACAGACATGGAAGGTAACCCTCTACAGTAATCTCGAGAGGGTGGTTTGGTGATTCAAACACTTGCACCCAGAGGACCTGTATTGGATGACGTGTAACTGACCTTCGATATTCTACTAATTTTTTCTGGGCCCTCATCATCCCAGACTGACTATTGAGAGTATTATATTTGTTTCCTTGGTCTTCATTACTATAGGAAATTTTTAGTGGTATCCTCTTTGCTCCTTAGTTGTTAGTTTCCACTAGGTTTCTACACTTATTTTATTTTTATAATTGTGGAGGAACAACCTCTTTGTAGGTGATGAAAGTTACAAAACCGTCCCCCACACACAGTGGAAGCTCCACCACCACCTTGACACCGGAGGATTGATTCCCATGGTTCATACGAACTTACGGGCATAACGGAACCACCCAGAGAACCACTCCTCATAACTTATTATCAACAAGTTCATGATACTACTGAGGTTGAAGACATAACCACTCAAGAGTTTAACACACCCTTCAACCCTCCTTTGACAAGACCCGACGATCCTTTACTTGAAAGTGTAGTTTCTCTAGGTCAACCAGAGTTTAGTTCATATCAGTTTACACTTGGTTTTTTCATGGCTAAGTCAAGAGATGAATCAAGAGTCCCCCATACTCCCACTTCATCCATTGTATCAAGAGGTTTCTCTCCTTCATTTGCACACACATCGGTACCTAGCTCTTTGTAGGTTGCTTTTTCTTCGATCCCTTCATTCGGTTTCAATACTGGTTCCTTAGGTATGCCAAGCTCTTCAGCTTCGACATCAGATATTCCTTTTGGTTCCACCGTTGGATTTTCTAATATCCCTTTTTCATGGATACCTTCATTTTTGTTTACATTGTCTCCCTTTACGCAATAGTCTCAGGGTAATCTGCAGTCTGTTCCTTTCATACATGGTTTTCCTTGGTTTGGAGGACACATAGCTCCTTCTACACCCTTTGTGGGATCAATGCTTGTTTCGCCTGTTACATCTATACCTGGGTTTAACCCCTTCACAGGTTTTAGTGGGAATTCATCAAATGTACAAACATCTAATGTACCTGTAGGGAGTACCCCCTTTTCATTGTTTGGTGGAGGGGGTGGTAAATTTTTTAACCCACATTACGGAGGGGCTAACACCCAACTGGAATGGATGAACACCCAAGGAAGAAACCCTTTATCATTTGGCTAGAGCATCTTTAATAATTCTTACACTTCACAACCGGTGGTTGGGCGAATTCCCAACCAATACTATAGGAACCAGGTTTCGGGAGGTTCCCCCTACCAGGATCCTGTTAACCAAATGCCATCATTTCGACCTCGTTTTCCCTTCTGGAAACTCTTAAATTACCAGATATTTAAAAACTGACTAATGATCCAGTGCGCCATAGCCCGACATGGCCACCAGTTCCAACCAAGTTGCCTTCCGACATCCCAAAGTTTGAATGAAAGACTGGAGAAGATCCTGGTGACCACGTCACTACCTTTCATCTCTGGTGTTCTTACAACTCCTTGAATGATGATTCCATTAGGTTGAGGGTCTTTCAAAGGACCTTGACTAGTTTCGCCACTAAGTGGTACATAGAACTACCTGCCGTAGCTTATGACAACTTTTGGGATTTGGAAACAATCTTTTTGAACCACTTTCAACTTCTTGTCTGGTATGATGCCGGCACAGACTTTCTATCAACTTTCAGGAGTGGTGAATGAGAAAGACGCTCATCAAATTTGAAATTCCCCAAGATTTTCTATTAGAGTGGTACTTGAAATCACTCATTCCTTATATCTCTAAGGATGTAGCAACTTCTGGGGTGTATTCTGAGGAGGAATCCATCCTTAGGACCCAACAACTTGATTTGGTATATGCTCAATATGGGATCATGTATGAGATTATACCGGACGCAGCAAGATCTAATATTGATCTGGGTAAACCTAAGCCTATACCGCATGCTGATGGCATCGTCGGTTCAATAGACTCAGTAGCACTTGAAGCTTTGACCAAGCAAGTTCATGCTTTATCTGTAAAGCAGTCTGTTGTAGATGCAATTACTATTGTAGATGCAATTACTATTGCAGCCTCCCCTTCTACAACTGAATCTGTACAACAAGTGCAAACTAATCAAAACGGTTCTCGGCAACCCAACAACAAAAAGAAGGGAAATAAAGGGGAGGGGAACCATCCAAAGCCCAAAAACACTGAAAATGCTGAGGAGGACAAGAAGGATAAAAACAAATTCAAGTTTCCTTTCAATTTATGTAAGGATGACCACCTTACCCACCAATTCCCTCTTATGGAAGAAGCCTAGAAGCTCCTTCGTGAGAAGAAACCAGCTGTTCTGAAGGACCCATTCCCTCACGGACAAGGTTTAGCTTCTGGAAACTCTAGTGTTAGGGGCACATCTCATGTCTCGTCAGCTGATCAATCATTTATAAACATGGTTAACTCAGATAAGATTTTGCAAAACCTAGCCAGGAATTATTCCTCGAGCTCGTAGCAGAAAGATAAGGACGTTCCTAAAACATATACATCTCTACACATTGAGAGACCTGTAGATCCTTTGCCGAAGATCCCAAAAGCTATCTTCAAATGGTATATTCACAACCAGGGTAAATTTTAGGGGCGAAATTTTGCCAATTGGCTATTTTTTGTACCTTTTTTCCAAAAATAAATTTGCTATTAATCATTTTTAGTCTCTAATATCGCCTATATATACATAAAATATGTTTTTAGTCACAATTTTTGCCAAAATTTACAAATTTCAATAGTACATTGTATGTTTCAGATTTGATATTCTCCTACTTATCTATATATATGTTTTTTTAAATCCAAAATAATCGCCTAGAATACTATACTTAAGTATAATATTAGAATCCTTAAAAAATACCCTGTTCACAACCCCAACTCATGGGCTAATCCTAACTACAATGTCGTAGAATATCTGGCCCGAACACCCTGTGCTATGTCCACACTAGAAGTCTTGCAGAGCTGTCCATTAAAGTTGAATGCACTTCTAGCGGAAATAGGGAGCATGGACTCATCTAGTATGCTTGCTCAGTTTGATATGTCTAATATCAAACCCCAGTTATCATATCACGTATCCCTCCAAATGGAATTAATCCATGGTCCCAAAACCATTGGACGAATAGTTGTAGATGAGGGCGGGTCTACGTGTGTAATGTCAATATCCTACTGGAAAGCCCTGGGCTCATCATAGTTGATCAACTTTTATTTACTCGAAAAAACAACAATACTTCATTGGATTTGGAAATCCCTTTGATTGATCAGTCTCACCCACCCAGTGAGAGTTTGGGAGTAGGCATGTATTCATCACTGATGGGAACATTCGACCTACCTAATCCTGTGAACAACATTGGTTCTTTGAGCACTTCTGACATTTTGTCTCGGGAAGTCTTCACTGTCAGTAGAAAAACTGAGCCTTGGATTCTTCCCACTCAGAAAGAACCTACTGTGCCCTTATCTATTTCAAATATAGCTTACCAAGCAACACAAGATGCCGCAAAAAATTATATATTGACTCTGTTTGTCTCTGCAGAGTCAGATATAGACTATGCACCTTCATGGTCAGACAACTCTATCCATTCTCTTGATTGTCTAGATACTATTTTTCCCTCTGATGAGGCCATTTTGGAATCCATGGTAGGACTGGATCATCCATGGGAACACATGCATCACAGATCCTACTTTCTTCCCGATATAGACAGGATCGAGAATGGTGAGTTCTTAGTGAGACTTGGTGGTGATATCGATTTTTCCATCAATCCTTCTATGCATATGATCTATGTTGAAGGTAACATGGAAAATATATCAAGAATCATACCAATCGATGGAAATTTGTCCACACTAGAAGTCTTGCAAAGCTATCCATTACAGCTGAATTCACTTCTAGCGAAAATAGGGAGCATGGACTCATCAAGTATGCTTTCTCAGTTTGATATGTCTAATATCAAACCCCGGTTATCGTATCACATAGCCCTCCAAATTGAATTAATCCATGGTCCCAAAACCATTGGACGAACAGTTGTAGATGAGGGAGGGTATACATGTGTAATGTCAATATCCTGTTGGAAATCCCTGGGCTCATCACAATTGATCAACTTTCATTTACTCGAAAAAAACACAATACTTCATTGGATTTGACAATCCCTTTGATTGATTAGTCTCACCCACCCAATGAGAGTTTGGGAGTAGGCATGTATTTATCACTGATGGGAACATTCGGCCTACCTACTCCCGTGAACTACATTGGTTCTTCGAGCACTTCTGACATTTTGTCTCAGGAAGTCTTCACTGTCAGTAGAAAAACTAACCCTTGGATTCTTCCCACTCAGCAAGAACCTACTGTTCCCTTATCTATTGCAAATATAGCTTACCAAGCAACACAAGATGCCGCAGCAGATTATATATCGACTCTGTTTGTCTCTGTAGAGTCAGATATAGACTATGCACCTGCATGGTCAGACAACTCTATCCACTCTCTTAATTGTCTAGATACTATTTTTCCCTCTGATGAGGCCATTTTGAAAGCCATGGTAGGACTAGATCATCCATGGGAACACATGCATCACAGATCCTACTTTCTTCCCGATCTAGACAGGATATAGAATGGTGAGTTCTTAGTGAGACTTGGTGGTGATTTGTCCATTAATCCTTCTATGCAAATGATCTATGCTAAAGGTAACATGGAAAATATATCGAGAACCATACCGATCGATATCTCCATTAAACCTAGTGTTGTGGAAAACCTCTTTATTGGATCAGATTGTTATTCTGATGAGATCACTCTATATACCAACCTGTTTAAGGAATTCCACGACGTATTCGCCTGGTCTTACAAGGAAATGCCAGGAATCGACCCCACTATCATGGAGCATGTCATCACGACTTACCCCAGTGCTAAGCCAGTGAGACAAAAAATCCATCGGGTAAACCCATGGAAAGCAGCAGCCATTAAGGTTGAAGTTGAAAAACCGTTAAAATCTAGTTTCATCTATCCGATTGATATGACGGAATGGGTCTCTAACCCAGTTTCGGTTGATAAGAAGCAAGGAACCATATGAGTTTGTACAAACTTCAGAGACCTAAATAAATCCTGACCTAAGGACAACTACCCCACACTATTCATTGATCAGATTATCGATGCATGTGCAGGCCATGAAATGTTTTCTTTCATGGATGGTTTTTCAGGATATAATCAAATTCAAATAAAACCTGAATACCAACATAAAACGACTTTTATTTTTCCTTGGGGTACCTTTTCTTATCGGAAGATGCCTTTCGGGAAGAGGAACATTGGAGCCACTTTCCAACGTGCCATAAATTTTTCTTTCCATGATATCAATCACGTAGTTGAGCCACATCTGGATGATCTCCCAACGCGATCTTGCAAGAGATGAGATCATCCTGATCACCTATGACTAGTGTTTGAGAGACGCAGATATTATAAGACTCATTCGAATCCTAATAAGTGTGTATTATGTGTCAAGTCCGGACACCTACTGGGCTTCATTGTTTCGATTCGTGGTATCATGGTCGATCCTTTAAAAGTGGAGCCTATTGTAAATCTTCCTCCTCCTCGAACCCTACGACAACTTCAAATTCTACAGGGTATGTCCAACTTTCTACAACGTTTTATCATAAACTATGCCAAAATCACAAAAGGTTTCATGAGACTTCTCAAGAAAGATACCTATTTTCTTTGGGATGAGGCTGCTCAAACTTCATTCAAGGCTTTGAAAAAGAAATTACTATCATCCCCCTTGCTAAGCCTGCCAGATTATACCAAATACTTCCTTCTATACCCGGCAGCATCTATATCTAAGATTGGCATAGTACTTGTTGGGGAGGATAACAAATTTCAAGAGCATGTCATTTACTATCTTTTGTGTGCTTTAATAGTTCCTGAGATTAAGTATTCTTACGTTGAGATGTTGGAATTAGATTTTGTCCATGCAGTTCAGAGACTGCGAACCACCACGGTGATTGCAGAAGTCAATCCCTTTCAGTATGTCTTAACCCAGCGTATCATTGGAGAGAAGTTCAATAAATGGATTGTCATCTTGCAAGAATTTGACCTAGTTTTTCAATCCGCTAAGTCAAAGAAATCCCTGGTATTCGCCGAGATTTATGAATTTCCTTGTGATGTAGTAAACAATGAGGAAGAGTCATCATTACCGGATGAACACATATTTCTTATTGCAACTTCTAACCCATGGTACGGAGATAGTTTAGTATATCTCCATACTTTGAGATGTCCTCCTACTTTCTCTAGGGATGAATGTGTGAGGCACCTGCAACAATTAATTAATACAAATATGTGAAATAGCAGAAATGACAGAACTCAGAATCACTTTTATATTGATCACTGGCCACTTCGAGGGGGCAACCTCCTATGAGCAAGCTCAATACAAATAACTTCACGGTGCCTTCATAGGTCTCAACACACACTTATATACTAATTCTAGGTGCCAATACTATGGGTCAAAACCATGGGCCATTACAAACTATGGATCAACAATACTACGGGCGACTTACAAAGCATATGTGCCAACAACAATAACATAAACTATTGATCAACAAATATTATGGGACGACTTACAAAGCATATGCGTCCAACAAAAACATACTAACAAGGTAAAGACATGGGTTCCTAACATCCCCTCCCCCTTAAAAAAAACCTTTGTCCTCAAATCTTTAGATGTGGAAATTGTTGTTGAATCTGAAGGAGTGGTTCCCATGTAGCATCCTCTGGTTGCATGCCGTGCCACTGAATTAAGACCTCTGTGATAGAGCGAGAGAGAAGCTGACGCGTGCGTCGATTGAGGATGGCCTCTGGCTCCAAAAGGATGGATCCTTCATTATCCAGTTTGGGTAAAATCGTTTGTCCACTGATGTTGGTGCCAAGAACTTTCTTCAGACAAGAGACATGAAAGACTGGATGGATGTGGGAAGAAGGAGGAAGTGCCAATTTATAAGCAACGGACACAATCTTCTGAAAAATCTGATATGGCCAATAGAACTTTGGAGCAAGCTTATGATGCCCTTTGAGTTTTCAAGGATGATTGTTTGTACGGCTGGATATGAAGAAAAACCATATCGTCGACTTGAAAAGTGCGCTCAGAACGGTGCTGATCAGCTTGTTGCTTCATGCGATTTCTTGCCATGTGAAGATTGTCCCGCAAAATGCGAAGAATCTGATCGCGGTTTTGAAGGACCGTGTCAACTTCCTGAACTGGTGGGGGTGTATGGAAGAAGAGCTAGAGGTGCCTGACCATAGACTGCTTCATATGGGGTCATTTTAGAGGCAGTGTGGTAAGAGTTATTGTACCACCATTCAGCAAGAGGGAGCCATTTTTCCCACTGATGTTGTTGTTCCGAGGTGAAGCAACGAAGATAAGTTTCCAAGCATTTATTGACAATTTCAGTCTGGCCATCTGTTTGTGGGTGATACCCTGAACTCATCTTCAGTTTGGTGCCAGTGTGTCGAAATAGTTCTGTCCAAAAATGACTGGTGAAAGTCGCATCACGATCCGAGACAATGGAAGAAGGGATGTCGTGAAGACGAAAGATCTGGTCCAGAAAAATTTGAGCGACGGAGGAGGCTGTATAGGGATGGCTGAGAGCACAAAAATGACTATATTTGGAGAGACGATCAACCATAACGAGAATCACTGTCTTCTCGCTAGATTTAGGGATCCCTTCAATGAAATCCATAGATATATCTGTCCAAATCCGTGTAGGTATGGGCAAGGGTTCAAGCAATCCTGGAAGGAGTGTTGTTTCACCCTTATTGCGCTGGCAGGTATCACATTCGGCCACCATCTGTTGAATTGTCCTTTTCATGCCCTGCTAAAAGAAGTTACGTCGTGATCGTTCATACGTTTGAGGAACCCAGAGTGCCCTGCCGATGGAGAAGCATGGAGTTCATAGAAGACAGCCTGTTGAAGATCTGTGCTCTGGGGAAGCACTAGACGACCCTTGTATCGCAGAGAAGCACCATCCCAAGAGTAATGTGGTACAGCAGAAGGGTTGTTGGTCAAGCATTGGATGATTTGAGATAAGGAGGAGTCATTGACATAACCCTATTGAACAGATTGCAACCAATTTGGAACAGGCATAGAAATAGCTGAAAGAGAACCTTGAGCCTCAAATGTGTGAGAAAGAGCATCTACCACAATATTGTCTTTACCCTTCTTGTAAGTGATCTCATAGTCATAACCCATGAGTTTGCTAACCCATTTCTGTGTGTCGGGGAGGAGACACGCTGGTCCAAGAAATATTTCAGACTCTGGTGATCAGTCTTGATGCAGAAATGATTCCCTAATAGGTATGGGTGCCACTTCTGTACTGCATGCAAAATAGCCATCATTTCCTTCTCATAGGTAGAGGCAGCTAGATTCTTACCTGAAAGGGATTTGCTGGTGAACGCAATGGGGTTTTCACCTTGAAGGAGAACAGCACCAAGTCCATTTCCACAAGCATCACTCTTAATAGTGAAGGGCTTGGAAAAATCGGGCATAGCTAGCACAGGTGTAGTACACATAGCTTGTTTTAGTTTGTCAAATGCACACTGAGCAGCAGGTGTCCATGTGAAGGCATCCTTTTTCAATAGAGCAGTTAATGGAGCTGCAATCTTCCCATAATCCTTGAAAAACTTGCGGTAGTAGCCAGTCAACCCCAAAAAACCACGAAGGCTCTTGAGTGTCTGAGGACGCAGCCAATTGTTCATGGCATCGATTTTGGCAGGATCCATGCGAACCCCTTGTGCTGAGATAATGTGCCCGAGATACTCAACTTCCTTTTGTCCAAAAAACACATTTAGACTGATTGGCATGGAGATGATGGTCAGAGAAAAGTTGCATGACAAGATCCAAATGCTGGAGATGTTCATCCCATGTTTTACTGTAGATGAGGATATCATCAAAGAATACCAGAATGAATTTCCGCAAGTAGGGTTGAAATATTTTATTCATTAAGCCCTGGAATGTGGAAGGAGCATTAGTGAGGCCAAAGGGCATGACCAAAAACTCATAATGGCCATCATGTGTGCAGAAAGTTGTTTTAGGGATATCATCCTGATGAACCCGAATTTGATGATACCCAGAACGAAGATCCAACTTGGAGAAAAAGTGAGCCCCATGAAGCTCATCAACAATAGGAATTGGAAACTTATTCTTGATGGTGAGGTGATTAATTGCTCGGAAGTCAATGCAGAGGCGCCATGACCCATCTTTTTTGCGGACAAGAATAACTGGAGAAGAAAAGGAACTAGTGCTTGGGCTAATAATACCTTGCTTCAATAAGTCCCGAACGAGCATTTCAATCTCCGTTTTTTGGTGAAATGGGTAGCAATAAGGACTGATGTTGGGAGGATCGCTGCCAGGAAGGAGCTGAATACGATGGTCTTCTGGATTGGAAGGTGGAAATCCCACTGGTTCAGCAAAGACACCTGTATATCGATCCAGAATTTGTTGTAGATCCAAAGGAGTAGTGGAGACCACTGATGGTTGCATCTGGATGGAATGGATCTGAGCGATGACACCATGGGAATTCTTCTTGAGGATTTTTTCCATGCGATGTGAACTGATGATGCTGAGAGAACCTGGTTGCAATCCTGTCAATGTGTGTTTGTGTCCATTGAGGGAAAACTGCATCCAAAGTTTAGCAAAATCCCATAAGATAGGTCCAAGTGTGTGTAGCCATTGAGCTCCCAAAACCACATCACATCCGCCTAAGGGAAAGGCAAACATGTCAGAGCACAAGGTATAATCTCCCATAGAGATACGCACATTTTGACACTTCCCTTTGCAAGGTAAGGTGCCCCCATTGGCAATCATGACTTCAAAGTTGGAGCAACGATGGATAAAACAATCAGCTTGTTTGGCGATCCGAGGGTCAATGAAATTATGAGTGCTACCAGAATCAATGAGTATTGTAAGAGGAAGCTTCTTGAAGTAACCCCTGACCCGCATTGTTTGGGGGGTGGTGATTCCAGGATCTAGATGAAAAATTTTAGACTAGAGCGGCTACGGCTCGAAAGGGATCTTGAACAGCGCCGAATGGATTGAAAACGGCTGAATCTGGAACGTCTTGCAAAATGGATCTGAAACGGCGCAGCAATGATCGACAATAGTTCAGCTGAAAGTAGATATGGACCCCAGGTATGTGCGGCTTCCTAACAGTTCAAGGGTTTCACTCGGCCACCAATGCTGTCTGACGGCTTGCGTATTGGGGAAGTACCCCTCACTCCACGGCTCAGGTAACACTGATAACCACTTTGCCACAAACGACAACTCTTGGTTTACCTCACGGGTGGGAACTAGTCAATTAGGTAGGGGTCGTTGCCCTTTTCGCTAGCAGGTCCTCTCAATGGGCCAGCTAATTCGGGGTTCCTGTGGTACTCCTCACAATGAATTTTAGGGATTATGCCCAAGTACTTCCCACAGTTAAGCGGATAGGGATTATTCCCAAATCCGAACCTGCAACAGATGCGAAAATAAATTTGGCAGAAATTTCATCCAGGGAGCCCAAGAAAGTGCTCTGATACCAGATGTGAGGCACCTGCAACAATTAATTAATACGAATATGCGAAATAGTAGAAATGACAGAACTCATAATCACTTTTATATTGATCACTGGCCACTTCGAGGGGGCAACCTCCTATGAGCAAGCTCAATACAAATAACTTCACGGTGCCTTCATAGGTCTCAACACACACTTATATACTAATTCTAGGTGCCAATACTATGGGTCAAAACCATGGGCCGTTACAAACTATGGATCAACAATACTACGGGCGACTTACAAAGCATATGCACCAACAACAATAACATAAACTATTGATCAACAAATACTACGGGACAACTTACAAAGCATATGCGTCCAACAACAACATACTAACAAGGTAAAGACATGGGTTCCTAACAGAATGACGGAAATTGAAAAATCATGCAAAGAACTATCTCATAATTTCGGACACTTTGTACAGACGTGGGATAGATTCCATTCTGCGTCGTTGCTTAACCTTAGAGGAAGCAAAAACAGTATTGAATGATGCTCACAGTGGATCCTGTGGGGGTCATCTTTATGGGTTGGAAACAACCCAAAAAATACTGCGTGCCGATTATTTTTGTCCCACAATATTCAAAGATTGTGTGGAAGTTGTTTAACACTGTTAGCCCTGTCAATTTTTCACAAAAAAGATGCATGCACACCCCGCTCCTCTCCATCCTATGATCACAGTAGGCCCTTTCACTAAGTCGGGGATTGATTTCATGACATGTAATCCATCTTCGGCAAGACACCACTATATCATTGTTTTCGTCGACTACTTTACAAAGTGGGTCGAGGAAATGCCTATTGTGAAGGAAGATGGAGAAACGGCTGCTTACTTCGTATTTAACCAAATCATTGCTATATTTTGTATCCCCAAAGAAATCATTATGGACCATGGTCGACACTTTCAAAACAACATGATGACTGAACTATATACGATGCTTGGTTTTCAATAGGAACATTCATCCTCATTCTATCCACAGGCGAATGGTCAGGTCGAAGCGATCAACAAAACTTTGAAAAGCATTCTTCAAAGGACCATCAATGCCAATCGATCCAACTAGCACATCATGTTGTATCCAGCTCTTTGGGCATACTGGTCTAATGTTAATATCACTACCAGGTTCTCACCCTTTCAACTCGTTCATAGGGTAGAAGCGGTTATTCTGGTTGAATATGAAATTCCTTCATTAAAGTTGGCTATCCAACTACTCCCCGATACTTCAGTTCTAGAGGAACGTTTGTTTCACTTAGAACATCTACATGAACAGCACCGCGACGCGCTTACAGCAAACGAGGCTCATAAAAGTAGATTCAAGCTTCAATACGATAAGTCTGTTAAACCAAGGTTTTTCTCCGAAGGAGACCTTGTTCTAGTTTACGACCAGGACAAAGATCCCTTGGGGGCAGGAAAGTTCAAATCTATGTGGCTTGGACCGTATATTTCCTCAAAATTTTCGAAGAAAGGCTCCTACGAGCTAACTGATTATGAAGGATGTAAGTTCCCTAAGCCCAGAAATGGACTCTACCTGAAAAAGTATTATGCCTAGGCCTCTATTCTTTTTCTTGTATCATAGTTGTACATGTTTTGTATAGTTAGTCTTCTCTTTGGCTTTTTGTTATGTCTTATGTGTCTTATGGGTTGTATTTTCATTTGACAACTGAATGCTTCATATGATTCACGGATGGCGCTAGTCGCCACACCCGTTAGTTGGTTTCAACAACTTGGGTTATCTACTCACCATCTGGTCAACTCGTGTCTTCGGGAGGTGCTTGTTTAGGCCCTACGATGAACAACGTAGCTGAATACAGTGCATTCATTGAGTTACTCTAATATGTTATTCATCACCGCATTTCACAGTTGGAGGTACGACTTGACTCACAGTTAGTTGTATTTCAGTTAATGGGTGACTATAGATTTCGGGATCCTATTTTGCTTCATCAGTTTTTGAGGGTCAAGTTATTGGAAAGATATTTTGATTTAATCACATATCAACACATTCCAAGACATTTAAATTCATTAGCTCACTCATATGCAAATTAAATTTTAGATTGGCATCTTCATCACACACAAACACATTAATAATTCACATAAGATAAAAACACACACATGTATATAAGATCGGTGTTGTATATATCTGTATAAAAAAATATGATTTTTGTGTCAATAGTATGTCGCAGTGTCATATCAATATACAAAATGGGCTCAAAAGGCCTCAAAAATATACATATTTCCTTCTCCCTATGGAGAAGGAGGGGCCTCTACCATCTCTGCTACAACTTCTATGTAACAAATGACGATCCTGGATACTTTCCTAAGTAGCTTGATCCATGATGGGGTCACACCTAGAACATCCTCTTGCATAGCGAGCGGCATCCGCTCGATCTTGTAAGTGGGAATGTCATCATTCAATCAACTCATCTTGCCCTCTATGCTCACTAGCATGGCGTTAGCTACCCCAGGCTCGGTCGGACGTACATACACATGAGGATTACATTCAAGTCGCACAAGTCCCACATCTGCATAAATCATATTGTTAATACTCTAACTCATTATAAAAATTGAAATCTTTTCAAAAAGTAAAAAGTATGTCTTACCCATCTCTCCCTGGGATTCCCCTGGAGGTAGAGCGAGCTCAGGATCTCCATGGAAATCCATCCCTGCATAAGGAAACTACTCTAAGGTCGGCACCTGACAACCCCACCATGCCAAGTAGTCCTCATCAAAATACGAGAGTATCGACTCGCCACCACCCTGGCGTAAGAAGATGTCTCCACATCGAGTCATCAGTGGCTCGCAAGGATTGAGCTGTGGTAGGGGCATTACCAAACTCAAGGCGGGGACCCTCTCAAAGAAGAAGCTACATAGGATGCTCATGTATTCAAAGTTCTTCTTGCTTCCTATTTTGCACTCGGTCAATTAGTGCTTCATACTCACCAGAAGGACCGAGCACCAATCAATACAACTCCCCAGAGGCATTCAAACCCTATCTGCATGTAGTTCTCGGATGCTAAGTGTTGTGTGGAGATTCCCTGAATCCTGTTCAAAGTACTCAGGATAACCTTCAAAGGGAAGCTCGAAATCGAAGCAATAGGAATTTGACTACCACTTTTTTCAATGCCAGACAAACAATAGGCATTGATGTGATCCTGTACAGACAAGGAATCCACTCCTCGGAATGTACCTTTCAGGTTTACCATCTCCCCTCTTCGGGACAAACCTGTTAGGAATTATATGTCATCAAGTGTGAGTTCAAGGATCTCTCCCTGGAGATCAAATACCCCTTGGTTGACATCCCAGTAGTTTACAAGCATTTCCAGCAGTTGTGTTTGTGCCCTCATACTGGTGGTTTGAAAAAACTTGAGTAAACCACACCTTCTTAATGCACCCAGTGTTAATGGATATCCTATGGCATGTCTATCCATGTCCTCATGTTCCCTCTCCCTCCAAGTGAGTACCATCCTTACATTTCATCCAACCCTTTTTTGCTTTAGTTTTTGTTTTTTCACTTTTTTGTGGTACCCGCAACTGTCCTTACTAGAGAGTAGCGCGTACCCTCAAGTTGAGTTATGGAAAACCCATGCACTTTTCTCGTTCCCGCGAGTTTTCTATAGGGAAACCCACCGGTACAGTGCCCTAAATTATAAAGCACAATAAAAAAAAATAACCATTAAAAATAAAAAAAATTATACATTGAACTAGAAGTAAAGGGAGAGTATACTTACTTGCAAGTGACAAAAACCGAATCAGTGGCCCAGTGTGATCGCAATGAGTGGTTGAAACAAGAGGATATTTTCACCTTTTTGGTTCAACAAAAGATTTGTGATTTTTGTTTTTAGTTTTGGAACTATTTATAAAAAACCAGTTTTTGATTTTTACCCACTTTTTAAAAGTTCTCTATAGTTTCATTTCTTTTATAAAAATTTTATTTAATCAACTAATGTACTTTCCAAGTCTTGGTGATTAGGTAAAAAACATGCAACGATCCTCACTATTTTTGCAACCATGTTATACACAAGGTTTGTCTTTCTTTATGACATGACAATTAGGTATAATACTCCCTATCATTTCAAGTCATTTTGAAATTTTATTAGATCGTGTTATATATCATTTGTCACTAATCTGGCTGTCCCTATGATATCGGCAGTATTCTATCATTTTAACAAGGTCATAGAACTTAGTGTCCCTGACGCCTATAATGTATTTTTTAATCCCTTGTTATACTTTTCAAAAAAAAACGAGATTGCCAAGCATACTTGTTCACTTCAAACTCGTTAAAGGAATTGAAGGTACATCCACTTAGGTATAAGTTTACCCCTTTTCCGGACCTTCGTGGATTAATTACGAAAAAGGTATACTCTAGTCATACGTGGCTAGAAGAGTTCTTCTCTCATTGTTTTACACTTTTTTGGGTGAGGAGACTAACTGTATGAAAAATGACCTCTTTGAGTCTCCTTTATGGTTTTCAGACTCTCGAAATATGAAAACACCAAGCGAGCATGCACTAACTCGGGCTCGATGTGAAATCCACGAGTGAGTATATGGATTTATTGCTTAATTTTTTCAGACTCCCTAAAACAAGAAAACACTAGCGAGCACATACCAACTCGGGCTTGATACTAAAATCCATGAGTAGGTGTATGGAATTATTGTTTAAGTTTTTCAGACTCCTCAAAAAATAAAACACCAACGAGCATGAACCGATCCAGGCTCGATATTAAAATCCATGGATCAGTGTTATAGAGTATTCATCTATCTCTTCTTCAAACTCTTTCAAAAATGAAGAAGGTATTGAGTTTCCCTCCCATGGACTTGTTAAATTACACATGGTTGGACTTCTATCAAGCAGCAATCTCCCTCTTTCTTCAAGCTTGTTTAAAAAATGAAGAAGGACTATTGAGTTTGCTTTCTTGGACTCTTTAAAACCAGCAAGAAGGAAATTATTTAATAAAAAGAGAAAAGGGAAGGCAAGGGTGTCCAATATCTTTTCAGTTTCAAAGGCAGCAAGTCAGTCATATCCTTGAACAAAGCACCTTCTGAGTCTTTCAAACAGCTGGTTTGTAGTTTTGACTTTAGGATGAAGCTGATCTCAGAGTGTTTACTCCTCCGATCAGTTACTCTTCTGATCATATGGAGAATCTATTAATGTATCCTACATCACATATTTATATCATGTTCTCGTTGTGTCAAAGCTGCCTAAGTCACTCTTGTGTCGTGCTCATTGTTCAAGGATACTACCTGTGTCGGCCATTCTGCAATTAACTTGACCTCATGTGTCGGCCATTCTGCAATTAACTTGACCTCATGTGTCGGCCATTCTGCAATTAAATTGACCTCATGTGTCGGCCATCCCCTGGTGTCAGTTTGTGTCATCTTATATTCAATCCTACTCCATATAAACTCAATCTTTTGAGTGTTCCTCCTGTTGGATGATGGAGGATGCATTAAGGCCTTCCTTCCAACGGATTTCTTCCCATCGACTTCAACTCATTTTTTCTCTGGGAATGAATTTTAGAGTTTCGGATAGTACCTTGGGGATTGCAGTCATCAGTGGCAATTTCCCTCGCTATTGAATAGTGGGAATACATCAATGTCCCCTATCCAATATATTATTCATGTGTTCGAATTTAAGACCCTTTATTCACACTTGTTAGAATGTACTAGGTACCTTGGGTCCCATTTTCATTATTGGTGGGCACCCTCGCATTTGTTAACGGTATACATCAATGACCGGTAATCAAATGGTATCCCCCATGTTCGACTTTCAGCTCATTTATTCACATGGTTAGGATTCGCACCTTGAGTTTTTTGGATGATGACCTTGGTCCTATGATAGCATTACTACATTTTGTTATTTCCCAAGTTGTGCAAGACTGAGACATACTCATTTTTTTCTCTTGATGATACATAGATCCAGCTTGTTGTTATGGCTATGATCTCCTATTTTAACATTAATCTAGGCTTGTATTTAAGTGGGCATGCTATATACATATTTCAGTTATGTATTGGAGATTATGTTTTATCATGAACATCTCCTGATGTCAAGATTGTAATTGTTATCTGACTTGGTCTTTTGTTTCTAGGTACTTTTGTGACTTCGTCCTGTGGTTTCCTTGTTCCTCCTCTGAATTTGGATTGTAATGTATTTCAGCCATCGTTTCCCTCTAACCTCACACATTAGGGGGCATCTGTTATCGGTCAAATTAGCACTTCTCCATCCATGATCACATCGCCTTATCGATCACACAAAAGGACACTATGGATGGAAGAGCTCACTTGACCTTGGATGATTTGGAGCTATATCCTTACTCCTTCAGCTTAAAAACTTATTTTTTCTTACTTATTTCACCATAAAGCCACGACTCTTATACTTGACATGTTGTGAGTCACTCGCGGGTCTCCATACTGACAACCTGCGGGTGTCAATTAAATATGCACTCGCAAGTTGCTGAGCCCACATCCTGCGAGTCACTCGCAAGTTTCTATGTCCAATAGTCGCGGGTGTCTTAAGGAAACTTGAAAAAATATATTAAAAACATGAATTGGGATTAGTTGAGTTAGGTATTCTAACTTCCTCGACTTCCCAACTCAACTACCTTTCGAACCAATCCTCCCTGCCTTGCTATAAATACAAGGGGAAGGCATGAGAAAGGGACCACCAATTGAAGAGCTATTGTTATGCTAAATAAATTCTAAGTCAAGAGAGAGGAGCAGGAGCCCATGTAGTGATTACGAAGGTGCCTCATACAGAAGTCAGGTATAATTTGTACTTTCTTCAATCACTGATTAAAAAAAGTGGACATTCTTCCTTTCCCAACATAATTTGTGTTATATGTTGTAAACTTGATTATTAATTGATGTTTCATGCTATTATAAATGTCAATTTTTTTTATGTCATCAAATTCGTTTGAGGAAGGTCTAGGGTTGTTTTGCAAGTTGATACATTGAGGAGCAATGGAGGAGAAATCTAGGGTCAAAATTCGGAATAAGGTGCATGTATTTCTGACCTCTAACTTATTTGCTTAAGTATATGTATGTGCAGAACTCTGTATGTCCATATTACACCCTTATATGTTGATAGTCTCTATCCCCTACTATAAGGTAAAATCTCTAACAACAATGGGCATTGGAACTACAACGATCGGGATTGTTGTTGATCATAAACATGTTGCATTTTGAGTGCTCAGCGGAGGTCAATGCATGCATCAAACAATTGCTCATTTGTCTCCACGGTGACTACTTGTGGCTCGATAGAAAGATCCCAATCAATGTGGATCTTATTGCGAGGATTATCGGGTTACCCAATATGGGGGTAGACCCATCGCAGTACTTTCAAGGAAAAGACAACGACAAAAAGTTGGCAGCGAAGATGAAATCCAAATACGGGGTAGTGAAAAACACCCATGGTTACCCAATCGACACAATTAACGACTGATTTTTCAAGCTCGCAGCAAATCTATTGTCCATCAAGATAGTTCGAAAAAATTGCCCCAACCAATGCACAACAGGGGTTATTACATCAACAGAGAAATGTGCGTCCTGGGTTCAAATGAATTGGTCGTTATTCTTATTAAAAGAACTAATGGAGTATGCATTCACAACGTGGGAAAAGGGTAATCCCTTTACTTATTCATGTCTCCTATAGTTGATTGCTTTGGTCACATGGATGGAGCCACCACAGTACCAAGGAGTGGAGACGCAAACTGTCAAAGTGTGTCGAGGGGCACGGTATCAAAATTTGTGGGCGCTGAATGACAAGGACAGGTAGCGAGACAATAACATCCAGTTCTACATATACTTGGAAGAGTTGTGGATGCAAGCATTTAAGATCCTACAATTGACAGAGATCGTGAAAAATAAATATAGACGGATTGCGAGGCTCGTTGTGGGGCCTCAAGCAATTTTTATTCAAGCATGCGCAGACCTAGCGAGGTAGTGGTTAACCACGCAATACAAGCTGACTGATGAAGAGTTGGACACCATCATAGAGGAATGGACAAATGAATGGAAGACCGCGGTCAGCGATGACTAATTATCAAATCTGAAGGATGGAAAGACGATGGACATGCCAAATACATAGAATGAGACAAAGGAATCAGAGGACAAGGATGAGACAAAGGAATCAGAGGACAAGGATGAAGGAAAGGACAATCAGTCACACAGCGCAATTCATGATGGGTCGAGCGAAACTCCAACAGGTTCGGAGTTGGAAGCACAGTGAGAAGAATCAAGAATGAAGAATAAACAGGACAAAGGAGAAGGGAGTACCACTGTTGGTTTCCCCAACAAGCAGATTAATATATTGATTGATAGGATGACAATGGTGGCAGAATAAAACTTAGCAAAAGTGACATAGCATACGACAGAGTATTTCCACCAAGTTT
Source organism: Larix kaempferi (assembly GCA_027924585.1). Lineage (NCBI taxonomy): Eukaryota > Viridiplantae > Streptophyta > Pinopsida > Pinales > Pinaceae > Larix > Larix kaempferi. The sequence continues at coordinate 3,738,443 of BSBM01000223.1, read as the reverse complement.
CCTAGTTGTTACAAACATTGAGTAACTTTGTTATGGAGACCAGGGTGAAGCCAGGGCTTGAAGAGGAAATTCAGTCAAAGGTACGACAGGAAGAGGTTGATAGTGGTACTTAGCAGTGAATCGTGAAGGTTCTACCTAGTGCGATCACGACAGGTAACGAATATTTAGACCTTGCCCTACACGGGATGGATATTGTAAGTATAGACCTCAACATGTTACCTATGTGCATGCTTCATCACACCCACATTGGGACTAGTGAAGAAATTCACGAGTGAGAAGCATTGACACATGATCAAATGGGAAATTACAAAAAGCAGGAAAGAAGTGTTGAGGCATAGGTGACCAACTCCGCTAGGAAAAGAGACAGCAATGAAGGAAAAGGAGAAAGCGATGGATGACAGGAAGAAACTGGAACATGCAATCTCTATGGCACGCACGGATGCGCCAGAAATATCCAGGGAGATGGTCGCGGAGGCCAAGGCATTGAAGCTAGGCGCAGTCCTTGCATATATCAGGAAATTCAATGAGGATTTGAAAATGAGGGTGGTGCTGAGCACACCACCAGAACAAGTAGAAGCACGGAAGAACAATATCGAGGATGCTGCGACGGAGATCGCAGATTTGGAAAAATAAGCACAACATATTGCAGAGGAGGTATCACAATTTTGGGGAAGCAGAAGCGTAGTTGGAGACATTGAGGGGATCGCTAAAGCAAATGCCCCTACTTTTAAAAATAACTAAAGCAACAGAGTTGAAGGACTCGCAGTAACAGTTCAACAAGGCACGACAAAGATAGCAGAGGAGGACATCGTAGTTGTACGAGTTGCAGTCTTAGGTGGAGCAACTAGAAATTTAAGCAATGCTAGTATTGACACAAATCAAGGCAAATTTGGAGAAAGTGCAACAGAAAGAAAGTGATCATCCAACGGAGATAGAAGCCGAGTAATGCATAGAATTCAAAGAAGAAGTTAGGGAATACGTCGACAGAATTAAAATAGCGTACGAAGATTTTAAGGCGCAAGTGAACGCACCAGCAACATCCGGATGAAGTGGCTCGAGGGAGAGCCACAAGGTTGTGTTGGGGGCCTGTTAGCATGAGGCTATTTCATAGAAGTTTTGGTACAAACAGCAACAAGGAATATAAGTGGAAAGCAACAATTTGATAGCGACAAATTTAAAGAGTGATCACAGAGTGGAGAAAAGTGGTTAAAGTGGAGTTAGGAGTTAGTTAGACTTAGTGGTTAGAATATGTCCACTTTGCAAAGTGGACCAATTTTTCAATGGCCATTGAGCCTATAAATATAAGTCACATTGTAATCTGTTTGTCATCATTAGATCTTATATTATCTTATGGCATTAGATCCTATCCGATTGTATATTATGTGATTGCATCTTATCTTTTGGATTGATGTTGATCTGGGTTTTTAAGGATGGGTTTTACGGATCTGTATCTCTGTCGGTTCTGTGATTTGTAAGATAGATTTGGTGTATGAAGTCTACTTTTGATGAGAAATAATGTTTTGTCCATGAATTTTTCTCTCATTTGTTGTGTCCCAGTATGATTATATATGTTGTGTCACCATATGATTATATATGTTGTGTTGTAGTATGATTATATATGTTGTGTCGCACTATGATTAAATATGTTGTGTCACAGTTATGATATGTATCTCAAATTTGTTAAATATGTTTCTATAATATATTACTGCGTAGATCCGATTAGTATGTCTCTATATGCGATGGTGGTGTTATGATGCAATTGCTTACTATGTTTATTTATGATTTATGTTGCGATTGACTATCTATGATGCATGTCCTCTTATACATGCGGAAGCTTGGTTCCTGCAGCTCCCTTAGGTTCCTTCGGTGAGACCTCACTCTCCTTGAGAGTGTTACTAGAAAGGATAAACCCTTTTTGGGCCAGTATCTATGGGTGTTTGTGTTGATCCTTGTTTAAACTGTGCGAAGTGAACCCCTCTCAACGGATCTGTGTCAACAATAATTTGATCTCCTGTCCTTGCCCCATCCTGCCACCTTGATACGAGTAAGAGTATCAACCTGTCACCCTCACTATATTCACACTGTCACTGTCATTATCACTGTCTTTTTCATTGTCACTATCATTGTCTTCAAACTAACATTTTCTTCATACTATCACTATCATTTTCACTATCACAATCACTGTCACTGTCACTGTCAAAATCATTGTCATTATGTCAACATGTACATGCCTCAAATCTAATCTGCAATAAAACCTTCAAGAATAGGACCAAAAATATGCCTCTCAAGTATGTAATCAAACAATAGAAACAATCATCCATAGACTTTACAATAATATATGGCAATAACATCACCATAATCCATGTCAATATCACCATGATATATGCCAAGCTCATCATCATAATCTATGTCAATATCACCATGATTTATGCCAATATCATCATCACAATTTATGCAATGTCACCATAATCTATGCCAATGTTATCACAATTTCTATGCCAATATCATCACAATTTCTATGCCAATATCATCACAATTCTTATGCCAATATCACCATGATCTATGCCAATATCATCATCGTAATCTATGTTAATATCACCATGATCTATGCAATTTATTTACCAATATTAACCAAGAGAGAAACCCTATTAATGCACCATTTACTTCACCAAAATAAACCCTATATCATTCCATCACATATCCCTTACAACAAGCTTTCCAATGAGCTAAGAATTTTGTGATTCTGATACCGTATGAGAAAGTTATGCAATTTTTCATCAAGATAAAGAACTAAGAAAAAAAAACCTCGATCATCCTTCAAATTCTTCATAAGATCCTCCTCTTGTACCTTCACATTTGTCTTCTTTTCCTACTTATAATTGTACATAAGAGATCATAAGCTTGGATTTGAAAAATGAAATGTTTCAACTTATATTTATCCTTTCAAGTCACTTTTCAATTCACTTAAAGTTGACCTATAAATTTATTTAATAATTTTGTCTTCCACATTTTAGGGGCTTCTTCAATGGGTCAATGACCACTTCATGGATTCATCAAGGGTATTTGACTTGTCTTCTTGACCACTTCATGTCTTCCTCAAGGGTATTTTTGGATTCCTCACATCATCATGATTATGTGGACACATCATCATCTCTTTAGGGGTTTATTTACACTTAACATGGTCATGTGGACACACCATCATCACTTTAGGGGCTTCTTCACACTTCTTATCATCATGGTATTGTGGACACATCATCATCTCTTTAGGGGATTCTTTACACTTCACATGGTCATGTGGACACATCATCATCACTTTAGGGGATTCCTCATACTTCTCATCATCATGGTATTGTGGACACAACATCATTGATTTTGGGGCATCTTCAATGGATGTAGGTATTTACTTTAGGGCTTCATGTCTTCATCAAGGGGATTACACAATTTCAAATCCACGTGGGGTTACTTGACCCTTCAAACCTTTTCCATTCTTCACAAGTGGGAACATACCTTGTCATTAATTCCTTCAAGACAAAAACAAACTTGATCATTTCCAAGTTTCATGATTAGGTTGCTTCCTCCCTATATTAAGGTGTCCTCCTACACCCTCGAGGTGGTCCCAGTACATAATTTCTTCATATTTCTTATGGTTTATTGCCTCCACAAGTGTTCAAGTGGGTGTACATAAATATCTTCACTTGGATTAAATAGAGGCTTTCTCCATTCATGAACAACACAAAGTGGGCATGTGGAAACAACCACATGTTATCACATCTAGTGAGGGCCATGCTTAATAGATATGCCATAATGGGACCACTTTGGAGTTATATACACTTATTCCAAGGCTCCTTCAAATATCTTCAAGGCTTAAATAAATCTCCCTTTAATATTTAGACATCATCATTACCCTTTCCACATCATCATTACCATTTCCACATTGACATCAATGAAAACATCACTCAACAATCTTATAAGCTCATGAAACATATATCTTGACCTTATTAACATCAATGAAAACTTTACTCAACAATTATTTTAGTTGCAGTAAATCTCATGTAAAAGGGTTAAATTGATGTTTAGCAAAATGTTGAAAATGTTCATATATTTTATTGTAAAAAGGGTCTTTAGTACATATGATAATATGATATGTGGAATTGCCTATTAGATGGTGGAATGTTATAATGACACTCGATAGTTTGAATTATGGGGATTCGTGTGATAATAATTACTTGATAACTATAAGTAGGATGTGAGTCAGTATTGATCAATATTTCAACAAGATGTTGGATATGCAACTATATTCTATTACTATTTCCTTGGAAAATATCGATATGAGGTTAACCTAAAAAAAGTGATGGCACTTTATTGGTGGCCTAATGTATCTAGATGGATTGATAGCACTTGGCATATGTGAGGTGGTATGAACTATTGGAGTCACTACTACATTTGGGTGTGAATCCACCCAATGTCACCATAGTTGAAACCTATCTCACTTTAATCCACCCCTTCTCCTGCATGAGGGATTCCCTAATCATAGCAATAAATATATCCCTAAAAACGTTATACAACTTTTGAGATTTAGTGATACAAAAAATTATGATAAACAACATATATATAATAGTGAATTCAAGTAGATCACTTCCTATGCCTTGTCTATCGATTCAAAACACTTTAATGATTTAATGAACCCACTCAAATGTCATATTCCACCCTCAAACATGTGTTGGACAGCAATATCTGAAGTGATATAACATTCTTGCAAAATCCTAACCTTATATGGGCTTCTGGGTTCTACACATGCCATTCGGGGGATGTTTCTCCTCGTTGGAGCTAATTGTTACAATGTGGTAGAGTCACTGGTGATGTCATATTTATAAATAATATATTACGAGATACATGTAAAGTGAAATAATCTAATCCTACACAAGTACAATAATAAAGTGAACAACTTTGATGAATTATTTGAAGTATTAGCCACTAAGTTCATATGTGGAGAATAAAGATAGTAAAAGCATTGTTCTTCATAACACAATCAAATAGTAAATCATATTTAACGAAAGTGGCACTGATACCTTATATGAACAATAATGATCAATTCTATAAAAAGTTTGAAAGTGATGATCCACTTTTTCATTTTCTTATAAAAGTTGAATAATTTTATCCTATGTTGGTCGAAGCTAATTAATCTCTGAGTAAAATTGGAGGCATGTAAATAAAATCAAAAGAGAAAAGAAGATCCTTCAATTATTGTCTAACATGACTAAATAAATGAGATTACAAAGGGACTTGTTTCCCTAGAATGTTTGACCAAAATGAAGTGTTGAAGCATCTAGATCCTTTATCCCTTATTATGCAATAAGTGATACAAGTGAATGTTTGTATAATCAAAATCCAAAATTCTTGAGTCAAGGTTCTATATTCACTAAAGAAGAGTGAAATAAGTTCATGGATTTATTCATTAGTATTAGAATGTTTTTACTTAGTATTACAAATATGTAAGTACCCTCCAGGTGCCCTTTTCAAATCACTAATTGCACATGCACATATCTAGAATACTAGATCTGAAATTCAAAATAACAATTTTTTTCTTCAACGAGGCAATAGATCTATGCTCCAAGTTGTAACAATACAAATCAAATAGAAGATACAAATTTTAAACAAGCATATACTAATCATTTAAGCCATCGAAATAAAGAAACCATAACACTAATTTTGCAAACATGAACCTTGTCGAAAAGTTGTTGAAGATTTGCCGCAAGCTTCTTTGTTGATTTGCCAATCTAGAAATGTCCACTGGTTTCCACCCTATTGTACCCAACGGGTACTCTTCTTCCCTTGGGACCCCCGAGCTACAATGGGGATGACAATAGAAAGTTAGACAAAGAAACTACAGTACACAGGCTAATGATGTAGGTCTCCCAGCCCCTCTCATGCCGTAGTGAACCACACCCAAAATAGTCACCTTACAATGTGACAGCATCTCTGCCATCCAATACTAGGGTAAAAGAAGATGAGAGCATATGCCCTCTCCATTCCTTTTTAACCTTTTTTGAAAAACCCGCATGCAATCATGCCTCCATTTTTTAGTTAATTTAATTTATTTTAAATTCTTATTGACCCACCCAGTCTTAGTTCTGTTAGCTTTTCAATTTGTTTTATTTTTTAACTGAAACTTACTTTTAGTTGAGTTTTCCTTGTTTCCCTCCTTTATGGATTTCTTTTCATCTTTAGTTTTCAGTTAACTATCTGTTATTTTTCTAACTTTTTATTTTTCATAGATCCATAATTAAATTTAATTAATTTGGGATTTCATTCACATCGAAGTTAACTCAGTTCATTTCTAAAATATTTTTATAAATATTCATGTTTCCCCCACTAATATTTTAATTTAAGTGTTAATTTTCTTTTTACGGCAAGGATATCAAGGGTGTCATGCTTTGCACGTGACCTTCAAATACTCCCCCTTTGGTAGGGACTTGGTATGACAACTAATATAATGTTAACCCATTTCATTCGACCCCGTTGAGGGACTAGTGGTTCCTGGGGAATAAGGACATATCCTTATTGCGCACCTCCAGTAAGTGCCACGTGAGTGACCGAATCTGAGGCCTACCCTCATGGAAACACGCATCTGACAAGAAACAGCCTTTCTCTCTCTCTTTCCCAACTCATTGCATGGACAATGATAGAGTTACATCCTATCTCGGTTCAGCCTCATTACCTGATGTGGACCAATTGGAAATTGTAATCTATCACCTGCATGTAAACATCACGTGCATCGAATATTTTAAGGAAAAAGCATGTTATAACATAAATACAATATTGACATCACCTGTCAATGATACCTGACTCAGTCTAGAGTCCTTGAGGTATTGACGCCATCAATGTGTCACATGTACATGCCTTTGCTATCACAGTCGACGACACATCATAGTATATGTTATCCAAAAACATAATCATGTGCATTTCATAATTTTGCATTTATACAAATTAAATCACCATTGCACAATATCATCTAAATAGTCGACCAACATCAAAATCATCAAAATAACTCAATACCAGTTATCATCATAACATGGTCAAATAATAAATGGTTCTAAAACAACTGTATTTAATAGTCAAAGTATCAGTTTCACATATAGCCGGGTCATCCGAATGAATTCCCTCAAATAATAACATGATAAAATATGGTTTGAAATCACACATAACCAGGTCATCTGAAACCATATGGCTTTTGGTCACTCTATATGCTTAGTAATTTTAGTTAACAAATAGAGTGCTCAATATAAATTGTCAACCCAGGAAAGTCTGGTTGTTTCAAAGGTAACTAAGCAAAATATATGCATAAACACTTCAGTAGTTGACTAAATAAATAAAGATAATTCATCCTACCTAACTGCTGTGATAATTTATAGGAGAGATCACACAGCTATAGAAAACCTCACTAAAACTCACTCAAGAATAGCAAAGAAGAGAAGAAGAATTGTTGAATCAATAATCACTCATTAACACGAGAAATGACAAAAACTATTGTATCAAACATCATTTGTAAGCTGGCACTGTGAAAAGTGAATAATAACTTAATATAATCAAATGGATTCGAATGCCTCCTAAGGTCATTCGAATTCTCCTCAATGTGTGGCTTGGATAGCAATGGAGACATCATCCAATCAGTGGTAGTAGTCACAAATAGTCAAAAGTCAGTCAAATGAGTCTAACTGAGTCTAACTGAGTCATGTGAGCACAAATAAAGGGATGGAGACTCCAAGGAGGGCGCATGAGGCTGATGAGGTTGTCATTAGGTCAAGTGGCACTCTGATACATACAACTGGAAGCTACAGGCAGTTGAATTGAGCAATAAATGAATAAACTAGTCAATAAATTTTGCAACTGACTGTTAGTGATCCAAGTAGTGTAGTGTAATATCCTTAGAACAATTTAACCATAGTATTAACTCAACTCCAATTTTCTTTAAACTCTATTAGACAAATTTTCTACCAATTTCTTCAAACCATGCAAGGAGTAAGTGATGTGTACTGGGCTAAAGACTGAGGATGGTGGGATGAAATTTTAATTATGGAAAATATATGGGATTAGGTGCAGCAGCAGCAAGTCACGGAAGTCAAATCAGATTGCCTTATGCACGAGGTACCAGCACCATTCACTTTTCAGTATAGAACAAGCCTATGCCTACTTCAAGGCTTCCTGGGTGTCTGGCATATGCATACAGGGCAGGGTAGGGTCACTTGGAGTTAATAACAGATTTTATATTAGTCATGTATATGTTGGATAAGTTCATTAAGGTAATTTTGCAGACTTGTGAAAATATGGGAAGAATTGGGGTTTCTGGGCAATCCCGGGATTGCTGAGCTAGTAATTTTCTTATCATTAAAAAATGAGACTAAAAGCATTCAAATCCTCGTTTTGTGGACTTTTATGGTTAATATATCATGTTATTAACATAATTCAAAATACGGGAGGTCAAATGGATGCACAGATTGCATTTTACAAAGAAATCAGTGAAACTAGCCTAGAAAACACACCCAAGTAGCTAGTCTTGCATTGTAATTCATCAAACTGCTCCAAAAATTCATTTAATCTATTATGATATTAAATAAATATCTCATAGATTATATTCAACACATACAAGTCAAAATATAGATTCATAACACTCTCTTTCTCATTATTAGATTGCCTTCCAAAGTACATGCCTCACAGGCTAGATTTTCATTACATTTGATGGAGAATGAAGATAATAATTAGAATATTACTGTGGATCTGTTATGGATTTATGATCAGGTCACCTACAGGACATATGACTATCATTGGCTGCATAATAAAATTCTGGACTTGATTGGGGCACATTCACTGAGCCAACCCTCTCCTTCGGGGAAAGCTCCTCTAGATTTAGCTGTGAATGGGAGAAGAATGTAAGAAGAGAGTGAGGATCATATATGAAGCTGATCTCTGATCATATAAATATCTGATGTTTTGCAAATCATGGCATACTGAGCTTCATGGAGATCCTAGGCGTAACTCCTGAGAACTAGCTCCTCCTTCTAGTTATTTTCCTTCAAATCTATCTACTAATCCACTATAGAATTGTCCTCCTCTTCAAGCTGACTATAAATATTCATGGCTAGACTGATATGAATTTTATTGGCTAAAATAACATATTCTGGACCTGCATAACACTCTTAGATAGCTCACAAAGTCTTGGGGCACATCACCCAAGCAAACTTGTTGAGGCACAACACTCAACTAGAGAGGCTCAGAGCTCTCAAACCAAAATTGCAAATGACAAAAGTTGTCAAATGGAGTTGGCTGGATTCTTTTATAAACTTCATGATGACGTGCTGAGCAATTTCTTCACTTGGTGACCTGTGAGAGTAGGTTACCCACTTTCCCATTCTACTCCAAAGCCATGAGGGCGCCTTTCTTGAGGAGAATAGAAACTTCTGAGCTTTGAAAACTTTCTTTTTTTCACCTCCTTCATTGAATTTGGGCAAGTGCGCTTTAGGTAGCTTTCTGGTTGTTGCCATTTTCTTTCAGAAATATTTTCTGAATCTTTCCACTTTCTTTACTTTCCTCTTTCATGTTTTTGTCTGATTTTGCCAGCTTTTGTCAATTTCCTTTCTGGGTTCATCTTGCCAACTTGTCTCCACTAGATTCCTTAGCTTTTCTAAGACTTTACCACTTAGGGAAGTTTGGCTCACTTACCAATTCAAATTTCCTAGCCAAGTCATCAACCACTTGGCATATTTATTAGCAATAAACATTTAAATGAAAATAATACAACTCAGAAATAATTTAACTTAGCAATTAATTAATTATCCAGTAATTAATTAATTGTGATGGTGTAATGCCTCAAAATTTCCCCAATTAATTAATTTCTCAATTAGTCAATCACTTGGACTTAGTCATGGGGTTAATAACTGCATGGGGGGGCCCTCCTTGTCCATTTAATTCCCAAATACAACCTTAGGCATCTTCCATAAGGTAGTGTCCATACTTGCTCATTAATTAAATAATTATTGCCTAGGTGACTTAGGCCAAAATTACCCCATGGACCATGGAAAAATATGGGGACATGACAGTCCTCCCTTCCTAAGATTGCTTGTCCTCAAGCAATGTCAGGATTCCACCAAGATTTTGCTGCACCACTCTGATTGTAATTGTCCCCAGCCACTGTACAGTCTGTAAATTAAACTTGGTCCTTCAAAAAACTGAAGAAAAACTGCACTGTAATTTATATTTGCAATTAACCAGCATTGAACAAAATTTTCAACCCAGTTAAAATAACTTGAGTAGAATTCCTGGATCCCACTGTTTCTCCTACAAGGACCAAAATTTTTCTACCACCTTTGGCAATCTGTCACTCCAATGAATTATGGGATCCCAAAGTATCAACTCTAAGCATGTGGACTCCCTCCACATAGGCCAACTTCTGCTAGTAAAATGTTCCATTAATGTATCTTGGCTACTTTCCTGCTTAGCTACCTTCCCTTGACCATAAGCAGAAATATTTTTGCCAGGATATTTCATGTTTGTCAGGTAATCTTTCACCCCATCCATATGTGGATGAGTGCCATCAGATGGCTGCAAATTTTGCCTTTTCTGTTGCTTGCAAATCATATAAAAATCAGCAATATTGAAAACAATTTTCTTGCAACAAAACATAAGATTCTTACCTTCTAGGTTTTCCCTTTCAGTGATGCCTCTATCCATCCAACCAATGGATGGAAAAACACCTTTATTTGATGAATCATATGGAAGGCGATCAGCCATATGTTTGTCCTCTTCAGATAAAGAGAACTCATGATTTCTACGGAAATCCACAGGTGTTCCCCTCTTCATCCAATGGCTCAACTCTCTGCCATTGATCCAAGGGTACCAAACTCCATCACATGACCCACATGTTGGAAGTAAGTGTGGATTTGATGCCTCCTTGTCAAAAGTGGCTGCACACACATGCATGGGCTGCCTCCACTGCTGCAGGTTAAGGAACATGTCATCTGCCTCAAATTTAGGATCCTCCTGCTCATCATGTGACACCAAGAGGAAGAATCAGGTTAAGGAACATGTCATCTGCCTCAAATTTAGGATCCTCCTACTCATCATGTGACACCAAGAGGAAGAATCCTTTTACCCAATTTTCATTCCCACAATATGTGGCTGAATGTGAAGTGGGGAATGAAGGGTGGTGAGCCATGCTTCTAAACATTTCATCAACTTTTTCTGCACTTTCTTCCAGCACATATTGAACAGACTACTCCTCCTGGTCCACCCACTCATGAGGTTCCTCCATAGACATTTTTGTGTCCTTTACCCAAAAGGGATGACTCTCAAGAAAAATTGAGGATTCGGTCAATCCTTGCCACTCTTGTTGGAATTGTTCTATCTTCATTTGTGATTCTAAGAGGGCACTTTGAGTGTATCTCAAAGAATATCAGGTGTCCAACAACTCACCTTTGAGCTTGTAGTTCTCTTTTTCATATATGCTAATACTCTCTTCATCATCTAGTGGTGTTGCCCCCAATAACTCAACAAGCTCACACATGTAATTTTTATCTGAAAGCAACTGTGAGAAATTACCTTTGATTGAGGACATTGCTTTCTGGATATTCTCCATGGCTTCAAAGGAAGATTGGTCTTCCATTAAAGCAACTTCCCAACACAACTTTGACACTGAATCTTGAGTTTCATGGAGAATTTTTCAGGGCCTCTTGGATCATGTTCATCCATCTTTAAAGATCTTGCAAGAGGATGAGGTTCTTGCAGATGTTCCTCCTCTTCATTTTCCATCACCGGATCAATTTCATGCAGTGCACTTGAGGTTTTGAAATCTGATCTATATGTTGCTGCTGCAATATATTCATATTTCAGGTCCTCAGAAACATAATTTGGGCTGCAACATAAGTGCTCATTCATCCTTGGTGAAACATAAATATATTCTCTCAAGGTTTTAGCCTTCATACTTCTTTATTTTTTACACCAGAAATCTGAATCGCATCACTATGGGGCTCAACCATTATGAACCTTTCAATGGAAGTAACTGCCACATCAGATTAACATAATGACACATAAAAATCAGAAATTACTAATTTAACAGGTGTCATGTTCTCCTCCTTAGGTGGTGGAATTTTGATGGCTTGTTCATCCATCCATTTCTCTACTTCACACCCTAGTGAGATGTGCTCCATTTTTGCTTCCTGGTGAGGCTCAAGGGGTGAGTGTAAATCTAAATTATGTTCCTCCTTTGGATCAGATCCAAAAGATGTCTCACCTTCATCAATCTATCCCATTTCTTCTACACTTGTTTTGAAATCAACAATTAAAAGATTAAGAGTGATTTTACCTCCCTCCTCACCAACAATCAAATGTTTGACTACTGGATCTTCTACTGTGCATTGACCTTCTTCATCCACTTCTTGGAGTAATGGGGTAGCAGCAAGGTCTTCTTGGTCTTCTTGGTCTTCTTGTTCATTTCTTTCCAAGAAACTTGATGTCTCTCGACATTGTGTGGTGATCAGATCACAACCTTTGGACTTCCTTCTTGAAGGAAAACCAAACAGTCTCGCAATGCTTGGCCCTGCTAATGGCCTTGATGAAAATTCCTTCTTGATTCCTTTCTCCTAAGATTGGGATGGATCCATATGTAGGGCCGCAAATTCATATTTATTTTTCCCTACTTCTTCTCCACCTGAAGAACTAGGTGGCTCTTGGTTTTCTCCCTTGATTTTTCCTAGCTGTGAGGACACATCTTTATCCCTCCTTTCCATCTTAGATCCTAGGGTTAAATATCTTGCCTCAACTTCTTTGCATACACCACCAACCATATGTGCAATCCTTATTTTTCTATCACTATTGTAGGGGTATTTGAACAACCTCTGAATCTCCAAATCACAATAATCTCTAAAGTTCAGGGACTTCTGACAATCCTTCTTCAAAGTAGAGTACTCCATGAAGTACTCATAGGATTTCTTTGGGTTGTCTCTTTTGAGTATTCCTTCGTAATCCGAATTAGTCATAGGTATGTCAGTTCCTATGTCCTCTTCAAACAATGGTTCAACAAGGAAATCATCTTCAATTTTATGCAAATAAAAATTTCCATCAGCGGTCATCTCCTCCTCTTCATATGGATCAACATATGCATCATCATATTGCTCATAAAAATCATCACCATAGTAAGAGTCTTCTTCACTAAACATTGACATGACTGCAAATTCATTAAATTAAGAGTCTTCTTTCAACTGAGATTTAATTTCCATAGGTTGAGCCAAGGAAAGAGCTCTGATACCACTATAATATCCTTGGAACAATTTAACCAGAATATTAACTCAACTCCAATTTTCTTTAAACTCTATTAGACAAATTTTCTGCCAATTTCTTCGAACCGTGCAAGGAGTAAGTGAGGTGTACTGGGCTACAGACTGAGGATGGTGGGATGAAAGTTTAATTCTGGAAAATATATGGGATTAGGTGCAGCAGCAGTAGTTCACCGAGGTCAGATCAGATTTCCTTATGCACAAGGTACCAGTACCATTCACTTTTCGGCATAGAACAAGCCTATGCCTACTTCGAGGCTTCCTGGGTGTCTGGCATATGCATACAGCGTAGGGTAGGGTCACTGGGAGTTAATAACAAATTTTATATCAGTCAAATATATGCTAGATAGGTTCAGTAAGGTAATTTTGCATACTTGTGAAAATATGGGAAGAATTGGGGTTTTTGGGCAATCCCGGGATTGCTGAGCTAATGATTTTCTTATCATTACAAAACGATACTAAAAGCATTCAAATTCTATTTTTGTGGACTAATATGGTTAATATATCATGTTATTAACATACTGAAAAATATGGGAGGTCAAATGGATGCACATATTTCATTTTACAAAGAAATCAGTGAAACTAGCCTAGAAAACACACACAAGTAGCTAGTCTTGCATTGTAATTCATCAAACTGCTCCAAAAATTCATATAATCTGTTCTGATATTAAATAAAGCTCTGATAGATTATATTCAACACATAGAATTCAAAATATATATTCAAAGCACTCTCTTTCTCATTATTAGATTGCCTTCCAAAGTACATGCCTCACAGGCTAGATTTTCATTACATTTGATGGAGAATGAAGAGAGTAATTAGAATATTACTGTGGATCTGATCCGAAGTTATGATCAGGTCACCTATAGTTCATATGACTTTCATTGGCTGCATACTGAACTTCTAGACTTGATTGGGGCACATTCACTGAGCCAACCCTCTCCTTCAGGGAAAGCTCCTCTAAATTTAGCTGTAAATGGGAGAAGAATGTAAGAAGAGAGCGAGGATCATATATGAAGCTGATCTCTAATCATATAAATCTTTGATTTTCTGCAAATCATGGCATATTGAGCTTCATGGAGATCCTGGGCATAACTCCTGAGAACTAGCTCCTCCTTCTAGTTATTTTCCTTCAAATCTAGCTGTTAATCGACTATAGAATTGTCCTCCTCTTCAAGATGACTATAAATATTCATGGCTGGACTGATATGAATGTTATTGGATAAAATAACATATTCTGGATCTACATAACACTCTTAGATAGCTCACAAAGTCTTGGGGCACATCACCCAAGCAAACTTATTGAGGCACAACACTCAACTAGAGAGGCTCAAAGCTCTCAAACCAAAATTGCAAATGACAAAAGTTGTCAAATGGAGTTGGTTGGATTCTTTTATAAACTTCATGATGAACTGCTGAGCAAGTTCTTGGCTTGGTGACCTGTGAGAGTAGGTTACCCACTTTCCCATTCTACTCCAAAGCCATGAGGGCATCTTTCTTGAGGAGAATAGCAACTTCTGAGCTTTCAAAACATTCTTTCCTTCACATCCTTCACTGAATTTGGGCAAGTGCGCTTTAGGTAGCTTTTCTAGTTGTGGCTATTTTCTTTCAGAAATATTTTCTGAATCTTTCCACTTTCTTTACTTTCCTCTTTCATGTTTTTGTCTGATTTTGCCATCTTTTGTCAATTTCCTTTCTGGGTTCATCTTGCCAACTTGTCTCTATTGATGTATATGTAACTTCGGAATGCATTTCATATATGTATGTTGTATGTACTCCTATAGAGATGGTACTATTCCTCTATACGGAAGTGTCATCACTTATATTGTAAATGTCGTAACTTATACTTGATGGGTTATTAGACCACCTTGTTGGGGTCGGCCCTGTATAAGTCATGTGGGTCAAAGGGTTATTAGACCACCCTATTGGGGGTCGTCCATGTGGGTCGAAGGGTTATTAGACCACCCTATTGGGGGTCAGCCCAGTCAGCATTATGTTATGTGGTTAAGTTTGAGCCTACATGATTTATGTAAAAGGCAAGTCAAGTCAAGTATAAATAGAGTGCGGAAGGCACTCTATTTGATCACTGACTTCTCGCTCATGCACTCAAGGAGGAGTGGCTCACTTATGGAGGAGGAGGATCTGCTGCTAGGATATCTCTTATGTTTGGGTTGTATCATTTCTCTATCTATCTCTGAGGAAGTTATTGGGGTTTCTCACCTTTATGGTATTCCCCAAGTAAATCTTGTGTCTCTTGTGTGCTTGCATTATTGTCTCCATGATTGATAGGCTGTAGATATGATGTACATGTTGTTATCTCAATTAAGATCCTAGATCAGATTGAAGTAAATTCTGAAAATTTAACATGGTATCAGAGCTAGCCTGAAAGAAGGCATGATATGGCATGTATGACATTTGTTGCACTTACGATGCTAGGGCTTGATATAGCAAAAACCAGTCATCGTAGAACTTTCGCTATAAATATGTTTTAGTGACTTTTTCGGATCTAAAACCTTTACAGGTCGAATTTTAAATCCCCATGTACCTTGTGTTCAAAGGACAACCTCTAATTCGTTGTACTTTGTGATTTATGATCTGTACAATATAGGGTTTCTGTCTCTTCCAGATCTGAGTCAAAATCAGGTGACCTTGGGAAAAATATCATAACTTGGGCTAGGAAGATCCAAATGAAATTTCGTAAAATGTGACAGGTAGTACACAGACTGTACTATGTCGGGAAAAAAATTTAGAGTCCGAAGTTGAACCAGTGACACATGGCACACCGTACAAGTTTGTTCTCCTGTATTATCCCATAAACAGGTCATGTTGCGACACTTGGCATAACTCTGTCTCAGAGAATCCAATTGAGGTCAGACCTATTGGGATGAAAATATAATAGGTCGGGATATCTCAGGAAAACTTTTCAGAGGCCGAAGTTGAAATAGTGACACTTGGCACGCCGTACAAGTTCGCTCTTTTGTATTATCCCATAAACAGGTCACGTTGTGACACTTGGCATAACTCTCTCTCAGAGAATCCAATTGAGGTCAGACCTATCAGGATGGAAAGATAACAGGTTAGGCTATCTCAGGAAAATTTTTCAAACCCTGTGGATCAAAAAGTTCAGAGGTACACCAGAAAAAATCAGGTACATATTTCTGTCAAAACAGAATTATTTTTGAGTACCTTCATTCATGGTTTCCGAAATTTAGGGCTTCGAAGAAAGTTGGAATTTTTGTAATCGGAGACCATGGCTGGATGCTACTCATCAAAATCGAAATTTAGAGACCAGTATCAGAATTTTTTCTTGGGCAGAAGGCCAGGCTTGATCAGACCCTAGTTTGGGACTTTGATCAGAAAAGTGGAAAATTAGGGCTTCTGTAAAAATGGGAATTTTTGAAATGTGTGACCACGGCTGGAAGCTCCTCATAAAAATAGAAGCTTAGAGCTTTGGATCAAACCTTTTGATTGGGAAGAAGAGTGGGATTCATCAAACCCCAGTTCAGGGTCACGTCCAGTGAATCCGAAAGTTTCAAAAGCAAAATTGAGGAGTGAAACTTTGCAGTTTTCAAATTCTTAATATACCAGCTTGATCAGCTCATCAAGGCGCATATTTCTATCCTTTCGGAAGTTTGAAATTCAAAGTTTGAATTTTTGAGGTTTCTCTGACAAACCCATATCCAACTCCAGGTCCAGTTCTTTCAAATCAAGTGGATTGGGTTAATCCTATAAGAAGATGGATTGGTCACCTGCATAAGTGAAGAAGTTCTTGTTTCAGAGGGAGATGAGGCTAAGGCCTTACATAAGAATATTACAAGCGATCTTGACAGGTATGACTCATCGAGGTATGTTTCGATATTTTATGGTATGTTTGTCTTCATGTTATTACGGTTAGTACAATCTTGATTTTAGATTTGTCATATCACCTTAACAAAATTATGAATGCATGATAGAAGATATTCATTGGTTAGGGTGTTGACACTTATGATTGTACTAATGAATTATGGTGTTGTATGAGGTTTATGTGGTCTGCTAACATAAAAGGTACACCAAGAAAAACAAATCATGTTCTACTTCAAGAACGTATGATCATGGTGACATGAAGACAAGGATTCATCCATTGTCATGGATCACATAGAAGATCTACTTTCGAGGTATGTATAACGTGTTTCTACAATGGTTAACTTATGAGACATGCAGGTTACTAGCACAAGTCACTGAAGAGAACCAAAAGACATTATGTGGGTATGTTAGACATAACTAGCTAGCATGCTAATCCAGGTATGTTTGTCCTATATCAAGCTAGAATCCTACCTTGTGTTAGGATCTTATACTGTTGTGTTCATGAAGTCATAGGTTTGAATAATCATGGTGGTATGCATATTATGTTTCTTACCATAATTGATGATATGACTAATACCAGAAGAATCATGAAGGTATAGGTTTGAATAATCACAGGTTTTATGCATATTATATCTCTTCTCTTGATTGATGATTTAACTAACCAGAAGAGTTCTATGATTAAATAAGAATATGTATGAATAAAAGAAGACTTCCTTGAAACCTTGAATACTAATGTTTATTATCTATGTTTGAATTGATCCTGACTATACATGCTTGAGATTATTGTGTCTTGATAATATTAAGATTATACTAATTAATTATGTATGAGACCTAGAGGATAACACAATGATGATACTAACAAGCATGCATAGGGATCGAGAATGGATGTAAGTTCAAGGACAGGTAATCTAGGAAGCAAAGATCAAGAGGGAGCACACTCTAGTTGTTCCTGCAAGAAAGCAAAGGAGCACACTTCAGTAGTTTCTGCAAGGATGCAGAGGGAGTTGACCACTTCTCACAATCCATATCAGAATGGAGTTGCAAAGATTCAGAGGGAGTCCACCCAACAAACAAACAAAGATAAGTATTTGAATTGTCATTACTTGCATATTTTATTGTTTAAATAATATTGTTCAATAATGTATATACTGATGTTCCTAGAATTAGGTTGTGTATTATGCATATTAGAATAGTTGCATTGATGAACAGTATACTACTAATATCCATGGGTAAGTAGCCTATGGCACTGTACAACATTCCATTGCTACTTATCTAGAATGAAACCTCTTTGCTGACATGTTGGGAGTTGTGCACACTCTTAACAATGTTCTGGTAGAGATTGGAAGGCATCTAGAAAGTTATGGGATATGGATAAATGTTGTATTGAAGCATTGGCTAAGATAATTGCATGACTGTATGACATATTTATTTATGTGTAAGAATTTTTTTCTAAAAAACTATGAGATGTTTTCTAATCATGCAATTTAACTTGTTGTGTAGGAAAGATCGTATGCCATCTCCTACAAAAGAAGAACTACAACATTTGTTCAGCAACAAAAATTATCTATTGAAGATATTGAAGTTCCCAGGATATGGGAAGAATGCCATGATCCGTCGATCATGAAGAATGATGTTTGGGATGTAGTCCCAAGACCTGAAGGGAAGTTTGTTATGACTTCCATATGGATCTATCAAGATCAAACATGCTGCAGACGGCAGCATAGAGAAATATAAAAGTGATGAAATAGAAGATACACCAAATGGATTTCAAGACATCTTTCTTGAATGGTGTAGTTGAAGAAGAAGTGTATGTGGAGAAGAGACTTGGTTCTGAGACACATGATAGGAAATCATATATGTGCATAACTTGGTATGGTAGGATAGGCAGCTTTCTATCCAATTTGGTCTTTACCAAGAGTAAAGCGGGTTCCAACCTCTACTACAAGGTTGAGGAAGGCAATCCAGTGATACTACTTTTGTATGCGGATAACCTGTTTGTTACAGGTGAAGATAGATTGATTGCCGACACGCAACGAAAGCTTGCTTTCGATTTAGAGATGAAGAACTTGGGGATGATGTACTATTTATTTTTGGCATGGAGGTGTGGCAGAGTGTAGATGGAATCTTCCTTGGACAAGGGAAGTATGCAGTAGAGATCCTGAAGAGGTCCGGGATGATGGATTGCAAGGCCATGGCCACACCTATGACATCGAATCTGAAGCTTCTTTGTGATGCTTCATCTGAGCCGGTTGATGTCTCTATGTATCGTCAGATGATTGGGTCCTTGATGTACCTGACGAACACGAGACCAAACATTTGCTTTGCTGTGAACACATTGAGTCAGTTCCTGACAGATCCGAGGAGTGTTCACCTGGTTGTTGTAAAGCATGTTCTGAGGTACATGAAGGGTACAGTGGATTATGGGCTCAAGTATGAAGCGAATCAAAAGTTTAACCTGCAAGGTTATGTTGATTCAGATTGGACTAGTAGTGCTGCAGATAGGAAGAGCACATCTGGGTGCTGCTTCAGTATGGGATCAGGTGTGATCTCTTGGTTTAGCAGGAAGCAGTCCTGCGTAGCACTGAGTACAGCTGAGGCAGAGTATGTTGCAGCCTGTACAGCTAGTTGTGAGGAAGTATGGCTACGGAAGCTATTGTCTGAGTTATTTGATCTTCCGTTGGATGCTACTGGTATCTTCTGTGATAACCAGAGTTGTGTAAAGCTATCCGAGAACCCAGTGTTTCATGACAGGTCGAAACACATAGAGATCAAATATCACTATATCAGGGATATGGTGCAAAGAGGAGTTGTGAATCTCCTCTATGTTGCGACGAACGAGCAGATTGCAGATGTGCTGACGAAGCCACTAGCCAGGGTGAAGTTCGAGTACTTCAGAGAGAGGCTTGGCGTTCTTCAGATCAAGGACACTTCGAGGAAGAAGTGATGGACACATTTGCTAAAGCCATTCCAAGCATGTTGGAAGGAGGATCCTTCACATGGTTATGGATGTAAGTGCTGGATGATGAGCATCAGGATGATGTTCTGGTTTCTGCTGGATATGATCAGTTGGATCATTTTTATGTATGTATGTATGCATCATGTTGGATGCTGGATATGATCAGTTGGATCATTTATATGTATGTACGCATCATGTTGGATGCTGGATATGATCGGTTGGATCATGTGTATGTATTTTTGTATATGCATCATGTTGGATGCTTGGACCATGTATCTGTATATGTATCAGGTGGATACATTGTATGATCAGGTGGATCATGTATGGTGATATGTATCATGTATTTGTATTTGTATCAAGTGGATACATTGTATGATCAGGTGGATCATGTATGATGATATGTATCAGGTAGATACTTGGTATGCATCAGGTAGATGCATTGTATGATCAAGACGATCATGGATGACGAGCTTCAGGATGTTGCTCCAAATGACATGCAGCAGGATGTTGCAGTGATGATGATCAGGATGATCATGTGTACATCAGGATGATGTATGGTGAGTATCAGGTTGATACTCTATGGTCGTGGATTAGGTTGTGCAGATGAGCATATAATTCGTTTCCCTGGGAGATTTGCAGATAGTCTTTCGAGGTTTTGCTTATGGCATGTAATTCGGTGCCCTGGGATATCTGGCAAATGATCTTTCGAGGTTTTGCTCTGGGAGAACATATAATTCGTTTCCCCGGGAGATCTATAGATAGTCTTACAAGGTTTTGCCTATGGCATGTAATTCGTTTCCCTGGGATATCTGGAAGATGCTCTTTCGAGGTTTTGTCCTATGGCATATAATTCGTGTCCCTGGGAGATCCGATAGGTTGGGTTGTGTGCCCATAATCAGTCTTGGGATGCTCTTGCGAGGTTTTTCCATGACCACATGTAATTCGTGCCCTAGGAGATCCTATAGGTAGAGTTGTGTGCTCGTAACAGCCTGGAATGCTCTTGCGAGGTTTTGTGGTGACCACATGTAATTCGTGCCCTGAGAGATCCTATAGGTAGAGCTGTGTGCTCGTAATAGCCTGGGATGCTCTTGCGAGGTTTTGTGGTGAGGTCACATATAATATGGCCTTGGGAGATCTGCAGATAGTCTTTCGAGGTTTTTCCTATGGCATGTAATTCGTTGCCCTGGGATATCTGGCAGATGCTCTTTCAAGGTTTTGTGACGCACGTAATAAGTCCTGAGGATTCCACAGTATGGCTAGTGATGGTGAAGACCTACAGGTGGTGGACCTACATCTAGTATGAAAAAGGACTGGCTCTGTAGAACTTCCTATGACGAGTAGATTCAAAGATTGATTGAGATATCAGCAGCAGTGACGATGATGATGACTCGATGATGATTATCCAATGACGATGATCCAAAGAAGATGACTTGTGCTAGAAGACTTGTGCTAAGAAATACCTTCCTAGTTAAGAGGGAGTGTTGATGTATATGTAACTTCGGAATGTATTTCATATATGTATGTTGTATGTACTCCTATAGAGATGGTATTATTCTTCTATACGAAAGTGTCGTCATTTATATTGTAAATGTTGTAACTTATACTTGATGGGTTATTAGACCACCTTGTTGGGGTCGGCCCTGTGTAAGTCATGTGGGTCAAAGGGTTATTAGACCACCTTATTGGGGGTCAGCCATGTGGGTCGAAGGGTTATTAGACCACCCTATTGGGGGTCGGCCCAGTCAGCATTATGTTATGTGGTTAAGTTTGAGCCTACATGATTTATGTAAAAGGCAAGTCAAGTCAAGTATAAATAGAGTACGGGAGGCAATCTATTTGATCACTCACTTCTCACTCATGCACTCAAGGAGGAGTGGCGCACTTATGGAGGAGGAGGATCTGCTGCTAGGATATCTCTTATGTTTGGGTTGTATCATTGCTCTATCTATCTCTGAGGAAGTTATTGGAGTTTTTCACCTTTATGGTTTTCCCCAAGTAAATCTTGTGTTTCTTATGTGCTTGCATTATTGTCTCCATGATTGATATGCTGTAGATATGTTGTACATGTTGTTCTCTCAGTTAAGATCCTAGATCAGATTGAAGTAAATTCTGAAAATTTAACATCCACTAGATTCCTTAGCTTTTATGAGACTTTACCACTTAGGAAAGTTTGGCTCACTTACCAATTCAAATTTCCTAGCCAAGTCATCAACCACTTGGCACATTTATTAGCAATAAACATTTAAATGAAAATAATACAACTCAGAAATAATTTAACTTAGCAATTAATTAATTATCCAGTAATTAATTAATTGTTATGGTGTAATGCCTCAAAATTTCCCCAATTAATTAATTTCTCAATTAGTCAATCATTTGGACTTAGTCATGGGGTTAATAACTACATGGGGGGGGCCTCCTTGTCCATTTAATTCCCAAATACAACCTTAGGCATATTCCATAAGGTAGTTTCCATACTTGCTCATTAATTAAATAATTATTTCCTATGTGACTTAGGCCAAAATTACCCCATGAACCATGGAAAAATATGGGGACATGACATGTAGTAGGGCGCATATGTCATCCAGGTGAGGAAAACAAGGTGCACTAGATAGGTACAAGGGATCTTGAGGGATAAACATAGGCTCTAGGGGGGTAAACTTAGGCTCCATGTGCTAGGGAGACTACCATAATAATGATTGGATGCATGCATGATGACTGGATGCATGTAGAATGCATGCAGGAATGCAAATATAAAAAATGATGGTGAGAATATTCCAACAACGGATCAGCCAAACTCAACTCACTATGCAAGCCAATCTCAATTATCAATCTAAGAACTCAAAGGATTCTTATTTTCTTACAACATCAATCCTTCAACAACTGATCTAAGAATGAATTAACTAGAATTGATTTTGCAAGAAGTTAAATCCTAAAATATCAAATTAAAATTAATTCAAACCATGACCTATCTAATTCAGTAAATTCTGGGAAAGATAAATAACAATAATACACAGGAGCTGAGCTTGACTGTAACAGCAATACTAATTATGCTACTGGTGTAACGACCCCCTCACCCAATCCAACCATGGGGAGGGGACATTACCTGGGTCACGTACCCCCCCCCCCATTCATTCAATGCAAGGCAAAGGAACATGATGCCAAATTCAGGGCTTTCACATGATCTCAGCCCATTCGTTAGATTCATATAATTAAAATATGAGTGTGCAGATGTAAAACAAACAAATTATGCACAACGGAATTAAAACTAATCTACACACACAATTCATGCCCATCCAGCATATCAAAACAGTCATCAAATTAATGCATTGCAGAAGTAAATACATAGACAGAAAACACTTATCTTCATTGTACAATTGTCCCAAGCAACTAGCTATGTCGCTGCAACGTTCCACTCAACCATAGGCTCTTCGACAGCTTATACTGAGTCTGTCCGAAGGCCACCCCCGAGCGGGGCATGATTCTCACAAGGAAAGGGAACATTCCAGCTCACACATAGCCCATTAACCATTTCATCTCAGCCAAGCCAGTCCAACTGGGTTTATCAGGCTACACTTGAACCCTGGAGGATTACACTCAATCTCAAGCCAAATCCATGGATACCCATAACCCATACCCAACATACTCTTCTCTCACACAGTAAGCACAAACAGGGGGCAGGGATACACATTTTAAACAGTGGGATTTACAAATAATATGGCCATGGTTTTTCCCCAAATCATGGGCACCCCAAAAACGGATTGGGAGAAGGAAATTCGACCATAGGGAAGAAAACAATTTCTCCCACAGATATAATAGCATTTGGTGGGCCAAAGAGTCTCTATACACCCCCAAATCGATTTCCTCTTTCTTCCCAACTAGTATATAACACAAAAATGCCCTTCTCTCAGCTGAGAAAGAAGTAAACACAGAAAAACCATGGAGGAAAACGCCCAGGTGGTTCCAAACTCGTGAGGGAGGAAGACTCGTTGATGGATGGTGGCTGGGGGATAAATTCATGGCTCTTTTCTTGCCCAAGAAGCAAAACACGATTTTCCATGCAGGGTGGCTTTCCCATACCCTAATTTGGACAGCCATACCTCCCATTCCCCAAGGCATTAACTACCTCAACCAACTCTTGAGAGAAATCAATGATTGGGTACAAAAGTCAACATGGGTAGTTGAGGGTTTGATGGGTTCTCTCATTGACTTGAGTGGCTCAAGGGTTTGAATGTTTTCCCTCCCAATTCCTTGTGAAATCATGCCCCCATCTCTTTGTTCCATTGCATAGCTAGTTGTGGGTATTTTTATTAAAATACATATTACATGATGTTGAAGTTCCAATGTGCCTGGCTAGCACGCAAACCATATGCATCAATAAATCGATGGCGGGGCCTTGGCCTTGGGCTCCTCACCACGATTTCATAACAATATTACATCATTGAAAATGTTAAAGTAATAGGGTCTAAATGGGGACGTGACAACCTGAATTTGGGCTCTCAAATTTTTCCCCAAATCCATAATACGAATTTAAACATATGCAATGTGTGTAGAAATGTAAATAAACATGCACAGCGGAATTAAAATCTTTCCACACACGTCTATCATGCAAATACAAGCATAAAAATTATAGGCATCCAATAAAAACATTTCAAATTCAAATGCATGAGAATACTTATCTTTATCCAATGCAGATCCAAGAAACTGGATGTGTAAGAGTGATTTTTAACCCAGCCATAGGCACTCCATCGAGCATATACTATTTATGTTGGGAGGCCACCCCAAGCTAGTCTATGAGGCCACCAGGGAAAAGGAAACACCTATAGGATTCTCTCTCTCATCCCACAACCCATTCTTCTCTCTATGATTATCCAAATAATCATACAGAGCTCTACAAGGGTCTCACTCATCCCTCACAGCCTTAGCTTCCACAATACTTGCCTCACACAACACCCTTCTTGGCTCAGGCATCCCCTTCGTCGATCCATAGTTCTCTTGGGTGATCCATATTTCTTGGTGCTTCTAGTGTGTGCATAGAATAAGACCAATCTAATATTGGCTTCTATAAAACCACCTATAGATTCAATTCGTAGCTTCTCAAGCACCTATGATCAATGGGTAAGGGTTCCTATCTTTCCCAGCCTCTCTGCTCACCTACAACCATCAATTTTCACTTCCAAATCTACAGCATGGTCTCCAAATTCGAATTTTTGGGTTCAAAACAGCATGGTAAGTTCATGGACAGCAATGGAAAGCTCTTCCTAGTGTAGATCAGCATGCAAGAATGAGAGAATGAGGGTTGACCCCAAGGCATATGGGAAAAAGGTGAAAAGACAGCTGACATAACTTCTAACAGTAGAAGAAAGGACTCTGGGCAACTGCAGACTGACTTACGTCATGATAGAATTGTCACAAAAGTGCAGTCATACACATGCTTCAATAACTGCATGAGGTGACTTTTCCCACCAACCTTACACATGCATTCAATGATTGGAGAATAGTCAAAAATGAGATAATTGGCTTATTCAAGGCACATGATATAATTTGGGTGAGTTCTAAGGTTGACACTTGGCAGAAAGGATTTTGTCACCCATGGACCCCCTTTCCTCTTCCCCTCTGGTGAATCATAGTCCCTTTGGTTCTCTTTACACAGCCATTGTTGGACCATTTTATTATTTATGCAAATAATATTTACATATACTCTAAATTAGCAGAAAAACCAACCAAACAGTACAAAAAATATATATACATCATACATGCCTATCCATTCACTAGTCAAACCTTGGCCTTGAGCTCCGCACTAGGAATTCACACTAGCATATTTACATCATTTACATAATTTTGGATAAATACATTCCAAGTCAAAACTAAGGGTATTACAAGCGGTAGCACCCATTTTTTTCAGGGCTAAAATTACAACTTTTTTTAACACCCGGCCTTAACAATTGACGTTGTTGCAATCAAGACACTAAAATGGTGCCTTCAAAATGACCCCTAAACTTTCCAGGGTTAAAATTACAATCTTTTCGAAATTGTGGCCCTTAAGTGGTTTAATCATGGCACACCCATTTTTTCAAGGTTAAAATTACGACTTGTTCGAAACTGTGACCTTAATAGATGACATTGATGTAATGAAAATGTCAAAATCAACCACCAAATTGAAAAGAGGTGCTACCAGTGGCACCTATTTCTTCTTTAAGTTATAATTCCAAGCATTTTAAACCATTACCTTAAAGAAAATGAACCCTTTTTTATTAAAATCATAGCAAAATCCCAAAAAAATAAACAATTTAACCCAAAAAAATGAAAAATAAAAATAGTTTTTGAAAAAAAATCAAATTAAAAAAATTAAAAACAACAAAATCAACTTTAAATGTGAAAATAAAACAAATTAAAAAATATATACATAAAACAATTTTAAAAAAATACATAAACGCAAATTTTTAACAATTTAAAAAAAATAAAAAACATAAAACAATTTTTTAAAAGAATATTATAAAAAAAAATTAAAAGAATAAAAACACATTAACGTAAATATTAAAAAATTAAAAATAAACATTAGATTTTTTAAAAATATAAAATTTTAAAAAAAAACATTTAAAACAAAAATCAAAACATTAAAACAAAACATTAAAAAAATAAAAGGGGGAAGGCATGAGAGGGCCCCATCCCAAGGTTTAAAAGGGGGGTGTGGAAGGGCATGGGATGGGGATGGGTGTTAACATGGAATGGGTGGGGACATTATTATTATTTTCAATTTTTTTCAATGTTTTTTAATTTTTTAATTTGTTTAATGTTTTTTATTATTATTTTAATTTTATATTTTTTAATTTTTTTAATGTTTATTTTTATGTCTTTTATTCTTTTAAAAAATTGTTTAGTTTTTTTATTTAAAAGAAAAGGTTTTATGTGTTCTTTTAATTTGTTTTATTCCCACTTTTAAAGTTAAGTTTGTTGTTTTAATGTTTTGTTAGTTTATTTAAGAAAAGGACAGTTTTTTTTTTAAATTTTTATTTCTATGATTTTAACAAAACATAATATTTTTTTAAGGTCATGGTTTGAAATGCCTAGAATTATAATCTAAATAAGAAAGGAGTTCTATTGGTAGCACCTTTGTTTTTGTTTAGGGGTTGAATTTGACATTTTCATTGCAACAGTGTCTCCTATTAATGCTACGGTTTCAAACAAGTTGTAATTTTAACCTCGTAAAGAAAAAAGGGGGTTTCATGGTCGAACCCCTTAACGGTCATGGTTTTAAGCAGGGTGTGATTTTAACCCCCCAAAAATAAGGGGTGATTCTGAGGGCACCATTTTAGGTTTTTAATTGCATCGACATCAGTTGTTAAGGTCGGGTTTTAAAAAAATGTAATTTTAGCCCCAGGAAAAATGGTTTTTACTAGTAGCACTACTTTTCGACTCGAGGGTCAATTTACGGTATTGATTGCAATGACACCAACCAGGGTTCCAAAAAAATTGTAATTTTAGCCCTAAAAAAATGGGTGCTGCTAGTAACACCACTTTTCGATTCAAGGGTAAAAATGGTCATTAATTGCACCCTATTAAAAAAAAAAAACTCTTAAGAGTTCTCTTCAAGTTGTATAACATGTTTTTTGTCATATAAGACTACATGCATCCAAAACTTTGTGTCTTATATTAACTCTATAGAGAATTGCATGCCAAATATAAGCCAAGCCAAAAAAATTGAAACCATGCCAAAATAAGCTAATTTCACTAGGCAACGTTCATGAACAATTCGTGTCATATATAAACTCCATAGAGAAAGGGTTTTCTGCTTATCCCAAACGGTGTGACAATTTATGGTCTATTTTTCTTCTGAACAATGAGTGACCAAGGTTTCTATGATGAAATTATCCATAGTGAACCCTCCCATGCCAAAAATATTGGTATAGATTCCCACTACACATAGATATGACAACATGTTTTCAAATTAATCTA
Organism: Larix kaempferi; assembly: GCA_027924585.1. Lineage (NCBI taxonomy): Eukaryota > Viridiplantae > Streptophyta > Pinopsida > Pinales > Pinaceae > Larix > Larix kaempferi. The sequence goes on along the minus strand of BSBM01000223.1, from coordinate 3,710,368 downwards.
ATTTCATGTTACATGAGAGTAACAAAGATCCCAAAGTGAAAAACCGCCCACCAATGGAATGCATAAGAAATAAACCACCCACCAACACAATGCATTCATCATAAACCACTCACCAACAGAATGCACACAAAATAAACCACCATAAACCGCCCACAAACAGATGCACACGAAATAAACCACTAAGCATAAAATTTACCAATTTGGAAGATAGCAAAAATATCGATTTAGGTGCCATATCTCTATATCTCGGTCTGGGCATAGGCTCCCTTGTTGATTTTGGAAAAGGTTCGATTTGGGAACGGAATCCTCTATTTGCGTTCCGGCATGAAGCAGCGGTCCCCTTGTATATCCCCTGATCACCATCGGTTTTCGTCAATTTCTTTCTAGTCTGACTCCTTGTCAATCGAGAGTGTTGGATGTAATATGTTATTTTTTGGGCATAATATGTTAATGTTTTAATATGTGTGTGTTTTAATATGTATGTATGTATGTATGTATGTATGTATGTATGTATATGTATATGTATATATTATATAAGTATAGTATATTTATATTATATAATTAAATATATTATATGACGATGACAACGATGGCAATGAGGATGATGAAGGTAATGAGAGTGATGATGTCATCATTGTCTCATGAAGGGAAATTAAGGTCAACATGAATGGATACCCCTTGCAAAGAGAAAATATGAAAGAATCTTAGAACCTTGGAGATATTCTTTAAGAAAATTGGGAAATAATGGATTTCCCTCTCCTAAGCATCGATACCTTACCTACGAGTGAATTTTAAAAAACAATGAATGTGTTTGAGACAAGGCCACAATAGGTTGAGTGGTGAATATGTTGGGTATGCCCCAATCCATGTGATAAGATACCATGTATTTCAAATTAGTGCAGACCCTACAATAGAAAACTAACTCTGATGGAGAATAAATTCAAATCATTATCTCCTCGTAAGTAAATAAATGATGAAAGTTTTGTTTTTTCCTTGATGGAATGTTAAATAAAATATCAATCCTATAATTGAATATAATGAAGAATAATTTTGTATCAATATCTTGTGAAAGAATTGATAGCATTGGGAGAATAAGTCTTGCTAGTTAACATAGATCCATGTTAACCTTGGATCTATTAAAATTTTCAAGGACCCATTTAGTTAATAAACCCCTAGAACCCATAGTATTTTTAGGAGGCCATACTACATTACAGTGAAAACTCCCATTAATTATGTCATGATTATTACTCATTATCAATAGGTCAGTTGTTGGACATCTCTCAAAGACTAGTTGGCTAGAGGAAATATGTGTATATAACATAGATGGATAAATAAAATTTATAACATAAGTGTGACGTAGAGTCTAGTTGAACCTTGGATGGCCTTATGAGAATAATATGGATTTACTAATTCTAGAAACTAAATTCATACAAGAACAATATTCCTCAAAATCATTGTTAAATTAAAACATACCCTCATCATTTTCATCAAGCGTCGTCATCATCATCATCTTCATTGTAATCGACATCCTCGTCATCCTTGTCAACAGTTGTCACTGTCATAAACCCTTAATCCTAACCTTTATAACTGCATGAATGCCTAACCCCTCACACATAATCCTTAAAATTGTGATCACCATCATTGTAGGTCATAATTAAACTAACCAAATATAACCTCCTAGGTCATTTCTCTCATCATACAATTTAAGTTGAGGCTATGCATCAGTTGTTGACCATGTCTCAAAGACAATTCATCGTCGTCGTCTTCTTTGTGTTTTCTAAAGTCCTATGAAAAACAATTTAGTGTTCTTAAAATGTAATGGGAGAATCCTTTGAATTTACCTAAGAAAAAATTAAATTTCTATACATACCTCCCAATTTATCTATAACTATTATGGATTAGAGCTCCCATTATAGCATTCCGTTACTCTGTCACCTTTACATTCTACATTTTTCATTGTTGTAATATGCAAATGTGGGATTTGACCCTTTTTATTCTATTTCCCGCGCATTTATTATAGCTCAAATAGTGACCCACTATATCAATGTTTGACATTTTCTAACTCAATGCAGAGTTCAATGATGGGTCAAAGATGATAAAGTTCTTTATGAATGTTTTAAGTGTACTATGGAATTTGGTGATATCTTCAAGAAATAAATTAAATGATAGTGTTATTGTGGAGACACATTAAATTCACTTCCTTCTAACAATAGAGACTATAATTGGACCATGGCTTATATGTTGGATTCAGAGATGAAAGAGGAAAAACTCACGATTCCCTCACACCCCTCACGCACCAAAGGATGTTACTGCTACGAGAGCCAACCAATATTTTTAAATTCACTAAAGCTAATGCTTTCTTAGGAACTAGTGGAGGTGGTAGCGCTATATTAAAGTAATGGATATTGTGTCCAATTGCATAGGGATCTAGAGAATACCAAATACAAACCATATAATTAGTTAATCCCTACCAAGAATTAGTGTGGTTGTTTGCTCAAATGGTTGTCCAAGAAACCACATCTCATGCTCCTAGGCTATATGTTGTATAAATCATGTATCATACACTACAAAGGGAAATAATTCAATATGATTTTGTTGAAAAATGCAAACATACATGATAACTAGAAATGAGCCTAATAGATTGACTTGGATTTCCACAACTTTTTTATAGGTAATGGGTAAGATGTTTATGAGTAACAATAGACTTCTATCATAATTTTCAATTCTGAGGGTAATCCCTACATTCTACTCAAATGTGTATACAATAAATATTGCCTCATTCAATTCTATCGTTAGTATGAAAAATGGTCAATTTTCTTCGATCAAAAGAAAACAAAGAAGTTTATTACAATTCATTTCACTTGTGTGTTAGGGTCCTACCCTAACCACACTAGTTTATTAGTATACAATGTCATAAGGAACTATAATGAGTATTTTTTCTACATGAAACAAGCATGGAGGTTTTTGAAAAATGAAGAAACAAAGACTATTGTTTAAGCTAGATTCCTTGGCAAAAAACATTCAAAATAGTCTCAATATTGACTATTTAATGAATTGCATATTCATGGACCACTAACGACCTATAATAAAACATGAAAATCCAATGAAAATCAATTACATTCAACTTGACTAATGAAAGGGTCCAATGTAGTTTTGTTTTGCAAATTCTCCTCACATCTCACAGAATCTGACATAATAATCCTGACCAAATATAACCTTATAGGTAATTTCAACAAATAGTATATGTATTCATTAATATTATTGTTCTTCATCAAAAGAAAAAGCATCAAGGTCTGAAATGCTATAATCCTTTGTCCATAACAACAATATCGTCAACTTCTTCAACTTCTTCTTCTGACACATACAATTGTTCATAATCTACCTCATCTTCAAATTCTTCATCTATGAAATATTCCTACTCTTGATCTACATCATTACCTTCAAATTCTTCAACTTCTTGTTCTAAAACATGTACCTTCTCCTCTACATCATCTTCCTGGTCTTCTTTAATATCGACTTGTTCCCGTACAATATATTTTTTAATCCTTCCTCTTGGCTCATACCTAACTACACATGTCCAACCTACATAATTTGACACCTGTGAATAGAATACCTACTCACACTTGGAAGGACATAGGGATCAACTCAAATAACCTTGTACTAATCATGGTAAATCCATTATCATGCTTGATTGAATTTCTACCAGATCATGTTCATTCATGTTTAACCTCTACCAATAGACCTCAAAAGAGAACTACTTTGAAGGATTGAAATTATAACTCAAGTATATCTTTCAGGTAACCATAATATCTATTTTTCAGATACTTTTGGACACCTGCCAATGCTAGACAAAGAATTAGTCACTTGGAAAATTGCAGTTATCCCACAATCATAGGTTTTCTTCTTATCATCCAACTATTTCATATGAAATTTTCTACCATTGCAATGCATAGCCTTGCGATGTTTCACTTGCACCAATATATATGTTTGATATGATAAAAAATCAAAATTGAGAATTAATAAACATATTTAGATGATAATGTGCTTTAAAATTTGAGAAAAAAAGAATACTAGCACATCTAATAGATGAAAATTAACCCAAAATGTGGGTAACAATCACTTGTTTATCTTTTGCATCATTTGTTAAATCAATTTCCCTCTATATAAGGTTGATATATTGAAAATGTGAAATCTTATAATCAACTCTATCACCCCATCCCATGATAATTTACCATAAACTTCTATACATCGTTATATCCATGCCTTCATCCAATCAAGATTATTCGCAATCTATAAATGTAGTGCATCCCACTCTCGAGCAGTTGTATGACAAAATTACAACTAGATAACTATGTACTTAATAAATGATGGATGAATAACATTAGAGAAATACGAAATTGGAAAAATATAATATACACCAATATATATGTTGATCTCTATTGTTTGGTTACCTTTGACTTTCCTCAATATATCATTCCCCAACAAAAATCCCCTTCGTATTTTTTCTTGGAAACAACATCCAAAATAAGAGGCACATTAATATGTGACAATGCTACTTCAGGAAGATACCACTAATATACACCATGGATTGATATACCATATATCCCTCAACCATAGATCCCTCAATATGTGATATTTTCCTAACAAAATATTTCAATTCCTTCAAGTGCCTCTCCACCATCCACAATGACCTTGTGTGTACAAGTCCACATATTTCAATCTCCTCAAATTGGTGTACAAGGTAGTGTTCTTGTGCATTGAAAAATTCTGGAGGAAGATACTTTTTTAATTCACACACTAGTCGAGTTATCTATCTTCTCCAATGCCTTATATCTTCTTTATGGATTTCTTTAGATGACAACCACCTAAACATGCCGATGCAACTTAATTATATTACAAGAATAATCAAAACAATAATAAATATATGTACATGTACAATGCAAGTAAATCACACATATGTCAATTGTGTACTAGTTAACCTTTCGATAACAAATTGTGACACCTTACATCATGTACTTGTTGAGATCATATATAACTTGATTTATGTTGCTATCGAAGATATCTAAGAGATAGAGGTAGAAAAATCTAAAACATAGAATTAGGACATGTACTCATTATTTTATTCAAAAATTAAAAACAACAACCAAATTCTAAAAAATGGAGATTAATTTACAAAATTGCCTTAATAAAGGCATGTCAATCATGACTTTTTACCCCACAAAAGTTTCCTTTATTTGTTAAGATATTCTCATGTTTGAAGAAAAAACACTACGAAGTTTAATTTTCTGAAAAACATCTTTAACATCATTGCTTTCCTACTATGTAAATAACCATAGAATATTGTCCAGTTGTCCATCATTGGATTTAAATTAATCAAATTTCTCATTACATGATTGAATTATTGAATGTCACTACAAACTTTGGTGATTTTATCTTTATTACTTCTTCCACCTAAGATTCTCCATAATGTTTCTATAACATTGTTCCCAATATGCATTGTATCAAACAAGTGAGCAACTTGTAGGTGCTCATAGTATGCCAACCTATTGAATTGGGTGGAGTATATTTTCATTCCTCATGTAGGAAGCTCATTAATGCATTGATGACCTTTATAAAACATAAATGAACATAATTATTAAATATTAGATACCATAGAAATTAACAATTGAATATAAATATTTCAAGTTATATAACGTTGTTACACGTGATATGGAATCAAATTGCTTACCTTGACGACAATTCGTAGTGTACACCAATTTCCATAATTGAAGTGTCATTATTAGAGGTTTCTTATACTCTCTTCCTTCCCATTAAAAATATATTTCTTGGTAGTTCGATACTTATGTTACTTAGGAAGGAAGTGCCTATATTCATCAAACACTTCCTTTCCTATATTTATGTATTTATGGAGCATCAAGATATCACTCTAGGACCACATATCAGACAATTAAATTTACCCTTTGTCTGAAGACCTCCAAGATGTGGAATCTTATGTTAATGCTAGCATTTTACAAAGCAATTATTCAAAAAATGCATGAATCATTGATAAAATTAAATATTGTTAGAGTGTAGTACTTTAATACTAACTATCACAAAATGTGTTAGGTTCGGGGCATCATGAATTATCCATGTAAGTACTCCATAGAATTGAAATTGTCTTTGACACCCTACTAGTTTGGGAAGTCGGACATAATGATGCCAATCCATAACTTTTGAATTTCATCAATAAGAGACTCAATAAATATGTCCATATCTTTAACCCAGTACTTCCCTAATTATTTGAAAATACACACTTGCATTATATTGAACTTATAATAAATCAGTATATCATGTAACAAACAAGTAAACTACAATTGACATGATATGTATGCTTGAAAAAATTATTTTGAACAAATACCTGGAACAATCATTTCCAACATTGTGTGCTCCCTCTTTATTGACATCCAATGAAGGTTATTGTTTATACCAAAAATAGGCCACACTAAGTAAACGGACCTCATCTCTCCAAATGGATTGACACCATCAGCTACCAAGGAAATCCTAACATTATGAGGTTCTTCTTTAAAAAATGGTCATCTATCTTTAATGTCCCTAAATGTAGTACCATATGCAAGCATTCACATAACACCATATTCACTCATATTTCATGCATGTAATCCATAAATTGTGCCATATTTTTGTGCCTGAACAATTGTTGTGTAAGCACCCGAGTTTTGGCATAGGTGGACAAGCGCTAGAGAATCCAAGTGGTGAGGTAGATCGCTAAGAAGGAGATAGTGTGAGGGAAGATTGCGCTACGCGTCAACAATAGCCTACACATAGCGTTTGGAATGCTTATCAAACTATGTGCATGCTAATTGTAAGGAGTAGAACAAGAATCCTACTATGAGGCACATTTTGTAATGTTTTGGTTTCGGTTGTGGTTCAATTGTTGTTCAAAGTCCATTTCCGCTTGGGTTTGTTGTATCTTGAATCCCATCTAAGATGGTGAGATGAATGAGGAATCCATGACATGTTCAGTTAAGATTTTCCTCCATACTAATTTTTTCCAAGTAATAATATAAAGTTGGTTTTGTTATCTACTGCACAATGTGTTCTATTTATGATTATGTTTGGAATGAATGTATTATTTGTTATAAAGAATGAATGTTGAGTGGTTCACTGTGAGGAATGCATGAATAAGTTAATGAGAGTGTAAGGATATGGAAAACACCACCCCATCCTCCTCTGCGGAACCTCTATAATGGTCTTTACAATGCTTGCGTCAGTCTTGAGTGAGACCTTATCCTACTTGCAGGGTATTGAAAATGTCGGTGACTTCGGGGTGTTTTGTTGGCCACACCTATTGAACCTTGGGTCTAACTAACACCATCCAACAAATTGTTTATGTTTCTGGAACCTGTATAGGGACTGTAGAGGGAAGATGAAGAGATGAGGTGGAGACCGACCAAGGATGAGATTGAGGAATGGTTGGAGAGAAAGGAAGATGAGTTCGCACAAAGGAAGACCCGAGGCATGTCGATTGATCCTCAGCATTGGAAAGATAGGTACATCTATCCAGACTTCCACGAAATTTTCTTTTGTGAGTTTCCTATTTTATTGTATGAGTGGCCAAAAGGCAGTTTGAAATTAATAGTATATGGAGGGAACCTAGACCGATTGTTTGGATGGAGAGGAAGGTATAGGTATTGAATAACGTAGATAATAAATGGTCTAGGGAAATTGAAATTTTTTTTCTATGGATAAAAGAAGGGTATATTGTATAATTTGTCATAGAATGCAGTGACTCTTATAGTCGCATGGAATCAAGGTTAGAGGAGGGCCCTAGAAAGATATTTTTCATGGAGATATCACTATGGGTGAAAATATTGTTCATTGAGATGGGGCTGATCAGAATGGATCCTGATAGGATGGAATCATAAACTTCACGTTGTGGGGGTGGGGTATGAACAAGTGGGAGAATAGGTAGGGGCATCAATGGATCCAAAAGAGAAGCAACTCCAAAGGGAGGAGAGGTATGCATGAAGAGCTGAAATAAGGCAGCTTGTTAGGAAAGGAAGAAAATAAAATCATCCAACGATGGAGGAGAATTCTAAGCATAGAGGAATGAAGAATGCCAGGGAAGAGATTGTTCCAAGAGGGTGTGTGAATGGGTTATATGCTCCAGAAGGGCACACAGTGCATGTGCAAGAAGAGTGCACAATATATGAGAGGCCCCCAAAATAGCATGGAATAGAGGATAGTGATAGCTCAGATCAAGATAGTGAGGTCAACCCTCAAAGACAGAGTAGAGGAAGAGATCCAGAGGATGTGTAAGAAGAGGAAGTGCAACTCGAAGGAGGAACTTGGATGACAGATGGGGAGACTACGCAACTAGTTATTCATCTTATGGATTCAATGTTGTGAGAAGAAACCCACTATTAATCCCAACCCCCCTGTACCCTTTATCAAATCAAGAAGATAACTTATTACCACAATTTGAACAGCAGGAAAGTCCCAAAGTAGTAGAAATCAGAGGGATAGAATCTAGTTCCACTTAGAGACTTAGTTAGAAACACTAATTATAGAAGCTAGCAATATAGTTTCTAATCCACCAAATATGACAAGATACCTAGTACACCTGTCACTCCAAGCATGGTGATGAAATCAAACTCTTAATTGAGATTACATGTCTTTCACAGGATAAGGAAGGATGACATTGAGCAGCATTGGTTTACTTGCAAGGAAATATGGTTAATAAAGCACATCAATAAAAATCATTCCAATATTATGCAACTGGAAACCAAGTTCAAAGACCGAGCTCTAACATGGTACATGAAGTACAATACCACCCTAGCCCCGGGTTAGGTTCGATCATTGGAAACTATCAAAGAAGACTTTCTGAAGGAATTTAATAATCCAAACGGTCAGAGTCTCAGTGCATCATTGATATTAAGGAGATCAATCAAAGAGTTGGAATTTCCATCTGAGACTATAACCAACGATTTAAGATCATTTTGTTTTGATTGAGTTTGAAAATCCAAGACGTATAGTGTCAGGAATGGTTCATCATGGGCTTGTTTTCCCACATAATAGTTCCACTAACATAAAAGAAGGTGAATACTCAATCATAAGCATTAGAAATCGCAATGTGATTTGAAGAAAATCCAAGAGGGGAGTCCTCAGCTGGAATGGCACAGGTACAGACGCAGTTTGTTATGTTGATTACGCAATTATAGCAACTATTGATAGGAAAGGAAATCAAAGAAAATGTGTGGTGTATCTTCTGCAGAAAAAAGGGCCATAAAAAATAAATTTCCAACAATGAATAACTACATTGGTATCGGAACACTGAGTCAATTTATGATAGAACCTAAATTAGAGTGGTGCGAGATTTGTAGAGTATGGAGCCACTCACCCCCTAATTGCCTAACTTTGCAGAATTACCAAAGTTCGGCACACTACCCATTTTGTGAGTTATGTAAATCGATGGGACATGATGTGAATAACTGTCACAGTCTACAGTTGATGAAGGATAACACTGCGGACTCCTTTCTATTGGAATATTCACACCATCATTTTTGTATTTTGCATGCTTGCATGCAAATCTGCATGCTTCATGCATCCAGTCATCATCATGGTGGTATCCCAGCACCTAGATCTTGCTTCTATCTCTCCAGAGTCTATCTACAGCCCCCAGTTGGCCTCCCACCTACCTAAAGCACCTTCTTTGAGTTTCTACATGCCAAGTGCGCCTTTTCTCACCTACCACACTCAGTTACTGCACCTTTTCCCACCGACCTTCAGTTATCACTCAGTTAGGGTGCCTTATCTCACCTACCAAGAGTTATCACTCAGTTAGTGCATGGATTGAGTATTTTTTCCACTAATTGATCATCCTAACTACCTGTATCTTCTAGTTAGCTAGTTTTGGAGTGCCACTTGACCCTATGACGGCCTCATGCGCCCCCCTTGGAGTCTTCATTCCTTGATTTATGCCTAGATGGTTCTGTTAGACTCAGCTGGAAACACTTGACTGACTCTTACCATTTATGACTGATACTACTAACTGGATGATGTCTCCATAGTTATCCAAGCTAGACTTTGAGCTCAGATTCGAATGCCCTACTTGGCTAATTCGAATCCTATATGATGTTACTTCACATTTTATTGTAACACATTCATTATTCATTGTATGATACTGATATTGTCTATTATTTTGTGTTTATGAGTGATTATTGAGTGCATGCTTCTCTTCTTCTTTGTAACATTCTTGAGAGTTTGATTGTGAGTTTGCTATAGTTTATAGATCCCCTGCAGGTTATCACATGGTATCAGAGTAGTCAGCAGCTATTCAAATTGCATCCATTACAGCAACAGCATTTCTTTGAGCAGCTATCTTTCACTTGAGCACCAGAAGCCTCTGAGTTTCCACAGCAAATCTTGGTGCTATTACTTGAATTCATTGGAGAAATCCAGTGAGGTGTAGCCAGGTGTGAAGGACTTAGTCTATGTGCTCAGTGTTCAAAAGGTAGTGTTTAGTAGAAGTGTAGCATTCTCCATCAACAAAAACTCTTCTTGTTTTCAATTTTATTCACTCGTTCGAATTCTTCTTCAACTATTCAACCTTATCTGTTCAGATGGATCTAAAGCTCACATATTCCAACTATGTTGAGTGGAAATCCAAGATGTCTCTCTTCATGAGATCCAAGAGCTTCACCAGAATACTCAATGGAACGATGGTAGAACCTCTCAGTGCAGTTGAAAATTCCAAGTACTTGGATAGGCTTGATGAAGCAGTTGGCCTCCTCCTTCTCTCAATTTTTGAAGATCTTCACTTCCATGTCATCAATCTTACATCTTCTAAATAGGTTTGGTACAAGCTCTAATCCCTTTTTGGACAGACTGATGATATGAAAGGACACAAATTGGAGAATGAACTCATCTCTTTAAGTCTTGACAGCTTCAAATCAATCAATGCCTTCCTCACCAAGTTCAAAATCTTGATATCACAGTTGAAAAGATATGAGATAGTGAAAGAAGACAAGCAGCGTATTCTTGCCATTCTCTCAAAGTTGGGGCCAAACTTCTTAGTTTTTGTCTCTATTTTCCAATCAGCTAAGATGTCCATTCCAAAATGGAAGTTTCCCTCACTTGATGACTTCATTCAATATCTCACACAAGAGGAGGAGAATTTAATCTCCATGGGAATGATCAAATCCAAAGTGGATTCGGCCCTTACAACTACTGAGGCCAAGAGAGCGAATGCAAGAGGCAAGCAAAATATTTCTGAAAAGAGATCGAATGATACAAAGCCAAAAGATGATCCATATCAGTCAGATGGGATTTCGAACCCAAAGAAGAACAAGCAATCTCAGAAAGGGAGATCAAAGTGCACATATTGTCATCTAGGACCTCATCCTGAGAGTGCTTGTATGAGGAAAGCTATAGACATGATGGCTCAGTTACTTGAAAAGAACAATCTTCTTGTACCTTCATGTTCAAGGAAGAATGATACTGATACTAAACCTTCTAGATCTGAAGACAAAGAAAAATGCCATGCTCTCATGGCAAGTGAATCAAAAGAATCCTCATTCATTATAGATTCAGGAGCAACAAGACATATGTCTTGCTCCAAAGGTCTGTTCTCTAGTTTGACTCAGTTGGCCCTTCCATCATGTTGGGCAATGATTCAAAAATATCCTCTCAGGGGATTGGAAGAATCAATCTTGGACATGGTTACTTTTATGATGTGATTTATGTTCCTTCTCATGCAGCTAATGTTCTTTCAGTGTATCAAATGACTCATATTGGAGAGCCCAAAAGAGTGATCTTTTCTCCAAATGAAGTTGAGGTACAACACATGGTTTCAGGGGAAATCATTGCAAAAGGATTTGCAAATCATGAGACAAAACTATATGAGTTTTCACACTTCTTACCTCTCTCAAAGGAGTCTGCTCTTCACTCTCATACTCATGAAGAGAGTAGACTATCTCATCTCAACTACAAGCTAGCTCCAAATGTAGTTAATGGTCTTCCAAATAGCAAGATTGCTCATAGCACCTGCAAAGGTTGCTTAAAAGGAAAGGATCAACCTAAGAAGATTGAAAAAAAGAGGACTCTTGAAGAAGTGCTAATGTTAGATCCAGATCCACAAGAACCTGAAGATCTAGCACCTATTGGTTCAACTCCTATGGAAAAATGGGCCATCACTACTACATCCACTAGTGATCTTGTTGAAGATCCATCATCATCAGATTCTAGTTCTTTTGGTAATGATATCACCTATGATGGCTCAAGGGAGATATCAGAGATCTGCATGCACCTTCAGAAGCAGTTTCATGATGCTCACATTTCAGATTCAAAGCTTGAAAGTGATGATCAGCTTCAAGAGATCAAATCTCAATCACATGATAGTTCATATTCAAAGTATGAGACATCAGCATCACATGCTTCTTCACATGAGATTTCATATTCAGAGGTTGGAATTGTTGATGATCTCCAAGAGAGAAAACCTTCATCACATGGCAGACCAGATTCAGAGTATGACAGCAAATATGATGAAGAGAAAATGCTAGATCTAGATCCACAAGAACCTGAAGATTTAGAAAATGTTAATGAAGATAAGGAAATGGGAGATTCAGTTCCACAAGAACCTTATGATCTCTCAATTGATTTTCCTCCTCTTCTAAGATGGGAAGACACTACTCTCATATATGTTGAAGATATTGTTGGTGATCTAGCTGATCGATGGAGAACCGGATCAGATTTTCAGAATGGAAGGTTTCATCCTTCTCACATTACTGATCCATTTCAGATCGATCAATCCTTATTTGGAAAAGAAGGACACTTTCCTCCTTCAGGGGTGAGTGATGAGATGATACTTTATCATCCTTCAGTCTATTTTGAGATAGGGCTTCCTTCCCACTGGGTTTTCCCTCTTTCCTCACTTAGTTTATTTAGATTGATTTTACGAGGTGACCTTTGGTCTTAGTCACCAGGGCCCTATTTTATTGTTTTCAGTTATTTCTCATAGTATAGCTTGCGGGGGGGTGTTGGAATATTCACACCACCATTTCTGTATTTTGCATGCCTACATGCAAATCTGTATGTTGCATGCATCCAATCATCATCATGGTGGTCTCCCCATCACCTAGAGCTTGCTTATACCTCTCCAGAGCCTGTCTACAACCCCTAGTTGGCCTCCCACCTAACTAAAGCACCTTCTTTGAGTTTATGCATGCCAAGTGTGCCTTTTCTCACCTACCACACTTAGTTAGTGCACCTTTTCTCACCTACCTTCAGTTATCACTCAGTTAGGGCACCTTATATCACCTACCGAGAGTTATCACGCAGTTAGTGCATGGATTGAGTAGTTGTTCCACTGATTGATCATCCTAACTACCTGTAGCTCCTATTTAGCTAGTTTTGGAGTTCCACTTGACCCTATGATAGCCTCATGCGCCCCCCTTGGAGTCTCTATTCCCTGATTTATTCCTAGATGGTTCTGTTAGACTTAGTTGGACACACTTGACTGACTCTTACCATTTATGACTAATACTATTGACTGGATGATGTCTCCATAGTTATCCAAGATAGAATTTGAGCTCAGATTCAAATTCCCTACTTGTCTAATTCGAATCCTATATGATGCTACTTCACAGTTTATTGTAACACATTATTTACATTCATTATTCATTGTATGATACTGATATTGTCCATTAATCTGTGTTTATGAGTGATTATTGAGTGCATGCTTCTCTTCTTCTTTGCAACATTCTTGAGAGTTTGATTGTGATTTTGTTACAGTTGCTAGATCCCCTGCAGATTATCACACTTTCAAGTCCACGACATAGAAGAGAACAAGGGACCTGATCAAGGAGGGTGCAAGGGAGCAACACGTAGTGGCTATTAGGACCATGGTAGAGGCTACAGGGGAGGAGGCCGACAAGTGATATGTTTTAACTGTGGAGAGGAATTCCATATGGAAATATTTTGTACCAAGCCACATACCTTATATGCATATTTCGATAGTACATAACTTTCTACATAATATTATCCGAATGTGGTGATCGTCAAGTGGGAAGAGAAGAAAGGGCATTATAACATGGTGAGTGTTAATCCTCGAGATGATGCTAATGAAAGGGGCCACGTACATGTGACCATGCTAACTCATGGAGTTACTAGAATAGGTGAATATATTTTTGGAGAGCACAGTACTGAAGTACCAATTGAGAAAAAGATAAGGAAGGATACGTAGTCTCTACCCAAGTTTGATATTGCACACCAGTGATAGTTTTTGTACGATGCGCAAAATGCGGTATAAGAGGCTTCCCATCCTTAAGAGGACTTGCGTCAAGAAAGGTTACGTGGGGAAGACCAAATATGTAGAATGTGTGAGGATGAGGACTGCATGAGAATACTATGTGAGGAAGAGCTTCTACACCAGAGGCGTACCAAGGAATAAAAAATAATTGCGCAGCAACAGTAGGAAGAGTAGTGCAGTAAGGTACAAGTTAATGACTCTAAAAATAAAGTAAGTAGCTTTCTGCAAAGTTTTTTGAAAATATTGAACGATTCTAAAGCTACCAGCATGCTTACAAAATTGGTAATGATAAGTGAAGTGGAAGAACCCATCTCTGCACCACTCCCAAAGAGGAATGTGTGTAGGGTGGGAAAGAGAAGGAGAATCGGAAAAGAGTTCAAGATGTCCCTAGAGCTAGGGGGGTAGTATGAGATGAAGGATGTGATGCTCAACCTAGATTCGAACATGAATATACTTCCTAAAAAATCATGGGAGTTGACATAGAATCCGAAGCTGGTATGGTATCCTCTACAACTCAAACTAGCAAACCAATACAATATATACCCTATCAAGAAGCTAACCAATGTAGAAGTGAACATTGATGGAATGAAGACTAACATATTTTGAGTTCATTGAGATCATGGAAGACACTATCCCTACCCGTCATTGTTGGGGATCAACTGAACATTCGAAAAAAATTCCATTTTCAATTTGAAACAAAGGCGCATGTCCTTTAAGAATGAGGAGCTATGAGTAGTGGCTCCTCTTGATGTTGTAGAAGGATAAAGGTATACAGAGTCAATCAAAGGTGATACCAATAGTATCGAGATTGAAAACATCTATAATGTGACAGTTAGACAGGAGGATTATGTGAATCCCACTGCCAATGAGGAGATAAGTTGGTGCAGTATATGTTCTTTTGATATGGATTCACAAGAATCTCTGGACCGATGGAAGAATCGGTTATACAGAGTATCCTAAAGAATATGTGCGCTAGTCACAAAGTCAATGCACTAGATTCATTTGGAGTTGTGCCACCCACCAAAATTCGATGGGGTAAAAAGGGTGGATACCTTTCTGGAGTAAATGGAGGCACGAGTCCCAGAGGAACTGTGAGTGAAAGCGATGGATGCAGTGACTTATGGGACACCTACGCACTAGTGGTTGAATCATAGAGAGGAGTTGGCTTGTTGGGAGGAAGTCGAGAAGTGCATCAATTTGAGGTTCCATCTTGGCACAAACTTGGAACTTCTGAACAAATTCAAAGGGACTGAGGTTCCCAGGGAGCACATTCAATTCGGTCAATATATATGGACGATGAAGAGCATATTGCGCAAGCAATTGGTACACTTGTTCTTCCATACTTTGGATATAGTATTGTGTAGTTGGTACATACAGCAAGAACAAAAGAGGCAAACGTGAAGTTGGGAGAAGATGTCTACCCAATTCTATACGACATTCATATTTAGTACCAGAAATCCAAAACTGGAAAACATTCTCCACCGGATGAAGCATTTCATATTTGGAGAAATACCAAAGCAAGATGCGACACAGAATCCAGTCTACACATACCACAGGGATTTGGCACAGTTGAATCAACTGGTATATTGCTTGAAACTAGACAATACGGAGCTATATGGAGAATAATATGTGTGCAATATACAGATCAAAGTGACTGTTAGAGAGCGCATGGTGCAACAAGATCCGTTTACTAGTACCGTGTCATATTTTAGAGAACCTCTTAAAAAAAGAAATGCAATATTGGAACAAAAGAGAAACCCAAGATGGAAGTTATAGGAGACTACTGGGACCAAGAGACGATCACTCACATAGTGGACCTATTAAAAGAATATGAAGATATTTTTCCATGTACTTTATTGGAAATGAAGGGGATCACAAATTCCCTGGGGGGGATAGAAATTGATCTCAGCGTAGGGGGAAAGCCAATAAAGAGAATACCATACAGATTGAACCCCGAATATAAAGAGAAGGTGTGCAAGGAGATATATTGCATGTTAGATGTGGGAATTATTTTTCCAGTTGAAGAGTTCGAAATGGATCAACCCGATGGTGGTCCAAGACAAAAAGACAAGGGAATACGGATCTACGTAAACCTGAGAAGCTTAAAAACAGCATGTGTACATGACCTTTTCCCCACACCATTCATTGATGAAGTACTAGATAATGTGAGAGGATGGGAAGCATATTCTATCACTGGTGGATGTGAAAATCCTCACAGCAGATCTAATTGATGATGTGTACCTCACAAGAGTAATTATGATTAAGCAGGAAAATAGAAGAAGAGTGAACAATACAGTATAATGAGCAACAGAATAATATGGTACAGTAGAACTCAAATAGAAGCAATAATACTTCACACACACTAGTTAATTAATCACAATATGGACAAATAAATAGTACAATGGTAGAGAGGATTCACATGCCCAAGGTGTAAATTCGAATTAGCCTCTCAGAGTGATCATAAGATCAATAGAGTGTCATCAGAGCACAACTAGGTGTCCTCATGATCATCGGAGTACAACTGGAAGTCTTCATCATCATCAGTGGAGTCATCAATGCTCAAGTAACTGTCAACCATCAGTCAAACTAACTCTGGTAGGTGTAACTCAATGTAACTAAGTGTAACTGAGTGTAACTAACTGTAACTGACTGTAACTGAGTGTAACTAAGTGTAACTGAGTGTAAACTAAAGACAACTCGACTGGTAGGTGAAGAGCGAGTTGCTCCATAAAATCAAGGAAGAAGGGCGCATTAAGCAACTGGAGGGATAAAACTAAATAGTGAGAAGCTCCTGGGGGCTAGCTAACTGAGGGCTAGGTGGTGGACTGATGACTGGGATGCATGCAAACCCTAGAATGCATGCAAACCCTAAAGGTGCATGCATGATTGAAAATGTAAATACTGGTGGGACTAGGATGGAGTATAGGAATACCCTAACACCGCCCCTTAACCCATCCTGGGCCCTGGTAACTAAGACCAAAGGTCACCCAATACAATGAATAATAACAATCAATAAACCAAGGAAGTGGGAAAATTTCATGGGAAACATACCCCCTCCTCAAAAAATAGACTGTAAGGCACACATAAAAATAAATGCTCCAAACTCAAGCAGGTGTGATGCTTGGTCATATGTCTAAAGGTATCTTTTTCTTGGGAAGAAGTGGATCATGCTCAAAAAGCATGTGCTTGTACTTGCTCTTCAGATTGAATGTGATGAGAACAAATCCAACAGTATGAGAATGATCCTTGAACCTGTGATTCAAATCAGCTGAGGTAGGATCAAAATCATGAATATGCAAATAGTCTTTTGGTTCTCCTTTGAACCATCATGGGTGAGATTATGCCAAAAAGAACCATCAAATAATAATTGCTTGAAATCCAAATCAAATTTAAGACTTGAAGAATAGTTTCTTGAGATCTCCTTTGAACCAGCAGGGGTGAGATCAAAATTATCATATGCATGAGAAATTATCCCAAATAGTAATTGCTTAGAATCCAAATTAGATCCAAGACTTGAATCATGGTTTCTTGAGATCTCCTTTGAACCATGAGAGGTGAGATCAAAACCAGTAATTGCATGAGAATTTATCCCAAGCGAATGGCAATGGCCATAATCTTCAATAACCTTCTGAAAGCATGAATTAATGATCATATAGTAGTATAAAAGAGATGATTGCTTGAGAGGAGCGAATGCATTACCTCCAATAGCTGATTTTACCTCAAAAATAATCATGTGATCATGATGCAAACCAATAGACTCTGGTGCAAGAGAGGATTTAGGACCTTCTGCAATATCTAGAGTGTGAGCTAGCACAGCAATAGAAGAAAGTTTGAGCATGAGTGTAGAATCTGCAAGTTCTTTGTCGACAACTTCAATATGAGATGATATTGGTGCATGATCTGAGAGACCATCAAGAGGAGCGAATGCATCACTTTGTTTGCTTTCGAATTGGTTGGGACCAAGTCCTTCATTCTCTCTGCCAAATTTTCCATCCAGGTGAGCCCATATCTCTTTTGGATTCCATAACACCTTTGGAGTTTCAACACCATTACGGTATTTGAATTGGAATCTCTAGCGTGCAAACAAAGAAAACATTATTGCTTCAAAGTCCATGTCACCTTTATTTAACTAGTCAATCTTCTCTTCAGGGGATTCGAACTCTCTTTCAAAATAACAATCAAAAAGATCATGGATCTTCAATTTTGCTATCATTCTTGGTTTCCATTCATCATAGTTGAGTGGATCAAGAGGAGTAATTCCTGATGAATACATAGAAGCTATGGAAGACCTGCAAAAACGATATAGAATATTTGCAACTTCTACTGCTGCAAGATGCAGAAACTGCTGCAACTGCTGCACTTGAAATCTTGGTAATAACCTGCAAAAAAATCTCAAGAATGGAGATAAACAATACTCTCAACATGCTATGATACCATGTGAAAATATTCACAGCAGATCTAAGAGATGATGTGTACCTCACAAGAGTAATTATGATTAAGCAGGAAAATAGAAGAAGAGTGAACAATACAATATAATGAGCAACAGAATAATATGGTATAGTAGAACTCAGATAGAAGCAATAATACTTCACACACACTAGTTAATTAATCACAATATGGACAAATAAATAGTACAATGGTAGAAAGGATTCGAATGCCCAAGGTGGAAATTTGAATTAGCCTCTCAGAGTGATCATAAGATCAATAGAGTGTCATCGGAGCACAACTATGTGTCCTCATGATCATCGGAGCACAACTGGAAGTCTTCATCATCATCATTGGAGTCATCAATGCTCAAGTAACTGTCAACCATTAGTCAAACTAACTCTGGTAGGTGTAACTTAGTGTAACTCAATGTAACTAAGTGTAACTGATTGTAACTAAGTGTGACTGACTGTAACTGACTGTAATTGAGTGTAACTGAATGTAACTGAGTGTAAACTGAAGACAACTCAACTGGTAGGTGAAGAAGGGTGATTTGCTCCCTAAAATCAAGGAAGAAGGGCACATTAAGCAACTGGAGGGCTAAAACTGAATAGTGAGAAGCTCCTGGGGGCTGGCTAACTGAGGGCTAGGTGCTGGACTAATGACTGAGATGCATGCAAAATGAATGCAAACCCTAAAGGTGCATGCATGACTAAAAATGTAAATGATCAAAATACTGGTGGGACTAGGATGGAGTATAGGAATATCCTAATAGTGGATTATTGGGATACCATGAAGTGTGCATAGCATAGGAGGACCAAAAGAAGACCACTTTCACAGTAGAATGGGGATCATTTTCTTACAACATCATTCCCTTCGGGCTAAAGAATGCGTCGGTAGCGTTCTACAAAATAGTGGTAGATGCATTCAAGGCGTTCATGCATAAATTCCTTGAGGTATACTTGGATGATTGGATAGTGTTCAATCTGTTGAAGGATCATTTGCAAGTACAAAGACTAATGTTGGATAGGTGTAGGAAAATTCAAATATCATTGAATCTAAAGAAGTGTACATTGTTCGCTCCATTTGGAATCCTCTTGAGCCACGCTGTGTGCAAGGAAATTTTATTAGTCGACCCAACTAAGATTGCAGTCATAGTCAATATTTCGGCCCCAACACATGAAAAAGGGTTGTGCACGACATTGGGACACACTGATTATGACAAGAATTTCATCGGGAATTATGTCAGTATCACAGTACCATTGGAAGAACTATTGAATAAGGATATCAAATCCATCTGGACGTAGGATTCTCGGAAAGTGTTGGATGTTTTGAAGGATAAGTTGGTTATAGTGTCGATTGTGATCTTTCCAAATCAGGAACTGTCACCTACCCAAATTTGGAGACTATTTATTTTTATTTTAAAAATACATTATGTTAAATTTTAATTACAAAGTTTTGTAATTATGACCAAATCTAGTCAAGGATGATTGTAATGACTTATTATTATTATTTAATAAATTAAACAGGAGACAAACACCCAAGGGAACTATTAAATGAGTGTTCACTGACCCACTAGGAGGAATGAAAGATGTTAGAAGGCATGGGACAGATGGAAGCATTTGCACTCCACCACTAGCTATTGGTTATGGGACAACTACCCCTAAATTTGTGGCATTATCCCCCAGGTGGGTGGAAGAGAGTTGTTAGCTCATTAATGACCAAGTCAACCACTAAAAGGCCTAGGTAGCCTAGATAAGGAAATTCAAATTGAGCAGGAAGCTCCAGAATATTTTTCTGCAGAAATATTTCCTCAAGTGTATTAGGTGATCACTGAGAGATTCGAATAGGGAGGCTAAGTGGGAGTGCATTGTGAGTCTGCTAGTTATTCTAGGAAGGAAACCAGAGGTGCTGGTGCAGGTCTCTTTGACTACTGAGTCTTTATGACTGGATGATCTATATTTTACTGCAAGTTGATGAACTAAGGCTTCTACAGATTCTTCTTCTTCCTAGTGGTTCAGTGAACAGGCTCAGGGGTCCTAAGGAAAGTAATTTGGTTGTCTTCAGGAATAGGTTGGGTGGAACAGGTTCCTTGGGTTGTTTGTTTCTCCTACAGTCAATCAGGTTCTACTGTTCTGACTTATTGTTTACAGTTAAATGATTTTTTTCA
Organism: Larix kaempferi; assembly: GCA_027924585.1. Taxonomy (NCBI): domain Eukaryota; kingdom Viridiplantae; phylum Streptophyta; class Pinopsida; order Pinales; family Pinaceae; genus Larix; species Larix kaempferi. The sequence continues at coordinate 3,689,468 of BSBM01000223.1, read as the reverse complement.
TGGTAGAACTATTATTTACAGTTATACAGAAGAAACTATTTTATTTTCTGACTTAAAGATGATATGTTTTAAGGATGATTAAGTAAATTAGATGAATGATTAAATTATTTTCTGTATTTTTCCCATACTGTTATCTGTATAGTACTCTAGTACAAAAAACTAAAATTAATAGAGATGAGTGATATGCAAAATGCCATTTGAATGAATAGATAAACACAGTAGTATTTCTTTTAAATTCTTCCATTTCAATTATATGTCTAAAACTCAGGAAATAGTACAGCATATTATAAACAGATGTATAGCATTTCCTCTACTTCATAATAAAATTAAAACACTTTATTTATGCACAGATCTAGATTTTCCAATTCAAATCCATTTATTTTCAGACGGTAATAATATGCATTCCAATATTATAAATCCATTGGTTTCAGACATTTTATATTCTAGAAATATAACAGTTGCAATTATTCTCTATACAGAATTGTTACTTACAAACAATAAGTAAACACTTATTACTTTCATCACTAATTATCACATTTTGATTTAATATAGATTTCAATCATTAAATATAAATACTTTCACTATAAAAACCAAAACACTAAGATTTTGCAGACCCTAGATTCTAAACATTCTTTTAGTATACAGTTTAATAAATTTCATATCAAGCCATTCATGGCAAAGACGGTTAAGATTTCTAAAGTTATAGCAGACATGGTTTCCAAACCCTAAACAATATTTTATTTAACCTTACTATCTATTATTTCATGTTGAGAATACCAACAAGGCACTTAACATCACTTAACAGAAGACATGATTTTTGTATCGTTATCTATCAAACCCTAACAAGAAACATAAACAATGTCGAAACCTTTAGATACACAAGTTAAGGCCCGGTTCTCGTGTTTGAATTCTCAATACAATCAGGGTTACCAACGAAACCTACAGGGTAGGGTTTCGTTCATTGAAACAAGATCGAACCCTGTGGCATTTAGCCATTTTAAAACATATGACAGACCAAATTTTACATCATTATTTCAAAATTTAATTTCAAAAAAGATACAAAGTACAGGGTCTATCTACCAACAGACATGCAACCTACTACTCTTGACTAGAGACAATTTTTGTTGTTCTAAACCAAATCAACAATTTATACAAACAAATTCTCCAATCATTATTTAAACAAAATTATAGAATTTCAGTACAAGACGAGCCATTGTCTTACAGAAGCAAGTGAACCCTCAGCTCTAGAATTTCATGTTCAACAGTATAGTCAAAATTTAACAGAGTTTACATTGAAGACCTTTCAAGGTTCCAAAATCACATAGGGTCTTTCCCTTAACAACCAGCAGTACAAAAACAAGTTCAAGGTCATTTTTAAACAACGCAGCAAATCATTACTGAGCCGAATAGCAACTTAAAAATTGAGGGTTTATCCTCTTACAATACGGTTCAAAATAAAACTTAAACTCGGCCATTACTCCGAACAGGGTCGTATTTCCAACTCTCGTCACACTGTATTCACCGTCTAAACCATGCCAAAGGTACTTACTAGGTTTTAAGAACCACCAAGGCTTACCAAGAGGTTTTTGCAGCATCCTCATTCCGAGTTTTGCTCATAGAAATCCTCCAACGAAGTATCACCTGCCAGTTACAGTTTGAAAGGGTTAAAACAATAAAAACTCAGGTATAACTTAAACATTACAATATTACTGCCACTATCATTGAAAAATTACCTTAGCATCGAAGCTCCTGGACTTAGACACCTCACACCAACAAAACAACGAAGTCTTATAGCAATTGCAGCAAATACGGGTTCAAATTCAGAGAACAATTTATGAATAGGAGAATCGAACTCCATTTCAACATACACTCAAACAAACTGACAGAAGAACCTCCCCACAAATTCAATGGATGTGTCGTGGCTCTATTTCACAAGGATCCTAAGCCTTTAACATATAATTTTATCTCATAGGTTTATGGTTCGAAACCGAGGAAGGAGTCCTCCTAACAATAAAACTCTAAACCCTACATTGCAGCAGCACTGTCGGCCCTTCAACCTTACCACTAAACGCGAAATGAAGTCCAGGAAACAACTCCTTGTTACTTACCAACGAAAGACTAGGGTTTCTTTCCCAACCCTAGATCTTGTAAAGATCAACAGTGGAATAGCTGCCATTCGGGCACGTTGAGATTCAAGAGATCATTGCAATCAATACCACATTGATTATTGCATCTACCAAGTCGCCAAATCAGCAGACCAAGGGCTAGTGCATGGCACAGCTCAACATCATATGGTGCATTATTGTAATCTCTTCCACGTGAAGACCATCCAACTAAGCTTCCATTTCACTTAGCAGGTAGGCAACGTAAATGCTAGGACCTGATATCGACAGATTGGAAGCATGCCATATACCGAACTTTAATACCCTGTCACAATCATAATCATTGCAATGCTTAGATTCATAGTTCACATTTTATAATTGTTCCTAAGGTTTATTTTAGGCATCGTGATAATAGTAATATATGCCAATGTATGGTGCGTGAATGCTTAGCTACTGTAGATTGTATATCTTGTTCTCTATAGTATATGTATAGTCATATAGGGTAAAGTTTATATATTTTAATACATTAGCCATGTATTTTTAATCAATTGATAAATGTGAGACTTTAGGTATAGTCTAAAGTTCTGTTGGTGCACAATATAATGCTAGTTCATTTGAATTAGCATAAGCACTATATTCACAAGATTTCAAATAACGTTACAAATGGACAATGGTATCACCACTTGATGTTAATGATGATAGTCATATTAGGATGATTTTTTTTCATGGATGATAAATATAGCAATGTAAAAGAAAAATGACAACGTGATTGTAATAACACTAAAAAGTTTGTAAGCTAACACGTAAACGAGAATTGGAACCAAATTATCCATACCTTCAATAACTTGTTTTGCAAGGAAGCACTTAGTAATTTTCATATTACATTGACGATGAATTGAAAAACATATGTACTCTTAACTCATGTTTGTCGTAAAATTTATTGCCTGTGTTCTGCACATGGAAACAGGGTTCAAATTCCTTAGCTAAACATAGCTAAGTAAACCTCAGGGTACCTTGTAGAACCCCTTCGTCATCATTCAAAACAAACTGTCAGCACATTACCAAGAAAATTATAATAATAGAAACCTATGTACATCATTTAGTTACATTTAAAACTTAAAGCAAATATGAAGATGTATTCTTTTGTTATGATCATAAAATGTCTTTTATTAAAGAGATTAGCATCCATTTAGTCTGCATTAGCAATTACAACTAGCATCATATTTTGTTTTGAGAAATTCGATGTGTTGTCATTATTAATTATTCTAGTTAAGAGATTTAACTATTATTATATGTTCCACGTTAGAAAATTCAGTAATTATTGCTATTTAAAAAAAAAAAAATTGGTAATTTATGGGATGTTACATGTGGTATCAGAGCTCGCGTTCGAACTATAGGCCTGAAAAGGTCCAAAGAACATGCAACAGAAATTTTTATTACAACAAAAATCTTACTAATTCAAATTTAAACTATTTGTGTTATACATAAATTGTTTTTAAGATACAAGTATGGAAGGATCAGCTGAACATATGGAGGACAGATTTCGACCCAATAGTCATAGCACAGGACAGCATTATGAAGGAGAAGTCCATGGCGAATTAAATGACAATTCATCATAATTGTTACGTGCATTTCAAGAGTTAAAAGCAGAAATCAGATCTGTAAAATAGAACAATGAGAGAATTCTGAAAGCACAAGAGGAACTTAACCAAGTATTGTTCGATTAGTGCCCAACTGATGAAAAGGATAGAGGGATTGAAAATACCTCCAAGATTGAATACTTACCTCATCGAGACAGGGGTAAGAAAATGAAAACTGATGATGAGAACAACATTTCAACATCATCAGAAGCTGCTAATGAAAAACACAAAAAGAAACGTAATTATTCAAGTGATAACAGCGAAGGAGATTACAAACCCAAAAGAAAAATTCACAAACAGTATGAACAGAAAATCAAACCCCCAACCTTCAATGGTGAAATTGAGAAAGGAGAGACAGCGGAAACATGGTTGTCCGGCATGAAGAAGTACTTCCAAAATTATGATTATTCAGAATCATTGAAGGAAAATATGGCAATATACAACTTGATTGGGAAGGCAGATATTTGGTGGCAGGACATCAAAAGAGTGAAGGGCATCAAAGACAAGGATGTGAATTGGAGCACTTTTAAAAGGTACTTCAAGAAGAAGTTCTTATCTGAACAATACTATGAAGAAAAATCCAAGGAATTTTATGATTTAAAGCTGGGAACTATGAACATAAAAGAGCTAAACAGTAAATTTCTAAATTTGTTGAGGTATGTGCCATACCTCGTGGAAGAGAAACCGAAGATTCAAAGATACTTGAGTTGTCTACCTTTCAAAATCAAGGACAGAATAGAGTATGACAATCTAAATACCTTAGAAGAGGCCATGAGGAAAGCAACTTTCTGTTATGACACTAACCAAAAAAGAAAAGGTATATCTAACTGGAAAAATCATAAGCCCAACAACTTTGAGTTGAAAAAGAAAAATTTCAGGTTTAATGGAAATTCTGGCCTCCAAAAGAAAAAATATCCGAATCGAAATTTCCAAGGAAACAATTCCAGAAATAATCAGCAGCAGAATTTTACAGCTCCTAGAAATACTCCCAATGCTACCAGGACTAATGACCAAAAGGCACCTATAAAATGTTTTGAGTGTCAAGGTCCTCATTATGCTTCAGAATGCCCCAAGAGGAAGTGGACAGCTAATAATATTCATTCCATACAAACTGAACCTACTATGGGAGACTTGGAAAGGGAGATGCCCAGAATTAATACATCTCTAGACAATAGGCAAGCAGAGCATCAAGTCTCTATGGTAGAGATTGAAGGTATGCTACAAAACCACCCTATTACTATTTTGATTAATCCAGGTGCTAGCCTGAGTTATATATCACCAGATATTGTAGAAAGTTTTAATTTGAAAACAGAAAAATTCAATAAATCATGGCTAGTTAGGCTAGCAACAGGGACAAAAGGAAAAGTATCTGATTTTATTGAAAGTTGTGTTTTATCTATGAATCAGCTAAAGACACAAACCAAGTTCAATGTTTTACCTTTAGGATCATATGACATCTTAATTGGAATGGAATGGTTAGAATCCCATCATGTCATTCTGAATTGTTATGAGAAAAGTTTTACTTGTTTAAATGATGAAGGAGAAACAGTAGAAGTAAAAGGTATTTCAAGAAAGACACCACTTAGACAGATTTCAGCTATGCAAGTAAAAAGAGCAGTTAGAAAAGGATTTCAAATGTTTGCTGTGAATGTAGTAAATGAGGAAATCATTACTAAAGAGGACAAACAGAAACTAGAAGATATACCTGTCCTAAAAGAATTCTAGGATGTTTTTTTCTGGAAGAGATCCCAGGATTACCCCCTAAGAGAGATCTAGATTTTATTGTTGAATTAATACCGGGTGCGGTACCAAATTCTAAAGCTCCATATAGGATGAATATACTGGAATTCAATGAGTTGAAATCACAGTTGAAGGAACTGATTGATAAAAACTATATAAGACCCAGCGTGTCTCGTTGGGGAGCACCTATTATTTTTGTTAAGAAGAAGGATGGCACTTTAAGACTCTGCATAGATTATCGTCAGTTGAATAAGATGACAATCAAAAATTGATATCCGTTGCCCCGCATCGATGACTTATTTGATCAGCTATGTGGGGAAACGATATTTTCAAACAATAATTTAAGGTCAGGATATCATCAATTTTGTGTAAAGGATGAGTATATTTTTAAAACATCCTTTAGAACTCGATATGGAAATTATGAGTTCGTAGTCATGCCATTTGGATTGACTAATGCCCCGGCAGTAGTTATGTGTCTAATGAACAATATTCTGCTCAAATACTTGGATAAGTTCACTATTGTGTTCATAGATGAAATTCTAGTATATTCTAAAAGTAAAGAAGAACATGACGAACATCTGAGTATTATTTTACAAGTTCTGAGAGATCATCAGTTATATGCTAAGTTTAGTAAGTGTGGTTTTCACAAGGATAAGATTCAGTATTTAGGACACATAATTTCTAAAGAAGGAATCTCAGTTGACCCCGATAAGATAAAATCCTTTAATGAATGGTCGGTTCCTAAAGATGTGTCAGATGTACGATCATTTATGGGTATTACTAGATATTATAGAAAATTCCTAGAAGGGTTTTCAAAGATTGAAAACCCCATAACCTACTTACAAAAGAAGGGGAAGAAGTTTGTATGGGATCAAAAATGTTCAAACAGTTTTAAGAAGTTAAAGGAATTACTAACTACAGCACCTATTTTGAGGATTGCAGATCCTAATAAGGATTTTATAGTATGCACCGATGCATGTAATGACAGACTCGGTGGAGTCCTAACACAAGAGGGACATATTATTGCATACGAGTCTAGGAAGCTGAAAATACATGAGAAGAATTACTCTACTTATGATTTGGAGTTACTAGTAGTAATTCACGCTTTAAAAATGTGGCGTCACCATCTTATTAGCAAAAAATTTATTTTGTTGACAGATAACATGGGGCTAAAGTATTTATTAGATCAGACAAATTTGAATGGCTAACTTTTCTAAATGAATATGATTTTGAAATTCAACACATAAAAGGGAAAGAGAACAAGGTTGTTGATGCATTAAGTCATAAATCAAAGTTGAATTTTATTTCAGCTATCAGTACATACTCAACAGATTTAGAAAATCATATCTTTGAAGGGATTGAAACTGATGAAGAATACAGAAAATTACAAGAAAAGACAGCAGATAGCAATTCTGAAAATTCTATGGCAGATTACAGTTTAAAAGAAAATGGACTATTGTTGTACAAAAATAGATTGTATGTACCCAACATACCAAAAGTAAAAATTCTGATTTTAGATGATATGCACAAAAGTAATAATTATGGTCATCTAGGTTATCAGAAAACCATCACTATTTTACAGAAAGAGTACTATTGGCCCAGAATGAATGATGAAGTAGCATAATATATAGCTAAGTGTTTTGAGTGCCAAAAAGTGAAGGTTGAACATCAGCATTCGGCGGGACTGTTACAACCATTACCTATACCTGGATGGAAATGGGAAATCATAAGCATAGATTTTATTACCAGGTTACCAAAGAATAAGAAAGAGAATGATTCCATCATGGTGGTAGTGGATAAACTCAACAAGGCAACACATTTTATACCTGTAAAGACTACTCATAAGGCTCCAGATATTGTAGAAATCTTCATGAAACATATTTTTTTATTACATGGGATACCAAAAGCGATAGTTTCAGACCGTGATTCTAAGTTTACTGGAAACTTTTGGAGATATTTGTTTAAAGGGTTGAATACAACCTTAAACTTCAGTACAGCCTTTCATCCACAAACGGATGGATAGACAGAAAGAGTGAATCAAGTATTGGAAGACATGCTTAGGATGTATGTTAAGGACCAGCCTGGTAAGTGGAAGGACTACTTGCATTTAGCAAAATTTGCATATAATAACCATTATCATGCATTATCCAGGCTTAGCCCTTTTGAAATTTTTTATGTTAGGAAATCTGATACACCAATTTCTTGGAATGACCCAGTAAATAGAGTTATTTTAGGACCTGAATTGTTGCAGGAATTAGAATTAATTGTGAAACAGGTACAAAGAAATCTTAAAGCTTTCCAAGATAGGCAAAAGAGTCAAGCAGATCTTCGAAGGACTCATAAAGAGTTCCAGGTTGGTGAACATGTTTTTATTAAGGTAAGACTGAAAAGGAGTTCAATGAAATTGGGAAGTTGTGCCAAGTTGGCACCCAGGTATTGTGGTCCTTTCAAAATTTTGTCAAGGGTTGGACCCGTGGCATACCAACTGGCTTTGCCACCAAATCTAAAGATACATAATGTTTTTCATATATCATTTTTAAAGAAGTATGTACACGATGCTACTCATGTTGTAAATTGGAATGATGTATAGGTGGGACAAGACTGCGATTTTCAGGTGGAACCGGATTGTATCCTCGAAAGGAGGGAAACTCTACTCTGAAATCGCACCATTGGGAAGGTAAAGATGCAATGGAAGCACCTTAGCCTAGAAGAGGCAACCTGAGAGTTGGAGAGTAGTATGCGGGCAGCATACACAACTCTGTTTTAGGAACACTCAGAGAGTGATTAAACAACATCGAGGACGATGTTGAGACTCAAGGGGGGGTGTATGTCACTTATCCAAATTTGGAGATTATTTATTTTTATTTAAAAAATACATTCTGTTAGATTTTAATTACAAAGTTTTGTAATTATGACCAAATCTGGTCAAAGATGATTGTAATGACTTATTATTATTATTTAATAAATTAAACAGGAGACAAACACCCAAGGGAACTGTTAAATGAGTGTCCACTGACCCACTAGGAGGAATGAAAGTTGTTAGAAGGCATGGGACAGATGGCATCATTTGCACTCCACCACTAGCTGTTGGTTATGGGACAACTACCCCTAAATTTGTGGCATTATCCCCTAGGTGGTGGAAGAGAGCTGTTAGCTCATTAATGACCAGGTTAACCACTAAAAGGCCTAGGCAGCCTAGATAACGCAATTCGAATTGAGCAGGCAACTCCAGAATATTTTTCTACAGAAATATTTTCTCAAGTGTATCAGGTGATCACTGAGAGATTCGAATAGGGAGACTAAGTGGGAGTGCATTGTGAGTCTTCTAGTTATTCTGAGAAGGAAACCAGAGGTGTTGGTACAGGTCTCTTTGACTGTTGAGTCTTTATGACTGGATGATCTATATTTTATTGCAAGTTGATGAACTAAGGCTTCTACAGATTCTTCTTCTTCCTGGTGGTTCAGTGAACAGGCTCAGGGATCCTAAGGCAAGTAATTTGGTTGTCTTTGGTAATAGGTTGGGTGGAACAGGTTCCTTGGTTTGTTTGTTTCTCCTACAGTCAATCAGGTTCTATTGTTCTGACTTATTGTTTACAATTAAATGATTTTCTGCATGGTAGAACTATTATTTACAGTTATACAAAAGAAACTATTTTATTTTATGACTTAAAGATGATATGTTTTAAGGATGATTAAGTAAATTAGATGAATGATTAAATTATTTTCTGTAATTTTCCCATACTGTTATCTGTATAGTACTCTAGTACAGAAAAGTAAAATTAATAGATATGAGTGATAGGCAGAATGCCATTTGAATGAATAGATAAACACAGTAGTATTTCTTTTAAATTCTGCCATTTCAATTATATGTCTAAAACTCAGGAAATAGTACAGCATATTATAAACAGATGTATAGCATTTCCTCTACTTCATAATAAAAGTAAAACACTTTATTTCTGCACAGATCTAGATTTTCCAATTCAAATCCATCTATTTTCAGATGGTAATAATATGCATTCCAATATTATAAATCCAACGGTTTCAGACATTTTATATTCTAGAAATATAGTAGCTGCAATTATTCTCTATACAGAGTTGTTACTTACAAATGATAAGTAAACACTTATTACTTTCATCACTAATTATCACATTTTGATTTAATATAGATTTCAATCATTAAATATAAATACTTTCACTATAGAAACCAAAACCCTAAGATTTTGCAGACCCTAAATTCTAAACATTATTTTAGTATACAATTCAATAAATTTCATATCAAGCCATTCATGGAAAAGACAATTCATATTTCTGAAGTTATAGTAGACATGGTTTCCAGACCCTAAACAATATTTTATTTAACCTTACTATATATTATTTCGTGTTGAGAATACCAACAAGGCACTTAACATCACTTAACAGAAGACATGATTTTTGTATCGTTATCTATCAAACCCTAACAAGAAACATAAACAATGTCGAAACCTTTAGATGCATAAGTTAAGGCCCAGTTCTCGGGTTTGAATTCTCAGTACAATCAAGGTTACCAATGAAACCTACAGGGTAGGGTTTCGTTTGTTGAAACAAGATTGAACCCTGTGGCATATATCCATTTTAAAACATATGACAGATCAAATTTTACAACATCATTATTTAAAACTTAAATTTCAAAAACAATACGAAGTATAGGGTCTGTATACCAATAGACATGCAACCTACTACTCTTGACTAGAGACAATTTTCGTTGTTCTAAACCAAATCAACAGTTTATACAAACAAATTCTCCAATCATTATTTAAACAAAATTATAACTTTTCAGTGCAAGACGAGCCATTGTCTTACAGAAGCAAGTGAACCCTCGGCTCTATAATTTCATGTTCAATAGTATAGTCAAAATTTAACAGAGTTTACATTGAAGACCTTTCAAGGTTCCAAAATCACATAGGGTCTTTCCCTTAACAACCAGCAGTACAAAAACAAGTTCAAGCTCATTTTTAAACGACACAGCAAATCATTACTGAGCCGAATAGCAACTTAAAAAATGAGGGTTTATCCTTTTACAGTACGATTCAAAACAAAACTTAAACTCGGCCATTACTCTGAACAGGGTCGTATTTCCAACACTCAACACACTGTATTCACCGGCTAAACTATGCCAAAGGTACCTACAAGGTTTTAAGAAGCACTGAGGCTTACCAAGAGGTTGTTGCAGCATCCTCATTCCGATTTTTGCTCATATAAATCCTCCAATGAAGTATCACCTGCTAGTTACAATTTGAAATGGTTAAAACAAGAAAAATGTAGGCATAACTTAAACATTACAGTATTACTGCCACTATCATTGAAAACTTACCTTAGCATCGAAGCTCTTGGACTTAGACACCTCACACCAACAAAACGATGAATTCTTATAGCAATTGCAGCAAATATGGGTTCAAATTCAGAGAACAATTTTATGAATAGGAGAATCGAACTCCATTTCGACTTACACTCAAACAAACTGACAGAAGAACCTCCCCACAAATTCAATGGTTGTGTCATGGCTCTATTTCACAAGGATCCTAATCCTGTAACATATAATTTTCTCTCACAGGTCTATGGTTCGAAACCGAGGAATGAGTCCTCCTAACAATAAAACTCTAAACCCTACATTGTAGTAGCACTGTCGGCCCTTCAACCTTACCACTAAACGCGAAATGAAGGCCAGGAAACAATTCCTTGTTACTTACCAACTAAATACTAGGGTTTCTTTCCCAGTCCTAGATCTTGTAAAGATTAACGGTGGAATAGCTGCCAGTCGGGCACATTGAGATTCGAGAGATCATTGCAATCAATACCACATTGATTATTGCATCTACCAAGTCAACAAATCAGTAGACCAAGGGCTAGTGCATGGCACAGCTCAACATCATACAGTGCATTATTTTAAGCTCTTCCACGTGAAGACCATCCAACTAAGCTTCCATTTCACTTAACAGGTAGGCAACATAAATGATAGGACCTGATATCGACAGATTGGAAGCATGCCATATACCGAACTTTAATACCCTGTCACAATCATAATCATTGCAATGCTTAGATTCATAGTTCACATTTTATAATTGTTCCTAAGGTTTATTTTAGGCATCGTGATAATAGTAATATGTACCAATGTATGGTGCATGAATGCTTAGTTACTATAGATTGTATATCTTCTTCTCTATAGTATATGTATAGTCATATAGGGTAAAGTTTATATATTTTAATACATTAGCCATGTATTGTTAATCAATGATAAATGTGAGACTTTAGGTATAGTCTAAAGTTCTATTGGTGCACAATATAATGCTAGTTCATTTGAATTAGCATAAGCACTATATTCACAAGATTTCAAATAACGTTACAAATGGACAATGGTATCACAGCTTGATGTTAATGATAATAGTCATATTAGGATGATTTTTTTTCATGGATGATAAATATAGCAATGTAAAAGCAAAATGACGACGT